>JAABNX020000040.1:9864035-9878588 GCA_015163995.2 Mormyrus lacerda
ATAACAAATTTTCAAATATTTTCTCAAGGGAGGAGTCAAGAAAACACAAAGCCTTGTGCTAGACTGAGTCAACTCTACAGAAGTGACCTGTTCTCAGAATAGCCACGCCATCCCTATACCCCATGCTGCCCCAAACCTCTGAGCAGCTTAAACAATATTCAAGTAGGGCACGGATTCTGTGAGGACACCAGCCTGCCACCCGTACTGTTCCGTTTATGCTATATGGCGGTGCGATGACGTGATATAGGTTATAGTAGGAATTTGCGGCATGAACGAAGTTACGGTACGGCTTCTCGGTCAGCGTGCAGCTCGAACACGTCTCCCTAGAAGAACTCTGTTGCCACCCATCTTTTACCCTCCAACTGAAATGCAACTCAGCCACCACCAGCATTCATAAACACTCCCCGCATCACGCTACCTGCCGTCCCATTCATGCCGATCGTCTTTCTGTTGCATAATTAAGCGGTGCCCTAATGGCCAGACACTCGCGCTGCGATCACGTTACAGTGAAAGAACATAGGGTTTTGTTTCCACCTGAAATGTGAGGCTGTCTTTTTGTTTGAGTTACATGTTCAAAGCACACCACAGCATTATTAAGCCAGAGAAACAACCCTTTACTCTTTTAAGCCTTATAATGTACACAAGAATCATTTTCAGGGCCTTGACTGTGAACAATAACCATACTCTAGAATATACTTTTATGCAAACCACTAATGGGCCTACAAAGTTATGTCTACTTAGTAATTGCTATAGACTTCCACTTATATATGAGAAATTGATTCCGTTATTATTATTACTATTATTTTGTTGTTGTTGCTATCATTCATTAATCCCACCGAGCGTCTCCTTCGTTCGTCACATTAGATTACTAAATTCCTGAGTACTTCTGACATGTTTTTATAGCAACCCACAAAGCCTTTCAGCTCAACCGGAGCCAACGAGATGTGATTGGGGCAATTAAGGGCAGCATCCTCTTTAGCATCCTAACACCATTTATATTCTGTATTTTTATGCCATATCTTATATGTTTCAAACACATATATGATGCCAAAACGAAAGGGCAACACGATTGCGCTATTGAGGAGTCATATTTGGACGTATAGGAAGTATAACCAGTTACTGCTGATATGGGGGAAAAGTCATTTGCGGCATTTCTGTTGCCTTCCACAAAATACTTAAAGTGCTGTAGAAAATGGATATAAAGCTACGTCCCGTACAATCAGCATTTTCCTGGACTTTTCTATATTCGATACGATATCGCCGTCACACGGGAGCCTCCACGAAATCGGCCGTGTCGTCACCCACCTTAGATGTTATGTCTGAATATGAGATACTGCAATGTCGTTTTCTGACCTTGATTTTTTAAAAACGGTAGATACTGGTGCTTGTAGAGCTGCGCGACGGTCGCCTTCCTAAGCGGGCATTCGAGGGCTGATCGGCGGCAGGAGAGCCACGTATGTAGACTAATGTGCACGCAACCCGGATGCACCAAGTGCATGTGCATAAACGGTCTAAGGAGAGGAATTACCATCAAAAAATTTTCAGTACGAAGAGCACGATCACCTCATCAACGACGAATACAATATAACCATTAAGCAGTGCTCAACACTTAAACACGGTGACCGGTTTCGCCGGCTCATGTTTGTCACCGGCAAAATGACACCGCTTAGGGACACGAATGGGCACCCAGCAAATGTCCTCACTTAAGCCGCGGACTATGGTTAAACCGCAGTACAGATGGTTATCCATCTATAATAACTATGCCTCCATGCTCTAGAGAAGCCTTTGTTGTAGTTTTTTAGTCATTCGATAATCCTTATTCCACCCGATCACATGCCACTCTACCATTTTTTTAAGTTTCCCATTAACACGTATTTATTTGTCCCGCTAGACATCATGGACATCACGGACATGTCTCGGAATGCCTTTCACCTGCTCAAACAGTGGGATTCGCCATATAATACTCATATAATTACAATGCGTTGGCGTATAATCAATCACATGCAAAATAAATCCAGATGTGTCAATAACGCGTACGAGCCGGCAAATGAGAAAGCGATCCCTCACGTTTTTTTTTCCGTAGTAAGTTTGAGCACCGCTGTAATATCGCTTACCAGGATTTCACCGTATTGTGCATGTCTCGCCGCTCGCTTTGGTGCAGGAAACTGATGCTTGGACTTATCACTGATGCGATCCGTCACACGTCCTCGGCTGCACGGCTGTACTCGGTGGCAATCATCGTTAGTCTTTTTTTCCTCGCGTTTTATTTTTTAAGATGTCGCTCCTATGACATAAAATTTAAGGGTAAAAGGAGAGCCCCCGCTGCCCGTCCCTTGTATGCAGTTAAAGTGATGCTCCTACATGCTCCTCCCTGCAGCAAGAATGACATCGGGAGGAAGTAATGCCTGGCATGGAGCGTCTCCACGTAGTGGCGCGGACTGCAAGGTGGATAAGCGTGCGTCACCGAGTCATATGACTCCTTATTCTGTGTTTATTAGTTAGAAATAGGGAGGTATGGTTAAAATATGGTTTTACCATACTATTATAAGATAGAAAGGCAACCGGGGGGGGGGGGGTGAGTTGGGGGTTCCATTGGATTCTTATAATATAATTTAGTAATTTAGTCGTACAGTACATGCATGCTGGGGATGTGGAGACGAGGCCTACGCCAAGTAATCCCAAACATCTGTGCGACCAAGGTTGAACTGAAATGCTCAGTCGTCACAGTAATATCAATAAAGTACATTAGTGTTATAGCAATATTAAAATTATGGTTTACAGAGACGACAAAACAACAAGCAGTTATACATGTCAATTATTAATATGCCCGTATATTAAAATGACATTACCTTTCGTCATACACATTTAATCGGCATGTTTTGACAAACCTTGCATGTCAGTGAGGAAGTAGATGCTAGCAAAGTGGGAAATAAATGTACATCAGGAGCCACGGAACACAGAAAATGTGGAACTTCCTTCAAGTTTAAAAAGAACCACTAGTTAATTCTGAAAAATTAGCTAGCCATTATAATCAAATAACACTGTTTTCACGGTTTTCGGTAGTTGGCATTTTAACTAAGCCGCAGCTGCTTAACGCTGCATACCAAATTGACAAATGCCCAGAAAATCGTTACTGGAATTACAGCTGTATAATCGCATTTAAAAATGAGCCATTATTTGTATTTAACTTGCTTATGGGTTCTGTGCTAGTAATTACAACAAAATGTGAATTATATGGGCAATTATGTGAGAATTATAGATTTTACAGTAACCACTCTCATGAATAGTAGTTTTCACTTTTACTTCTGAAAAAGCCTATATATTAAAATTATCTTATATGACACGGTAGACGTATAAAACTCATATTCCAAAAGTCTAAGGCTTCCGTTAGCACCTCCCGCCATCTAGTGGTTAGAATGCATCTTAAAAAGTCATATTGTGCTTTCAATAATCCATTTCTCCCACGGTTAATATCCGTCAGCAACTCCAACCCCATCAGCACTTAATATAACATTTTCATCATTTTCTGTTTGCAAAATCAGTCATTCCAAGGTGCTCAGATTCATTATCGATTATTTATTGCACAAAGCCTGTTGGTTGCCATGACACCAAAATATTATTAGAATTTCCAGTTCATCAGTGTGCCAGACTCGGGGACTGGACCAGAGGTGAGATTGAAAAGAGGGGTACAAGAAGGCCCATCTACCCCTTTGTGCAAGTTTATGACATTTTAAGCAGAGGAATCACACATTTAGAGCATTTCAAGAAGAGATATCACACATTGTGCATATACGTATGTGTATTTTTATTGAAAATCAATCCACAAATTTGCACAAGCCCGTATGTTACGTAAATATTATGAAGGATGCACGCATACATACATGCGTGCGTGTGTGTTTATAAAGAATACTACTGAAATTTACATAAACTAATATAATAAACACCATCGTTACGTAACCTTAAACCCTTTACATCAACAGAAAATATGTTTCCTTCTTATTGTTGCCAAGTGAGAGAATAACAGAAAACAATAATGACAATATGTGTTATGTTAAATTATTTGGTAGCACTTTACATTAACTACACCTTCATAATGCCTTTATAATGCACTTGTAGAACATTCATTGCACCTTTATAATGCATTGATATATTACTGTATAAGTAGCATGTAAGTATACCTTAACAGCCTAACATATCTTAAAAGCTTTAATATATGTTAATAACAAAGATTATATTGTGACTGTAATGTTTGTTATCATAAAATATATATTCCTGTATATTAAATCCTTTAATATACATTAATAACAAACGTTATGATTTTAATGTTTATTTTCGTGTGTGGAGTTTGCATGTTCTCCCCGTGTCGTCGCGGGGTTTCCTCCGGATACTCCGGTTTCCCCCCACAGTCCAAAGACATGCTGAGGCTACTTGGAGTTGATAAATTGCCCGTAGGACTGCATGTGTGCGTGAATGGTGTGATGTATGCGTGAATGGTGTGATGTGTGCGTGAATGGTGAGTGAGTGTGCCCTGCGATGGGCTGGCCCCCTGTCCAGGGTTGTTCCCTGCCTCTTGCCCGTTGCTTCCGGGATAGGTTCCGGACCCCCCGCGACCCAATAGGATTCAGCGGGTTGAAAAATGGATGGATGTTTATCATCATATAATTTTATTACTGTATATTACAGCTGTTAATGCCATAATATACAGTAATTAAAGGCTGTTTAAAGGCATTATGAATGTGCAGTTAATGTAAAGTGCTACCAATAATTTTGTAAAACTGCATACTCTTCTTTTCAACCATCAGCAAAAATCAAATAACTACTGAGAGGATTTGCCACAGAAGAATCCCGCCAGCCAAGTGCTTTCCAGTCATGCATCAGACCCAGAGAAGGTGTATACCACTGTGACCTCATCTCAGTGAGCCTCTGTACAGCTGATACAGGCCTTTGTACAACTGCTGGTGTTGTGTGGAGGAAGGGTACAACCCACCGCTAGCCATCTATTATTGATATTTGGTATGTTTGCAAACACATTTTACATTTTTAATACTTTTATATCCATATGACGGTTGTGTGTCCATCAAGAGAGGACTGCTATGGAATGTAGTACATAATGCAATGGATGGAAGTTACACTTACGTTATGACGTCATTTCCTGCTTGTGGACAGGAATTCACCCTTTCCCATCCAATCGATGTCCTGGTTTTACTTACCTGCATTCCCTCCCCAGACCCAAAGATCTGCTTTTTCAGCTGGCTGTTAAACTCTCGTTAGAACTCGCCCAGCTCAGCTAACTCCTAATGCTTTATATGCTAATTCTTTTTAACACTGTTCACCACTTTATCGCACGGGGCTGCCGTGACACATTGATTACCAACAGGCTGTGTGAAAATGCGGCTGCCAAATGAATAAACATAAATCCAAATGATGGCATTTCTCTCTCTGCATGCTTAAAGAGGCCCTGGACTGACCATAACTCCTGAACTGACCAAATAAGAATATATACACCATGCACTTTAAATCTAATCACTGCAATCAAAATATTGCATAGCGGTATTGCTCTATCGTCTGGGTTCGCAGAGATAATATATATCAACCTGAGTAATTATCTGCATCCCATAATATAGCACTACTGCTCTGCTGTAAGAAAATGTGCTCTATTTTATTTATTAGATGCTATCAAGCCGATGTGGACTCCTGAAATCCATAATGATAGTATTCCTCAAGAATGTCCTGTCTTCTGCCGAGTACCTCAGACGTCACTAAGGCATGATCATCACAGGTGTTGATAGTCATCCTCCTCTTTTACCTTCAACTTGGCCAAGCAACACCGTCTTGGCGACTGCACTGGGTCTTCTCATAATATGCCAAAAAAAAGGACAGATTGAGTCTAACCATTTGATTCAGACTTGATTTGTTCCAGAATCCACTTGTTTCCTTGCAGTCTATAACATTCTTAAGTACTCACCAGCAACAAATTTCATTCTGTGCTGCTTTTTCATTGTCCAGCTTTCACATACACAGAGATTCACATTAAATTTCACATTCTCGACAAATCTTAATTGTTACTTCCATGTCCTTTATTTAAGTTGAATATGTATGGTGATAGCATGTAGCCTTATATAACATGTGCCAGTCTCAGACTAATCACCATATTCTGTCCTGACTGGCGTCTTCATGAGGAGATGCTGTGGTACACCCTTTTTCTGTTAACTTTCCATGGTTAAACATGCCCACCATATTCAAAGACTTTAGTATAATCAATAAATATACAACCTCCTTTTTTAATAGCAACAGTCTATTGTTCCTATGCTCATCTGGAGTCCAGTTTGTACATCTGCCAATTGTCTATGTAGGACTTGAACGAAAATATCATATTCATGGCACCAGTCTAAATAATACTTAACTTCATAAACGCCTCAAATTGAGCGCAAAAATAAAACACCAAGGAGCGATACTGTGACTACGTCCGTCAATTAAGGGCGTCACCTGCTGACGTTTAAGGTGCTTAGGCAATATCAGTGCGGTGTATTAATAAAGGGATTTCTAAATTTAATTCATTTTTGGTGGAATCTTGCCGCCCTTTCATTATGAACTCAAATCATTCACGATCACTGCACTAAAAAAACATTTTTTTACAGTTAGGATTATTGCAAATTATGGCTATCGGTGGAAGACACATTAATGCGTTATAAGTACGAAATAAAAAAAAATGTACCCACAATGTGGAATAATACCAAAGCACTTGGTTTTCAAGGAAACAAACAGTTCGATAACACGTAGGTGAACTCGAAATGATGAAACAGTGAATTGTAGTCTGGTTTTTATAATGCCACCTTGCGCAACAATCGTCGCAAATTGCAAGCCTTACACGGTCAAGCATGCACACGCACACGCCCCTTTTGTGACGTGACCGGTGGAACGAGTGACGTACTTCCGGCGGTAGTAATGACCCAAAACCGGGTATAGATTCGAAAGTCGTCCGTCCTTAGGCATTGCAAGCTTTGTCTACTTCCTGTATTAAACCGTCGCTGTATTGATTTGAAAGGTAAGATCTACGTTTTCTATTTAAAATGTTAATTGGCTTTGCTGTCATATTCAGTTAATATGTTTTTTAGGTTGACTAATGTAATCTATACTGATACGGTGCGTGGAGTCCGAAGTACCGGCGTGTCCTTGCAAAAGGACGCGGCACCATTAGGCCGGTGTTTCTGCTTTAGTCGGAACTGACTGAGACACGTGGCTTATTGACGGGCACTGTACCATACATATGCTTGTGACCAAATACACATCGTTAATATCCTATCTCGTTGTCGTTTTATGTATTATTGGACGTATTTTTCATTTGGATTGTGGGTGTGGGCGCGCTAGTATTCTTTTATCTGTTCAATTCTCATAGTTGAATGTGCATGTGTGGATGTCAGTTAATGTGATTCATTTACGAGTAATTCTGGTAAGTAATCAATTCATCGCTAGTGTCAAATACTCCCTAGTGTCCTTAAAATGACAACTCCCTTTGAAATGCTAGTGACGTTCCCTGCCCCAGTCCCACAGCAAGATATTCGACTTAAATCCTTGGCAGTGAAATTAATAATGTTATTAAAGCGGGCGTGGTGTGTTATTTATTTGGTCGGTGCTGTTTTCATTCATGTGTCTGTAATTATGTGTTTTAGAAAACATGGGTGACGTTGAAAAGGGAAAGAAGGTATTCGTGCAGAAGTGTGCCCAATGTCACACGGTCGAGAAGGGAGGGAAGCACAAGGTCGGACCCAATCTTTGGGGTCTGTTAGGCCGCAAGACTGGCCAAGCGGAAGGCTTTTCTTACACAGACGCAAACAAGAGCAAAGGTATTTTGATACAACATATAGCTAAGTCTAAACAAGTGTAAAAACAGCTATTGACTGACTACATGTTATGTCTGTTGTAGGTATTGTCTGGAGTGAGGAAACGCTTATGGAGTACCTGGAAAATCCAAAGAAGTACATTCCAGGAACAAAGATGATCTTTGCTGGTATTAAGAAGAAGAACGAGCGTGCTGATCTGATTGCATATTTAAAATCTGCAACATCCTAAACAGTACCAATGTTCACTTAATTTATATGTACAGTCTGCTCATATAATATTACTGTGGCATTGGTCTCTTTTTGACACCGTTTTAAATTTATGATAAGCCCTTTACATCAGTATTTATGGGTTTAATATCATTGTTTTTCTGCATGTGTCTTTGATTAAATGGTTAAATCAAAATTAGGTATGTTTTACACCATTATTGATCATTCGGCGAGGTGAAAGATTACTGGAAGTGCTTCTTCGTATCTAACAATGTAAAAGATTTCCCTGGTGTTGGTTTACAGGTGATGTGCAATTTCTTATTGCTGTATTTTACACTATACCACTGTACATTTTATACCTCATGTGGTTCAGGGAAGGGCCATCTGCTTCTTAAAGGTGTCATTAAATGGATAAAACGAAGTGTGTTTTCATGTGTCAAATGTTTTAATTTGCTTATAGCACCTCTGTTCATTACAGAATGGGCCTGACGGAGGTGGATATCATGCCTCTGTTCATTACGGAATGGGCCTGACGGAGGTGGATATCATGCCTCCGTTCGTTACGGAATGGGCCTGACGGAGGTGGATATCATGCCTCTGTTCGGGCTTGACGGAGGTGGATATCATGCCTCCGTCCGTTACTGAACGGGCCTGACGGAGGTGGATATCATGTCTCCGTTCGTTACGGAACGGGCTTGACGGAGGTGGATATCATGCCTCCGTTCATTACGGAATGGGCCTGACGGAAGTGGATATCATGCCTCCGTTTGTTACTGAACGGGCTTGACGGAGGTGGATATCATGCCTCTGTTCATTGCGGAATGGGCCTGACGGGGGTGGATGTCATGGGCTTTTGTCATGATATTCTCATTGTTGTGGGAAGCAAGCAAACCTACCTGCAGTCTCCATACAAAACTACCTTTTTCAACAAATGGTTTACTGCACCGTTTCTCCTGGTCCTCTGTGACTTCCAGACAGTTCACGTTTGTGTTTGCTCCCGGTGCACAACCAAGAACGCTGAATACTTAAGGAGTATTCGGAGCTGGGAGAAAACAAAACTGTGTACTGTCTGGATGTCTCTGAGGGCTGGATTGAGGAACACTGCTTTACAGGATAGTATGTGAATATTTCAAGATGACATTCATTTCTCATAATGGCTAGGATCAAATTATTTTTTACCTGGTTTTAAAGACCCCTGACTAAGGTATTCAGAGCCAGTAATTCTCCAACATCAATACAAAATCCCAGTCGCAAAAAAGCTGGTTTTTATTGTAAGTTGGAGCTTCTCGGAGTAACAAGGGGATAGGCCGATAACTTGGTTCCCTCTGTTGGATAATTAATGAATTACACTACCAACCAGACTGACTCAGACCAAATACTGAGTTGTTACCCCTCAAAATAGAGGGAAGTCATCTGGATATGGGATCCAGATGTGCCACAGGGATAAGACACTATGCTTCCTCAGGGGTGTTGTAAATTACCTAGCAGTATTGATCTCTAATCCTAATAGTTTTTTCAGCTGCATCCCAGTAATGTTTCACTGCTGTAAGATGAATTTAATGTGATTCCTGGTTCTGTAGCTGGACAATTCCAGCTTTGATACATGCATTGTTATCCTGCTGAAAGATCCCATTCACAGATGTGCTACTGCCATAAAGGGGTATATTTTAATCCCTGTACCATTCAGATGTTGCTTTGTTCATATGAAGGAACTCAGTGTGTGAAATCAGACTGAACAGGCTAACACCATCACAGCACCAGCCTCCGGCAATCTGCCTTGGTGACACCCTGCAAAATGGGACCCAGGAATGGGCTTAGTGCATTATCTTGCTCCCTTCAAGCAGCATTAACCAGCAAGAGCTGTCCATTGTCTCTTCATCTCACTGAAACCACACACAGTACATACTTCATAATATACTGGCTAAACATTTCATAGAAAATTTATATGCAGCTAAATTGCTCATTAATGTTGATTTTTATTCATTTTATACAATTCTTTATTACTTAATCTGACAAATTTTTGTTATTGTTAATTGTTAATGTTTACTTTTATACTAAAACGATATGGACTTTAGACCCAAAGCACATCCAGCTAATCAGAGGTACCCCTAGAGATTTTGCATCCCATGAAAGCGCATCATAATGGACCCTCAACCCAAGTCAATACAATTATGCACATTGTTTTTAGGGATCGTCCTATACCCCCTCCCCTTACGGCGCTCCTGCAGCTAACATAAAAATTACACCCCGGTGAATGGTCATTTGCATCCTACTGGGAGGAGGATCATAAAGTTCGTTAATAAACTGAGAAAACGTCGTTTATAATAATAATTAATGGTTATCATTAGCATAAGTCTTTTAAAAAAACGTGTACGACAGAAACATGCCCGTTTGTAAATCACAAATTCCAGAAGACTTTCCAGCAGTATTCAAATGAAAGGAAAAAAATGAATACATTACGATGACGGGGCCGAGCCGGCGAAATACAAACCTTCCCCGGCGCCCACGTCACGCCGGCTCCGGGGAGGATCCGCTCGCTCTCCTCACTGGTCCAGCTCAGCGGCAGCGCAGCCTCGGCGCACCGAGCAACTGAGACAGAAAGGAGGGCACTGAGCTTTCATGAGCCCCGACATCAAAGGCAACACATCAGGACAAAAAGTAGGAGTCTGCCTTGAGGAAAATGGATAAATGGACGGCGATCATTTTCTCCCCCAGAACCGGTTCCCTTGTACCTCCTGTGCTTCTTCTAACGGCATGATTTGGAGGATATATATTTTCAGAAATAGGTAGCTGTCAGTGACTCTTAGGTAAAACATACTTAAATGCATTTATTTGCATGTCAAGTGGGAGTTTCTTCGCCATAGATGCCCATACGTTATGTGATCTTGAACCAGCGACGGTATAGATATGGAGGTTCCCAGCATAGACTTCTCGGATGTGGAAAGTTTTCTTGACAAGCACCCAGAACTATTTGAAGATTATCTCAACCGCAAAGGAAGCTACAGCATGGTGGAGAAATGGCTCAAGAACCACCAGGCGAACAAATCCGCCGATCCGGATAAAAGCAACAGCAGGAAAGAGAGCTGGGCGAGCACGAGTGACGGATTGAAGCGGCGGGCATCGCAGAAGGAGCTGCGGAAAACTTTTGCCAGGTCTAAGGCCATCAACGCCAACAGGACGTATGATGAGCACGTTAACTCCAGGGCCCAGGAACCTCTGACCAGCATGCGGAGAAGGGCACTGCTGAGGAAAGCCAGCTCGCTGCCCCCGACCACTGCCCACATCCTGAGTGCACTGCTGGAGTCCCGGGTGAACATACCCCAGTACCCATCCACGGCTGTGGATTTCAAATACTATCTCAAAGAGCACAACGAGAGGGAGTTTTTCCTGGAGCTAGTGAAAGACATCTCCAACGATCTGGATTTAACGAGCCTCAGCTACAAGATCCTGGTTTTCGTCTGTATTATGGTGGACGCGGACCGCTGTTCCTTGTTTTTGGTGGAAGGCACGGCCAATAAGAAGACCTTGGTGTCCAAATTCTTTGATGTGCACGCAGGTACCACGGTGTTGCCCTCTCTGAGCAACTCGGACGAAGTGCAGGTGCCCTGGGGAAAGGGGATCATCGGGTATGTGGCTGAGCACGGAGAGACCGTCAACATCCCCGATGCATATCAGGTGCGTGTGCTTACATAACGTTTTGCGCAATCAGACAGTGCTGGGACATAATATGTCATAACCATGTATTATATTCAATTATTATGATTTCGTGGCAAAAATGGCCATTCTATGGTAATCGTGAAGTTTGAATCCTTAAGGACGAGGTGGCAAAATTGGATCGGAACCTACAAGTGAAAAAAGCCCTAGAGTGCAAAAAACATGGACTCTTCTCGTGTATTTTACTTTTGGGAGCTATTTTGGCTTTGCCTAGTATATAGTAATAAAATAACAACAATAAAACGTATATTATAATAATAATAATAACAAGCAACAGCAATAATAATCGTCATCATCATCGTTCAATCACATTGAAGTACTGTAACATTCTCCTAGTCTTACTTTCTAAGCAGAATTCATGGAAGTATGTACTACAGTATTCAGTTAATCACGAATAAAACCGTATATTTCCCTTAGCACGTCGTGTATTACATAACTGCTTTTCATAAATTTTCAACACATGTACCATTTATTTCACATTCATTTAGCACATTCGACAGGTAATTGACTGCGCTTTCTACAGCTAAAATATATTCATTACGGTCATTAAGCACAAATATACCATTGATTGCAGATTTTTTCATCTTTAATTAAATCAATCTTTATTTACATTGCAATATAACTACAGGTCACTTTAGGCGATATATATTTACAATTATGTTTTTTTAATGAATATTATTTAGAACAATAACGTAATATTTTTTGAGTGGTTTTCCTGGGAAGTACTGTTTTTTAAGGTAACGAGGCTGTTACTTCCAGACCCCATTTATGATCAAAAATTCATTACATATAATTCACAGATAAATGTTAGAGGTTCATTTAGTGGAATAACATCGTTAAACTTTAAGGTCCCGACCAGGGATCTTTTACCAATGGCCGAGTCAGCAATACGAAGACATTATCCGTTCATGTCTCTTGATATCAGTCAAAACCTGGACAGGTGAAATTTATCCTAATCCAAAAACAGTTCTAAAACGAACAGATTTTAACTTTGCAGTTCCTGGAGGAATGGAAATATTCAGTATAGCAGCCAAAACTGTCTAGTTTGGGCAAAGCCACTTTATTAGAAAAAGCAATTAGTCATAAATGATATAGCTCATATTACAGCAGATGTGAAGATAGTATGGCCGGCACTGTTTAGGAAAAGCTTTCAGTTTGTCCAAAATGGTTAATATCGATTCCAATAACATCTGTTGCATTACTCTGGAATGCTCTGTTGACTCTCCTGGAGGAACTGGGATCACTGAGCTATGAAGGCCCTCATTGTGTCCCCTTGTTCCAGGACCGTCGCTTCAGCGATGAGATCGACAAGCTGACGGGGTACAAGACGAAGTCGCTGCTGTGTATGCCCATTCGCAACAGCGACGGCGAGATCATCGGAGTCGCCCAGGCCATCAACAAGAACCCGGGGGGGGCCCCCTTCACCGAGGATGACGAGAAGGTACCGGGACTTCATGTGATATTTATGGCATTTCTGTGGTAGTGAGGGGGGCAGCCCTTTGCCATGTGCAGCCCAGTACAATACAGCCCATTGAACCGGGCCTTCAGTACCCTGACAGATGCTAGATGTGTGATCTGCATGAGGCTCTTTTGTCTAGACCACCCCATTTTCTGAAACTCACGCATGCAGCTAAAGGGCGTCATGTTGGGTCTCTTTTGAAAAGCCGACGACAGTTTGATAGAAAGCGAATGGCCAATGGAATTGTGAAAGAAGAGCTTCTAAGAGTTTCATGAGCGTAGGTAGAATGTTCTGGAAATGATGCACAGTGGATGTGATCCACCGATTGATTGCGTATGTGGTTTTTTTTTTTTATCTAGGGACCCAATGGCTTACCGTAGCACAACTGAATTAACAGCTTCTCCTCCTGTTGGTCCGCAGCTGTCAGGAGGGAACAGACCTGTGATTCCTCCAGTCAGCATTAGCTGCCTCACACCCTCCTCCCCCCCCCCCCCATGTGCCATGCGACTACTGAGTTTGCGGAAAAAAAAAGCAGTCCACTTGTGAAGCAGTTTGTGGTTAGACCGTGCAGCTCTGCATCTTCCTCCCCAGACAACTGGGGACGGCCTAATTGGGGTAAAATTGTGGAGTGAAAAACGCCAAGAGAATTATTCTATAGGAATGCTCTCGTATAGATGGTGTTTTGAGCAGATATACATATATCTTTAGGGGACCAGCTTCATCATTTATCTCCATAACATTGATCAAAATAATCCGCAGTATAAACAGGTGATTATGACTTATGCGTGTGTTTTTTGGAAACACCAAGTATTCGGCAGATTCAGCTGCTGAGCGAACAATACTCTCTTATTATAAAAGGCCTGTTTCTCCTTCACGCTGGTAGCATGCTGAGGCCTCCGAAGGCTTGGTAGCAATGCGGAGTCTCTGGGCCTTTTAACCGAATCTCTTGTTGGTCATGTGATTCTCAATTATCTGAGCAGGCTTGCCTGGGGGAAAAGCTAATTCCTGACGATTTATCCAGTCGATAATAAACCATGAGTTAAGGCACTCAAGATGCTGGGAGTTTATTAAAAAGAAGAAAAACATCTTTAGTTTCATTCCAAGGCAGGAAACATCGAGGGCCGTCTTCGGTTTCAACTTGTGGCAACTTCCTTTAATTCACTTCAATTTACCCCTATCGAGTAATGGCGCAGTACCGAAATTTCAGAAGGCAGAAATATTAATGCCTGTGCACCTTGGGAAATGGTTGTGTTGCGTATCCAATAAATCGCTTTGTGACAGAAAAATGTTAAGCATACAGTACCATCCATCCATCCATCCATCCATCCATCC
>JAABNX020000040.1:9907020-9933210 GCA_015163995.2 Mormyrus lacerda
CCCCCCCCCAATCAGGGAAATCCAGGCTGCGGGCAGGAGAGGGAATTATGAGGCAGCCTTGTGCCAGGGTGCTTATCCTGCCTGTGATGACACCACGCGCTGACAAATGTGTGCCTGGAAAATCATAATAGTGTCTGATGTTTTGGGGAGTGGCCTAGGGTCAGCTACATTAGCATGCTAATGAGTAATGCCTTTAATTCATGGCATGAGAGAATGAGCAGGAACAGTTAATTAAACCTTTACTTTTCAGAGCATCATACTTTGTCTGTCTTTGTCCATGCTTCTCTCTGTCTCTCTAACTATAGCTCCGTCTGTCTGCATAGGGGGTCTGTACCCTCTGTATCAGCCACGGTGGTTTTCAATGTTTCACAGAACCTGAGACCCAAAGTGGTCCAGGATAGCCTGTTATGAGCAAGCAAGCTGATAAGCGTGGGATGTCCAAGCGCTGACTCCTGACGTGTCGTTATGACATGCTGTCTGATCATGGCAAGATGTTTTCCTTTTTTCAACCATAAGACATTAAGTAAAAGCAAATTAACAAGGGGGGAAAGAATGAAAGAGAGAGAAAAAATGTTTCATTATCATGTTATAGTAACGTCACCCTCATAGATGTCGTGACGTCAGAGAAGGACACAGAAGGAAAGTCTGATGGAGGCTTCTGAGGGATCTGCTTGCCGTGTCTCTGAAGTGTGGGTCAGCACGGGGGGGGGTTAGCTTGGCAGCTTTGCGCTGATCTCCTCAGGCACTCCCCCAGCTTTGCTTTGAGCCTGGGGAGGCAGTGTGCATCTCAGTGGGTTGGAACCAGTGGACTGATGCTACCGATGAGCCCCCAGGTCAAGGCCCTTAACCTGGCCGACCTTGTGCCGTGACCTTGTGCCGTGACCTTCACGTATGCTCCCGCCTGAATGTGCATCTGTGTGTCTCACAGAGACCGAGATGGGGTAGCAGAAGAGAGTGTTTTCCCCATGGAGATGAATAAAATATTTCTGTTCTGTTCGAAAAAAGGCCAGCGCACTGATGATCTGTGAGGCCGTGTCTGGGAGGCCGGTCTTCTGGCTCATGAACACCCTGCTTTGTGCCCACAGGGCCACAACATTTTTGCCAACCTGTCCTCCCAAGAGTATAGTGACCTGATGCAGCACCTGAAACAGTCTATACTCGCCACGGACATCACCTTGTACTTTGAGTGGGTGTCACAGCCGCCGCCAGCCTGCCGGAATTACCCATACACCCCGAAGTCTTATCTTCCACTTTCACACGTGCTGTTTGTGAACTGCCATGGGCCTAATTCATGACTAATTAAGCACAATTGGCAAAGTTCTGATATACTCTCCACACACTGTTACCTTATTCATCTGTCAGTATAGCAATCAGTAGGTACAAATGTCTTTATAACAGAAAGCTGTCAATGAAAAGATAAATTTCATGATATAATGATGTAAATATTATCACAATCATTCATTATAATTAACAAATCTGTAGAATTTAATTGAATGTGTTCTGGTGGAATGTGGAACAGTGTTGTTTTAATGATTTAGCTGTGAGCATAATCACTGGTCATATTTCATCTTCAGTCAGGAAGCCAACCATACACTGATTAATAACTTAGCATCGGGGCCAGTTTGGAAGCTTTGGAATCAGATGTTTAGGGTTGTAGTGGCCTCCTGTGGACAAAGTATGTCATTACACCTAAAAAAAATCACCATCTAAAGCTTCTCCCTTTTGGCCTCAACAGGAACAGAACCATGTTCTTTGAGTTGGTTAACAAAGGGGAGTACAACTGGAATGTGAAGGGTCACAGAGACATGTGCAGGTAATGAAACTGCTTTTTGGGACTAGAGCAGAATTTCTAAGTACTTTTTGATAAAAATGCGCCCGAGGGAGTTTTTCAGAATCAAAATGTTCTGAGGGCAGAAGGAACAATGATTGATTCAGAGAGATAACCAATTATATTGTAGAGGAGGTGGGTCCAAGCAACTACAAGAGGCAGGACCAAGATATCTGATTGGTTGATCCCGCCTCCTCTAGTTGGTTGAACCCACAATCTGGTTGTTTATCTCTCTGAACCAATCATTTTTCCTTCTGCCCTCAGAACATTTTTGTGTAAGTGCAAGTCCCATGTGCTAAAAATGTTTGTACATTGGTTCGATGTGACCCATACCGTCTGCAATCTATGGCCCCACCCACTTTGTGTGTGTTGTGTCAGTGGCAGTTGTGTCAGGAGTGGCACCAGCACTGGAGATGCTTGCTGCTCTCTGCTTTTACAGGTCAATGCTGATGACGGCCTGTGATCTCGGGGCTGTGACCAAACCCTGGGAAATATCAAGAAAGGTAAGTTGTACAGGGTCTTCAAATCGGGAGTGAAGGGGTCTTTGGCTCTCTCGGAGCTTCAGTCCACTCACATCGAATGTGCACAGGTTTTACTCAGTTAAAACCTTGCTCGCCATTTTAGCTATTAATTCATTATAGCTTGCACATACAGGCAGACATATTTAATATATTTCTCCTGATTTTCAGGTAGCAGAGTTGGTCACCAGTGAGTTCTTTGAGCAGGGGGATAGGGAGCGATCGGAGCTGAAGCTCACTCCATCTGTGAGTTCCTCAGTCCTTCCTCTTCCATTACTTCCATTCATTCAGTCATTGCCACAGAACCTCATATCATTGTCATATTATCCTCCTACCACAAGAGGGCCACATCACACACTTGAAAGACCACCATCGCTACCATGCAGTCAACAGGCTAAATCGTCAACGGCATCCAGTCCGGTTTAATGTACCATTATCTTTTGCTGCAGATAACAGAAGCTTATGGTTAATAACAGAGCTTAGAAGTTAATGTGTCTCGGACCTCCTGGATACGTAAGGTTTCCGCTTCCGTCAATAAATAGGATCGCTGACTGAACAGTTAAAGCAGGCGGCAATAACCAGGAAGAGTGTTCTGTCGATGAATCGCTCATGGCCACACAGTTAGTCTTTGAGGTGAGACAGCAGATTCAGCTTTTTAGCCCCCATCAAACTTTGTCATGCAGAAGGTGGCTGTTTTGAATTATGAATCACAGCCAGAATCCCCAGCCCAGCAGTAGTTATCTCAGAAATACAGCTTTACTGCGGGGTGGGGCGAGGGTGGGGGGGGGGGAGTCCACCACGAGGAAAGCCGCCCAGAATGAGATATAAGACGCTAATTTATTTTTCTTCAAGCCATCATCTAGGGAGCAGGGAGATGTTTGGGGCGGGATGCTGTGACAGTGGGCAATGTGCCGCCAAAACTACCCATTTCTTTCCTCTCCCTACTGATCATCGACATTCCACCCCTGAGACCCCTGGCAGCAGGATGCTGAGGTGTCCATTAATATTTGTGTTGCAGGCGATTTTCGATCGGAATAGGAAAGATGAACTTCCGAGCCTGCAGCTGGAGTGGATCGACGGGATCTGTGCTCCATTGTACGAGGTATCCCAGCCTGACATCCCCGTAAACACCCTCTCTCCTTACCTCTGTCGCCCCCAAAAAGAGCATCTTACACTTTAACAAGAGTCTCTCAGTCGCCCCAAAAAAGAGCATCTCACACTTAAATAAGAGTCTCTCTCTTTTCCATAAAATCGAAGCTGCACAACCAGACTTTCTGCAGATGTTTGCAGCAGCGATTTCGTTTTGGCTGAACTGTAATAATGCAATGAATGTAGCTGTAATCCACTGGAGGTGCAGGTCACATGCCCTACCCTCCAGATCAAGGATGAGCAGGAGGTGCCTCCCCAAAAACCCTCACATAAAAGGCAAGAGGGGGATTGGACAGAGAGGAAGGATGAGTTTCCCAGCAAGGCTTGAAAATTCAATGAATTCACAGAATTAAAGGTCAATGAAGCAGTCACATGACCATCATATTCCTCACTAATAATCACCTCTGTAAAAGAAACAAAAAGTATTGCCATGAATATTCTTGTCCCTTAAATTCTTCTACCCTAAATTAGATTTTTTTCCGGTCTATTTAACCAAGTTTTTAACATTTATCATAGTAGGGCAAGGGTAACAAAAAAGAACTGCAGGTGGAAGTGTAACTATTAGGCAGATTTGGTAGGGTTAATCTGAGAAGCACAGATTCTCCTCACATGCAGCATACGGCCCCCGGGGGGCAGCAGAGATGTCTAGCGAGGGCCAATTAGAAAGCAGGAGGCTCTGAGGCAGCTGAGCCCCGCAGAGCGTGGGAGGAGGAAAAGATGTAGATCCGGGCCCCAGGGCGAATGTTAATGGGAGGCTGCGCAACAGGCCTCATCTGAAGCCCCTCGGGCAATTAGACCCCTTTCTCAACCTGGGGGGGGGCAAAAAGTGGGTCTGTCAGAGCCGAGACTCCAGCTACTTACAGAGAAGAGCTATCCGTGCCATCTGCAGATATTCAGACAGACTGTGTTACAAGCAACGCCTGAATGGCTGTGCAGTCAGGAGATGTACTGGTGAGTCACCCTGCTTGTGGGCTGCTGATGACAGATGGAAAATGTAATTAAATTTAAATTTAATTTCATTTAATCTTAATGCTATAATTTACTCAGTGACCACCCCCCCCCCACCGTCCCCCAAAAAGCTAGTCTGGGGTGTGAGATTCCGGGGCTCAGACTCCCAACCCTGTTTGCAAGGTGGGGGGCCGTTTCCATGCTTTACTGGTGTCACTCCTGGTATTTAAACCTGCATCGCACTTCTTTGCAACATAAAGACGCATTTTTTAAGTGCCTCTTCCCCTCTAAAAGGTGAAACACCTACATAAAAGCTGCCTGAAAACTTCTCTGCCCCGCAAATGTAAAAATTTGGCTTTTCACACTAAAGACGGCTAATTGGTTTCACACCCTAATGGGCATAAGAAAACTTTTCTCATATAAACAAGAGATTTTTAAAACCATAAGTTTGAGATGCAGGAGTATGACTCTCAATCCTATTAGGGACGGAAAAGGAAATAAAAAAGTTTTCCTTAGAGAAGAGGCTACCTACCTAATAGAGGGACAGTGCTGCATCTTTGGGTGTGTTCCACTTGAACTCAGAAGTCGGAATTTCCAAGTTCCAAAATGGGAAATTTCCACTGGAAAGCCCCAGGAAGTCAGAGTTGCGACTCAGTCGGAGGAACCTCAGCGACCCTGATCTCAGAATTCAAGATGAAAGCTGTAGTTACATACTGTTTATTAGTATGTATGTCTAATTTGTGTCATGTTATGGTGTTTGTATGCGCAAAATGTCCCGTGATGCCTCATCAACTGATACTGCTAACGATCGCTAAAATTGAACCTGGCTAGGCTCATTTACGGTATTGCTAACTTCTTCTTCTGCCGGTTAACTTGGGTGTTACGTCATCCCCAGCTCCAACCTCAAAGGAAAAGGGAACGCCGCATTTAGTCATGGTGTAATGACTGTCTTGCCAGCAGGGGGCAGCATGAGCAAACACTAAGGTCACGTCCCCAAAGCGTCGCCTGTGTTCCTGTGCTAAGTTCCACGTTGTCACTGTACTTATGAGGAGCCCCTGGAGTTTAAGCTACCCCAGGTGTGGCTGTCGTCATGGATCTTAGGACACTAATATTGGGAAATACTCTGAGAATGGAAGACTAGAAAACAGAGAGACAGACATGAGGCCCAGTCTTATCATGGCTGTAAACTGGAGTGCATTAGCAGAGTCAGAAAGACAACAAATGGAAATGGTGGACATGAGCCCATCCCATAGAAAACTGGTCTTTTATGATTGGCTAATGCTGCGTGGTCTGCAGTAATGGGAGTTTCCCTGTAGACAGGGACCTATGGATTAGTGTCACTTTCTGTATTCTGCCCCTGTGAGGCCTGCATCACACTATAAATAACCCAGCGTTTATGGGTGGATGGATGTGCATGCAAACGGCTTCCTAGGTACACTCAAAGGGTCCCGGCAGCGCTGACTGCTCCTTGTCTCCATCCCACTCCAGACCCTGGTCAAGCTGAACCCCAAGATCCAGCCAATGGTGGACATGATTCGGGAGAACAGGGCCAGGTGGGAGGAGCTACATCACTCGCGGCAGCTCATGGAGGGCAGCCCAGGGAGCAGCGACAGGCGATCGGCCCAGGGCAGCGGCGACCCCCCCAGTGCCAGTTCCCCCCTCCGAAACCCCAGCTAGCTCTCACCCAGTCTTCCAGACCCCCCACTCCCCACATACCACCATATATTTGCCTCTTCGCTTTTTTACCTGGATCTACAGCCTCAAGAAACAAGCCACGCTGTGCATGCAGGGAGTTCGTAGCGCTCTGCTTCAAGCTTCAGCCCCACCCCCACTCCCTGCCTCCTGTGGGTGGGCCGAGACGTGGGGTTTGAGGTGGAGTCAGGGATGCATAAAAAAACGCTACTTCATGCATAGAGACAGCTGCGTGGGGGGGCGGGCAGATGAAGCCACTCCCTGCATTAATCATCTGGTTGGATCGCATGGTAAAGCCCTTCCACTCAGCTATGAGGACTTGGAGAGCTGGGGAGAGAGACAGAGACAGGCCAGCCCCTCCCTGTACTCTGCTCTCCTTCAGAGGAGAAATCACTGCGATGGATGTATCAGCCTGTTTCTTCCCCCCTAAACTCTTTCCTAGACCATATGTCGCAGAAATATGGCAAGGACATTTTTATACTGTATGTATGTATTTTCTAAAGGATGCACTGTGCAAGTGCCATCTGTTGTCGATTGTTTGCTTGGCTTCGTGTCAACGAGACCTGTGCAGCCCTGAGATGACGGGGGCGGTACGCTGGGCGTAGCCTGCCTTGCGGCTCCCTGTGCCTTGTTTACTGGTCATTAGGAGGAATGCATGACATGCTCGGCATCAGAAACTTCCTTAGAAAAAAAAGCGGCGAAAGACCCAGAAACCATGTCGATGTGACATTTAGTTTTAAGCGTTAATTTTCACTCATCAAAACTCACCGTCTTTGAGCATTAGTTTAACTTACCGGTTCGAGATATTTAAAAAGTGCCATATGGAGGCCACCTCTAGGGGGCGCCGGTCATTTACCTTAAACTAATTTTGCACCAATGAAATAAGCTAAACCGCTTGCAGCGATGGAAACAGCAACACACAGAGGAATGTATTTATCGAAACATGTCGATAATTAATTACACTTTGATTACACGTTTCCTGCACATCTCCTCCTGGCGGATACGCAGAGAGAAGCGGCAGAGCAGATGTTTAAGGGTGACATTGCTGTTCCCCCACAGCTAGTGATAACTCAGTTAGTACCTTATTATAAAGCTGATTTAATTTCCAGTAAAGCGGACCAGCACCACGCTTGCTTACTGCGGTGTTAATCAAATGCAGGCTGCACATGCTGTGATGATCTTTAGAACAAGAAAAGTAAATTAAACTGCACACACAACAATACACATCTTACTAGGAGTGGTATTAAACAACACACGCATACATATAATGCCTTTCCTAAATAACAGACCGGTCCAAATCCCATTGTTATCTTTAGTTAATGTTAAATTGTATATTATGACAATATCGTGCCAGCGGTAATTTCCTCCATCTACGTCTTAACTGCATGGACCATGACATGAAATAAAAGTTAACCGCGGCAGGTACACCAGGCGTATTAAATGTAAGCTGATAATTCTGGCTTGCCGACTGTTAACTCGTCTTTGTACATGGTTATGTAATTTCATTTGTTATTCGAAACGTTTTATCTTTAAATGAGCTGCATGGATTGTAGTAAAGCCTTTTGGGGTGAGTATCGAGAAAGCCGGGTCCGGTTATATTTGTACTTTTGATTTTTTGAGTATGTGACTTCTCCCTTTGCTTTATAATAGGCAACTTCTGGGCAGCTTTCTTATTTATGTACTCTAGCCATGATCTAAGTATTATCAGCGATCAGCAAGCTGACACGAAGGGAACCTTAAACGCATGATATTCGGAAATTTGCGACGTTTTGTTAAGTTTGTCGAAATAAATCTCTGCTGCAAAAATGGTTTCGTTAAGCCTTCGCCCTGCATGTATATACTAACCCAGACGTTACAATATCCGTAGAGATAGCCGTGACACGCACGCCGCTTTTGAGACGTGAACACTGAGGATTGATGGCTAGTGGGTGGAAATCTGAGCGGGCAGATAATAATCGATTATAGAGTTTTAGTCGAAAACATACCCCGAGTTTATAAGAACAATATACTACAGTTCAACGTAAACAAGGAAAGACATTATCCACTGCATGGTATAAATAATCTGGCATTTTGGAGGAAAGTTTAGTTTCCCCTCAAATCTTGGGGTTTAAATAAAATTAGCTAAAGACAGGGCACTATAAACGAATGATCATTTGAGTGTATTTCGGAGGAACAACGGGGTGTGTAGAAGGTTAATTGGGACTAGCAACTGAGACAGACCATATAGTCCCTTCGTTGGGGGCCTGACTTAGTGAAAGGTCGCCCTGGAATCAGCCTGTGGGTTTGAGCTGTAAAAAAAGAGCAGCCAGAAGATCTGAGATAGTGTGCAGCTCAGTGCCGATGTTTGGATGGTCACGGGTTCAAATGGCGTAGTGAGCAGAATGATATCGTCATTGGGCCCTTACCCCTGATTGTTCCATGGTCTGACGGATCTTGCTTTATTAATTGTATTTATTTCTAAAGTGGTCCCCCTGCCGTACATTCCAAGGCATACAGCGGATAGCCAAAACCACAGGTAATGGTGAATGGCAGACTCCATTTATAACCTGATTTTTGTAGACTTTACATCTTGTAATTGATAAATTACGCAAGGTATGGTATTATCAACATTACAGTAAAAATAAAGTACATTGTATTTCATACAATGCAGTAATCTCGAATAAAAGGGATTCGGACATTTTAGACTCATTCTGAAGAGATGACAGAGCAATGAATAAATGTGATGTATCAAGGCAGGACAGAAATGAAAACCATGATTTTTACAGCCCTCAAAGGACTAAGGAACAATGGAAAAAACATGTTGTTACACGTCTTACAATTTTTTCAGACTGTGGTTAACCACAGATACTGGGGGGCTGCTGTATTGAGTAAATGGTTGCGCTGCCCTCAACGGACTGGTGTTGTAGACCTGCACTCTGGGATGCCTCATTGAGGTGCCGTTCACAGGACCAACAGCCGTCACCTGAACCCCTCAGGAGCGTCTCCAAACTGGAAACACAAGCCCCATCCTCAGACCCGCCAAAACCACACGGGCGACAAGAGGCTGATGCCCGTAGCGTCAAAACGGCGGTGGGACGTGGCCAGGGAGCCGGGAGGCAGGCAGAGGCGACATTCAGCTATTCAGATCTCTGCACAATGGTGAGAGCCAAGGACAGGCCGTTTGTCTCCAGATTTTCCATTTTAGAACTGCGGGGGGGGGGGGGCTTTCCTGAAAGTGACTGCCATTATTTAGGTTACGCCGGAGACACCAGGCTGGAGGAAGGAAGGGTTCCGCCCTTAAAGAGCAGTAAATGAAAAACATAAATTCAGAGCTTGGGATGTTTCACTAAGTACAAAATCAGCCATTTTAGCAGTGAGTCACCCGAAAGGATGAAGGGGTATTCTGGACTGCACTGGCAAGTCACCCCTTAACTGACCTGGTCCAAATAGACTCTTTATCATAGCAACGAACTGTAACACGCCATCTCACAGCATTGTCCCACTGCCATCCCTGAACCAGTCTTACCAGTGAAGAGAACAAGGACAGATGGGAAACACAAAGCCAAACCTTTTGATTCATTTATTGCATCAGTGTCACTGATGATAAAAGTACTTCATTGCTAGTATGTTTTCCTGTAGTGTGATGATCTGAAACGAAGAGACTCGTCGTAAAGATACTTAGGGGTCACCACCTCTGACCCACTGCCCTCACATGGGCAAAACACGCTTACAGGACACTTGCGTGTAGCATGGAGAGGAGCGTTTGTCAGGTGGAGCTCAGCTGGATAGACGGTGTGTGTGTGTGTGTGTGTATTATCGGTTAGCAGGTGATGACACAGCAAACCCATTACAACACATTTGGTTTTATTATTTCCTTCTAGCACCTTACAGTTTCACGAGTTATTGGCTTCGGTTTGCAAACACGACAAAGATTTCAGCCAGAAGGTTAAACCATAGTGCATATTCGTTGGTCAATGAAGACAATGTTACATTTCAACACTGGGGGACAGGGGTCGTTTAGAAAACACTGGCGTTAAGGTAGAAATCCACGACTGAAATGTCAACCAGGCAACTTCATCTGGATACATCTGAATGTGTTAGAAATGTTAACATTGAACTAAACTCAGCAACTTCCTAAAAAAAGTGTTCATCTTTAAAAACATTCTCTTTTCCAGGACAGTTAGACAGTAACAGTCACATATTAATCATTATGAGATATTTAAAATAAAAATTTCTGGCTTTTTGCAAGTAACACAAAAGGGAAAAAAAGAAGAAAAAAAACATGGCCTGTGTTTCTCGCTGAAGTCCGCGATCACGCACACATTGACGGGGCCCCGGCGCGTCTGGCAGCTTCAGAGTCTTTGGTACAAACACGCGCGTTCCATCAGACGGGTGTGGAAGGCTTCAGTTCACATTCAGGCTGAATTACAAAGGTACAGACGACTCACTGACTGGCAAAAGGGCAAAAAAAAAGGAAAGATACCATGGCAAACGTTACCCTATCTGTGATCAAGACGACATACAGGCTCCTCTTCAATCTGCGTCAGTATGAGCTGAATTTACACAAATGACAGGCAATGAAATGCATATCAAAGTTAAAAAAAAAAAAAAAACCTGAAATGAGGCCCAAAAAAAGTGTATAATTGTTTTCAGGGATATCCTGTGTTTAATGGCTGGTCGCCCTAAAGAAGAAACAAGAAACTACACACACACACACAACAGGCTGAAGATGGTAATTAGAGAATGGCAAGGCATTCGTCAAAAGGGCGGATGCAGTCGTGAGCGGCATGTTGGGGCGGGGTCCTGGCCGAAAGGGGATCCTACGAGCTCCTGAGCCCGGAACCTGGGCGACGTTAACGATGTACAGGCCGGGCTCAGCGGCGGCAGGGTGCGGACAGCCAGACTCCAGACGCCCGTACTACAGCGAGGGCGAGCGAGCGGCTTGACGAGAGAGGGAATCAGACCCCAATGTATTAAAGTTAAAAAAAAAAAAAACACTTCACTTCAGACAACCACGTTGACCCTGGTGAGAGAGCGTGAAGTCAAATGTTCACGCAGTGTCACGGAAGATGATGGTCACACGTGGACTGGAGCAGTCCTGTGCTGCACCAAAAGCCGACGTAACTGCGTGAACGTGCGAAGCACGGTGATGGGGGGCTAAAGAGAACAAAACACGGCCCAGGAAGCCGCAGCGCCGTCACCACGTCTGAGGGGATTTCATCATCAGTCATTTATACAGTCATGGAATAATGTTGGGGGTGGGTGGACAGGAAGATGGGGGCGGGTGGGAGGGAGAAAAATTACAAGAGATTTCGGTTGCCGAAGATGTTGTTGGGGTCCAGGTAGTCCTTCACAGACTTCAGCATCCCTATGCCCACACCAGAGATGGACTCTTTCATCCACTGCTTCCTGAGCTTTCCCACTAAAAGGAGGGAGGGGGGAGGGGGGGGGAAGAAGGAAAAAAACATGAAAAAGGGAGGAAAAAAAAGGGAACGGCTGAGTGTCCCGCGGGCGGCTGGGAGCCAATCAATCTTGCGAGTGTGAGTGAATAAACAGTAGGGTGATAAATGCTTTTATTCAGGGAGGAGAAATGTTTTGCATGGCGTGATTTATGGAGCCCAGCAGACTATCAAACTCATTAGGTCCCTCACAGTCCCCAGGGAGGGGCTGGCCGCCACACGAGTCTCCAGTCTAGCTCCTGGGGAGGGCAGGGTGGCGGTGAGCCACCCCACGTTCATGCAGATGGCACCTGGTGGGCCTCCACTCAACCCCGCCCAGGGTAGCGTGTCCCTAACCCCCCCAGGGGTCCCTGAAGGCCCCATGGGTCCCAACCTTGTACACCTTCTGCACTGCAGTTTCTCTGTCCCCCCCACCCTCGCCCCCCACCCCAGGTGGTGCTGCCATGTGGAGAGAGAAATGATAATGCTGGCAAATGAAGAGGATGCCTCATCCCGGCCAGGAGGGTAGCCGCGGCTCCAGACCCCGGGCTCTGGCCCTGCCTACTCCGAGGTGTGCCGGTTGGCTCTGGGCGGCAGTGCCTCGATACCTCGGGTGGCTCTGTGCCAACGATAGCCTGGGCCAACCTGCCAGGCCCGCAGGAGCCCCGAGAAGGCGGTACGGGAACAACCGCATCCTGCCACCCCATCGCGTACGAGTCACACGCGGGCGACGACATGTACGACGTCTGGGGCAATCGCTCGAGTGAAACGCTGGAACGCTCACAGGAGCCGACGGCACAATCGTCAGCCTCGGTGGCGCTGTGGGGCATCATCCTCACCTCTGCCTGCACGTGCCGACACTGCTGCTGTCGACAAGCATTTTCACATTAGAAAATGGGAAGCCGGAGTCGTCATGGAGATTAGAAATCACCAGCCTGTTTATTTTCCCTGCGTTTTCCTTTTCCTGCGTTAGATTAATATGGTTAAAGTTAGCGTCACGACGAACACACAGACGGAAATGGCACGCAGAGACCGTTCGTCTGTCAGATATTCAAAAAATTCAGGCAAGGTTGCGTGTTTCCCCACTCGCTTCTGGGCCCTGGGAAAGGCGAACCTGAACGGTGCCCTAAAATATCACCAAAACAGGCTTTGAAGTGAACAGCATACAGGGAAGGAGAGGAAGGGGTTGTGGTATCACAGGAGCTGAGAGATGGTGGGAGAGGAAGTGGCTCCCCGTAGAAGCTAATGAGCACGCAGGGGTCCGTAAAGTCCAGCGCCGGGGAACTCAAAGGACCAAAAACACCCCCCCCCGAGGAGGGCTGACCCCTCGGAGCTCTCCAGTCACTGCAGCCGGACATCTGTTTCAATGAGGGCCCGCAGTGGGCACAGGGCTTCCTGACGACCAAACGTGAACACCCCTCCCACTCCGTGTCGGCAAGAGCTCATTGGATGGCTTAGCGTTGGGGAGGGGAGGCGGTCACAGCCCCCTGCCGTGACACCATATGCAGACACGCGATACAAGACTATGACATACAGCACCTAATTGAACTGACAGTGGCACTGATTAAGTACTGCAAAACTCCCCCCAAGTTTTTTTCTGGGGCGACTACATTAGTCAAGAGGCACCACGAACACCCCCACGAACCCCCCCAGGAGCACCACCAAGACTCTAGTGGTGTATCACTTTTACAGAGGAACAGGACAAAACACTAACAACAATAAATTAACTGCAATGATACAACAAAATGAAATACAAAACAGGTGAGCAACCAGATGTTAGCTCACATCTTTCACTGGTGATTTCAATGCACCGTTTGAGCTGAAGCAGAAAATGAGAGACTGCGAATTTTGAGGAAAATGCTGGCTGGGGGGGCTTGGGAGGGCTTTCCCTTCGAAGCAGAAAGGCTAGCAGGAAATGTCGCCATCAGGAAGTGAAGAGCAGCTTTATTGACCTTTAGCTGAAGATGCAGCTCAGGAGTAAGATTCTACACTCCATTTGTTAAGACCTGACCTTGAATGGGACTAAATAAATATATTTTGGAGTTGGGGGTGGAACAGCATTACTGCATCAAGACGGAAAATGAAAACAGGTCCCACTGGCCATCGGAGGAACAGCGCGGCTGTCCTCATACATCCGGGTTTGCTGAAGGAAAGCCATGGAAAAATAGTTTCCCCAACTTTTTAAGTTTCCTCGAGTTAAACTTTTTTCTTCCTCTCGAAGAGGCAGAAGATACTCAGTGTGCATGTGACGCCAGAAGCCCCCGACATAAACCTAAAGTCTCATTTTGGACAGCAGAGCAGGGACGAGGGTCCCTGGAAGAACCAGAACCGGTACACTGGGACGTCCCGACGTCGGTGGCACCCTGGGACACGGGGAAGAGAAGAACACACAGTATAATACCCTGGGACCCGGATCGGGACCGGCCCGAGTGAAAAAGGGGCCGGCCGGCCAGGAGGAAGGCAGAAGTGCACGCCGCAAACTTTAGCTGTCCCGCCATCCCCTCCGTCACTTCTGCCGCCGTCGAGGAAGAATAAAACAGAAGGTGTTGGGGCTGCATCATTACCTCTGTCACAGTGATAATTTACACATCCATCTTGTCATATTTCCTCCACTCTCCGCTGTCGTAATAAATCTAATGGAGCTTTGACCAGGCAGACGAAACATCCACGGCGACGCACCCGCTACCTTCCTAACAGAACCAAAACCACCCCCAGCCCCCCACCCCTCCGTAAAACTATTAAGAAAAGGAAAATTAATCAGCGCACACAACAACCTCTATGCCTCCGGGGTGGAATCTGCTGTTTTCTTCGATAAACAGACACACAAGATGCTAAAAAGCATAAAGCTGATGAGCAGCATGAAGTGGATTTAAACTTAAAAATAAACACAAACAATCCTCTACTTTTACGTTTTTTTTTTTACGTAACTTTTAAGTTTTGCAGCAGCCGTGTTTCTGGGCCTGGACAGGTAGCGGCACCTGATACACCCCGACTGCGGCAGAGATGAGCCAGTCCGCATGTAGGGACGCACTTTGACAAATGTGATCCAGAAGCATAAACGGGGGGTGGGGGGGGGAGCGGAGAAGGGTCCCGTAGCCCCTTGTCAGTTTAACAGGACAAGAGCAGTATCAAAGTTAAAAGGGCAGAGCGCAGAGTTCACTCGGGGCACTGGCAGGCGTGATCGATGGACTCTCAGGGTGATTAATGCCCTGTAACCTTTCCGCTGGACCTTTAGAGCCGTAATAAACCATTAACTCTGCTTACAGACGGCCGCCTGGCCCTCCTGGCTTTGCCGCAGAGTGGAGCCTTCAGCCACTCTTTCACCGTGACAAACACTTTGGCTCCTTACAAATTCAAATGTAAGGAACAAAACCTGGGACACGGTATTCAGTTGTCCGGCCGAACAAGGACTCTTTGGGTCATTCTCCAATGGGACGGCTCTCCTTTTCACCCTTTTGTTTTTGGACTTTCGTGACTTCTGGACCCAAATCTCTAAACCAAGGTAAATGTTCTCCTAAAAAAAAAATCAAGTGCTGGAGATCTTCCTCTGATATATTTAACATGGTAGAATTTACATTGCCCTTAAAATACAGTCTGGATACTTTTCAAAAACAATTATACTTGTGCAGAGTTGCTTTTAAAATCGAGCACAACTCTTTAAGCATTTTGGTACCAGCTCCCAGTATGTTGAGTGTGTTTATTCTGTGTGTGTGTGGAGGGGGGGGTCATGCGGCAGCAGGACCTGGTGTAAACACAGGTTAAAAATAATTTATATTTCCTGCGGTGGCCCCCCACCTCGCCGTCCCAGACTACATCTGTTCTCCCTGATACACAAAACTCAGTGAGAGCGGCCCCATCCGTCACCGTGGCGCTGTGGGCCCGACACGCAGGCCTGCCCGCACCCAGATAGCGCGGCCCGTCGTGATTAATCACAATTACGGCGCCTCGCAGAGAGGAGCCGCGTCAATACCCCCCGCCCCCCCGCTCGTGCCATGGCGTCGGCGGGGCTGCTTGCGGGGTGTGTGTGTGCACGCTATGGGGGGGCATCAGACGCACCTAGGGGTCAGAGAACACGGCCAGATCCTGATCCCCACCCCCCCGCCACTCTTTCATTAGTGGTTTTTTAATTCTTGCCCTCCCTGATAAAAACGCCGATTTAATATCCCGACTGGTGCGTCGAGCGGCATCCCCTGACAGGGGAGATTAATCGCCTGCGGCGGTGTGGAAACCGTGAGCCGAATGGCGCTGCCGATAAGACGGCCCGCTCGTTTGCCCCCGCAGCAAGGCCTGCCGCTTCCCGCCTCCTCCTCGCGCCTCGCTTTGGCGGCGGCCACGGGGACACAAAGAGCAGCCGCTGGCCTATTTGTCTTCCGTAGGAAAACCGGGTTGGACGCGTGACAGGAGAGGCGCGGGAGCACTCTAACGCTCGGCAGCCTGGAGGAAGGGTGGCGGGTCCGCAGTCATCATCCGGAGATGAGTGGGGTCGAGCCAACAGGCCACAAGGGCACCATGGAGCGGGTGGGGCAAATCGGCCCGTCCAGACAACAAAGGCGCTCCTTAATCCGTAGGCCCTTGTTAATCATATGCCTCAAAACCTGATCTGGGCTCCGGCCCAAATCCTAAACCTGGAGTCGAAATCCCCGCACATGTACCCCAACGGTGCCCCTCGTCGTGCAGCGCCGTACCTCCGTGGTGGTGGGAGAGACTCCCTCCGTTGGCAAGGATCTCCTCTCTGGCTGCGTGCTGAGGACAGAGGAGACACTGCCGGTCAAACATGTCATCCGCAAAAAAGCAACATGGCACCTCCTGCAGGAGGCGCAAGTGACATCCATCACAAAGACAACGTACAACCAATATCCATGGCAGCTCGGTTAATCAAAGTGATACTGTATGTCCCCTTATGTTACTATTACACAAAGTGATCCAGCTCGTCAATGTTACACATTACACCCCAGCTGTGGTAACGTGGGGGGGGGGGGGGGGCATGGGGGCAAGCAAGTCATATCAATATGCCTCTCAGAGATAAACATTAAAACATGTAGAGGTGGACATTTCAGGTCCAGAGAGTAAAAATCCAGACCAGGATTTTGTTTCAACCGACCACTATGACTGTGACTCTTTATGCTCAATTGGTTGGTTGAAATAAAATCTGGATGGTCTGGATTTTTACTTTCTGGACCTGAAATTTCCACCTCTGAAAACATGTTAATGACTGGCCTCCTGGTGCACGGGCTTCCTACCTCCACTTGCTCGTAAATGTGCACAGGGTCGGCGAGGCCTCTGTAGTTAAAGGCAAAGTAGAAGTAGACACAAGCGCCGGCATCGTACGTCTGGGTCACCCTGTGGCACAAGGACACGGGCATCAGGACTCGGAAGCGAGCCGCTCCGTCGGGTCTTCCTTAACATACATGTGGTCTCGCGGTCTGAGATTAGTGTGCCAACGTGAATGTAAGGGTAGCAGAACAGAGTGATGATACTTTATTCATTTCAGGGAAAAAGACAGTTTTCCCCACAGACAGAGCAAGACCGGGGATCACAGTGCAGGGCCAGCCAGTGTCCACAGACCCTCATGCAGTTGGGGATAGATTGCTGGGAACTGGGAACCTCCCCGTTACTGGCAGAGTCCTAACCCGCTGCCCCCAGCGCTGAATGCTATGAATGTCACTGCACGTTGATAACAGGGGCATCAGAACTCCCTGACCCCAGGGTGTGACACAAACGCAGGGGTGGCCGGATGCCCCGCCTTCACGTTTAATAACGTGACATTACAGGGCAATTGGGGGGGGGGGGGGGTTCCTACCCTCTGAAGGCCCTGCCATTTAACACGTCACATTTAATTTATAAAGTGTTATGGCTTATCTCTCCATTTTTGTCTCATGCCTGTGACAGATCACATTCTAAAATTATACACTTCACAAATTTACTACATCTAAAAAAATGTATATCACACAAGTATTACCGGATTTACACAAGTCCCGTTAATCACACAGTTATTAAAAGATCTATAGTTACAAAGGAAGGGGCTTTTAGGCCAGACAGGCCAGGAGGACACAGCACACGGGCCTGTTCGGGATAAATCGCACTGCGGTGCTCTGTCCCGCGACCTTCGCAGGGGTCAGACAGGCAGATCAATCTTGTCACGGCCCCGCCAGAGGAGAAACGAATGGTTAAAAAAAAATGATCACTTTTATCTCTGCGCAGTAGCAGAGGGACAGACGAAGGGCGTGGAGGGCAAACCACAGAGGGGCTTTACGTCTAAGACGGCAGTCTCAGCATACTGGGACGGTGTGGCTACTGCTCCGCTGGAGAAGAGGATCAGGACTTAAAGTTTAAGCACATGGCAGCCATGGAGCCCGTCTGCAGGCAGTATGCCGGCAGCTCGCCCCCGCCGGGCCCCTCCCACACGCACCTGCACGTGGACATGGGGGGGGACTGCACCCCCCTCTCCTTGCATTCCCTCATGATCCGCTCCTTGACGTTCCTGCAGAGATCCAGGACCCTGGGAAGAGCGACGGGGAAGCGTTAGTGCACCACCCGCATGCAGTAAAAACAAGTGGAGGGGGGGGCCATGCCAAAGGACAGAAGCCGACCCCCCCTAGACGCGAGAGGGCTGGGGATCTCCACTTCCTTCCTCGGGCGGATGTGGCGGCGGGGAGAATGGCTGCTACACGACGCTCAGGGGACGCGAACCTGGCAGAGGCTGGAGGAGCCGTGTGTGACGCGCTCAGGAGGAGGAGTCTTACAGCGGCGTGTTTGACACAGGGCTTAGTGTCAGAGGAAGCGGGGCGGCGCACGTGTCACCCAGAGCATATATGCAAGACGGTGGAGCTCTGGATCAGCAGACAAAGTTTATATAACAGGTGCCCACGATCCATCTCCGTCCTGCTCCTTCCGGCTAGCTGGGGGGGGGTGGGGGGGGGGTCAAGGCACAGATGGAGCCAGCGAATGGTGAAATCTAATTACGAAGAATGAAGCAGTCCACCTGCTTTCCAGCCAATCAGCAATCCCGCTCCGTTTCTGACTGTGGTTTACATCAGCTTGTAAATCCTGTTACTTTCCCACCAAACAGCCACCAACCACCCAAAAAAACTTGGAATCTCGGGAATGTCATCAGAGCCTGTGTCCCAACCAGACCCCTCTGCACCGCCACATCTGGTTTCCAGACTTTCTCCTCACGCCAGGATGTACCTCAGAGCTGCGTGCCTCTCTCGGCCCCAAGGTGCGGGGGGGTGGCGTGGCTTCCTATAAGCGTGAGAACAGTAAGGGCCGTTTTCAAATTCACACAGCTCCCCACGCTCCTTCTCTACCAATCATACCCCTGGCCAGAGAGCCCCTGCTCCGTAAGACTCCGCTGGGCCCATTAGGGTCAAAGGTCATGCCGACAGCTGCCCATAGCACCACTTGTAACCCAGGGATAGACGGCAAGTGGAAACGCCAAGTGATCTCACCCAGAAACAGTTACAGTACGGATGTTACCTGTCCCAAGGCACTGATGTCTCAAATGACTCTCCGATCACGTAATAGTCCATCCCCAAGTCCTGCAGGAGAAGGACAAACACCCAGGGAGTGAGTGACAAGCGGCGACAGTAGAGGATATCTGGGAGATGGGGTGCAGCGGTCCACAAAGCCGGCTTTCTAAAGGACGTGACGTCTCCCCCCACAATGGCGCGTAGTTAACGTTCCGTTCCCTGACCGAAGCCAGGGAACAATCCCATTCCAGAGATTCCTCAACCTGAGCCTCCGTGGCAACGCATGCGAGCGGACAGAGCCGGTCCATCGGGCCGAAGCCACGACGGGCCTTTGTGTGTCGATCACAGGGACCCACCCGGAGGTAAGCGATGACGAAGGTCAGCATGTAGCCTCTCTGCCCATTGTCTTCTCCAGCTGCCAGGCCCCTGGAGGCACACAGTGGGGTTAATGTTTAACACGGCCCATTCACCCGTTCCCCGCCCCCCTACCCCGCAGCCGCCACTCACGCACGGCCCAGGTCCGTGGTGGGGCCTTTAGCCACTCCGCTCGCCGATTGCCCGTCCATCTATCAAAGCAGGCCCCTTTGAAGGGGGAGAGGACGCGGGTGGGGAATGGGGGGTGCAGGCAGCGATCAAATTTTCATTTACCAACTAATCAGATCAGGAAAAACTCATTAGAGGAAGTCTTAATTGATTCGCCCCTTTTTGTCGGTCGGAATCAAGTATCATTCAGAGAACACAGTCGAATCAATCACCCTGAAAGGAGGAGGATAAATGTGAGCAGATGTTCCTGGGGCAGCACGATAAACCGCCACGTTTCCGGGTTCTCCCAAACACGAGCCTTTCAGCAATGAAAAACTAGTCTGAACTCATCAAGCACACATTATATAACTTACACCCAGTGTGCTCCAAAACATCCCCTGAAAACATTAATGTTCAGGAAAGCAGAACATACTGAGCCTCATAAACTATGCAACAGTCTCAAAAGAACATGAAAGAATCTTTTTTTTCCTCTCAAATGTGTCAGATTTTGATTCCAAAGGGACAGGAATGATTGGGGAAATTTCCTCCAACTTTCAAGATATTAAGTTTAGAATCAGGTCCCCTTGGGAAAGTCACAGTGTGAAACACACACACACACGCACACGCACACACACACACACACACACACACACACCTGCAGATGTGCAAACAGGAGTTATCACACTCTCCACCCACAGCTCCTGCTCTCACTCTGTGTAAATGTCATTGGCTTTGATAGCAGATAAACTCGCACAAGCCAACAACAGCACAGGAGCACTATCTCAGGCACGTTGGGACCTGGGTGTGCATTGGGGGGGGGCATCTCTCCTTGCCTGTGACAGATAACTTATTCTCAGTAGGGTACCCCCATCAATCAGCCTCACGATCAATCGAAGCGGGCAGGACTCAGCCAGCCCCACATTACTCAGGCCCTTCCTGGAGCGAGGCGCCAAACGGCCGTCGACAAGGGGACGGCCGCGGGTGATCCATCACACCGCCGTTTAGGGGGGGCCCTCCCGCTCGGACCCTGGAGGCTGTCACTCACTCGGCAAACGAGCCAATGAAACGGTCGATAGCCTCGCGGGAGGGAGGGGCCATGGAGGTCAGCGGCACACCATGGCGTCACCGCATACGCTCTCGTGGGGGCCTGAATGGCTGTCTCTAACCCGACAGGGATCGTCGACGGGATGCGTTCGGATTCTAGTGGCTAAGCCATATCAATGTGCCAACACGAGGCAGGGACGCGAGGTGCGGACTCACCCGAACTTGGCCGCGATGTCGTACACCTGCTTCTCATGCTGCAGGACCTTCTCGCGGTCCCCCTCGAACAACAGGGTGGCCACGCACAGCCGGTGGGGGTCAAACCCTTTAAACTAGGGAGGGGGGGATGTGGAGCTCAGTCAGACAGGTATACTGAAAAGGGCTGGTTGGGGTGAAAGGCAAACCAGGGCGGAGGCTGTACCTTGGTGATGTAAAACTTCTTGAGTCCGTCCAAGAAGGATGTGAATATCGAGGAGACCTGAGGCTTCAGGGCGTGTCCTGTGAATTGTGAGGTCAAAGGTCAGGATGCCAGGTGTGGGGAGGGCATCATGCTACCAGCCTGAGGAGCTAATCGATATAGATTTTAACCCTGCATTTCAGCTCCTGCTCTCTCCTCCCACCCTGTCAGATTTATTTGCCCGTAAAACCATGGTGGGTGTGAATAAAATGGCAGCATTTGAATAACTTCAGCGCTGCCGAGAGACTGTGGGGAACAAAACCAATAAATAACCCTGGCTCTGGTGGGGGGGGGGCTCTGGTTGATGCGGCGATATCCGTCTCCCTCTGCCGCGTGTTTTGATTTATTCCTAATCGGACAATAAAGTGCCGTCAAACGGCGGTGAGCGGCGAGCCGGACCGCATGCGAAAGTTATCAATCACGGTGGAGATGTGAGGAGCGACTCCGCAGAGGCTCCGCAGTCCATTTACGCTGCTCTGTCTATTAGGCACTCCGCGGTCGCCTCGTCTCTTAATTATTTCCATTTTGATTCAGAATGCCTTCTTTTTCAATGGAAGAAAACAACCCCCTCGACAGGCATTCGTACAGATTAATCTTCGACTCAAACACAGCTCTTTCGCAAATGGTGATACCAATTCGGCCCTTTCATCCCGCGGCACAGGTTCGGATAATGGCAGCCGGAACTGGCTCTGGCTGGCCGATCCACCTGGTGTGGCTGAACCTTTGCGATGACCATACATATGGATACGGGGGCGGGGGGGAGATGGGGTGGGACAGGAAACCAGGCCCCGGTTCAAAGGCACGCTCGCTGGACCGTAAAAGTCCAATTTAGGAAGAAAGGAAAAAAAAAGTATCCTTAAGAGTCCTCCAATTACAGGCAGCTGGTCTCTCCTACACGGAGGGGGCCAAGGTGGGGTCAGCATGCCCTCAGCCTTCATCTGACAGGGTGGGCCATGATCAGATCAGGTCACTTAGGAACATCACATGTGATGGAAGAGAAGGGGGGGCAGCCAGAAGGGGGGGGGGGGTAAAGCGCTCAGAGAGGAGACCAAAGTGTAAAAACACCCAATACAGTAGGTGAAGAGGTAATATTGGTGTATTGGCCCCCCTGGAAGTATCACATGTACGTACACACACACACACACACACACACACTTACCAAACTGGAACTGGGCGTTGTCCATCAGCCGAATGGATGCAGGAGCGCATCTCTGGAAGGAGCAGAGGGAGACACGTTATAAAGGTGACGGACGCCTCGCCTGTCGGTTTGCACTCATATCCATTACCAAACGCAAGCAGGAACCACTCGTGTCTTTGACTATGTTCTTTAGGGCTCCTCGTTGACTGCACTCCTGACAGGCATCAGGTCATTTACACACCGCGATCGACGGCGGAGCCGTGAAGCCGGAGCGGGGAAGGGGAACCGGCCCGCAGGTCAGTGACGGAACTGGAGCCCCACCAAAGCAAAACAGGCAAATAATGCTTTTACACATATTTAAAGGCTGAGGTGTTCCCATGAACCCCCCAGTGTGTGACTGCACGGGGATGGTGGTGCAAGAGGACAGCGGGTGACAGTGCCATAGCCATCTAGATGTGTGGGAGCTGTAGCTGAATTCACGATGGCAGCAGTGCTGACTGCACATCCACTAAATATATACACACACATTAGTGAAGGCAGGGATGTTGGACGTAAAGGCCTGGCTTGCCATCTCCATTCTAGTTCATCCCAAAGGTGTTTGATGGGGTTGAGGTCAGGGCTCTGTGTGGGACAGTCAAGTTTTTCCACACCAAACTCACCCAACCATGTCTTTATGGACCTTGTTTTGTGCACTGGGGCACAGTCATGCTGGAACAGAAATGGTCCTTCCCCAAACTGCTCTCGCAAAGCTGGAAGCATAGAATTCTCCAAAAGTCTTGGTCTGCTAAAGCACTAGGTGTTCCATTCGTTGAGACTGGTTCAACCCATGAAAAACACCCCCATACCATTACCCTCCTCCACTCAACTTTACAGTTGGCACAATGTAGTCAGGCAGGTAACGTTTTTCTGGCAACCATGAAACCCAGACTCATCCATCAGACTGCCAGACAGAGATGTGTGATTCATCACCCCAAAGAACACAGTTCCCGCTGCTCGAGAGTCCGATGGCGGCGTACTTCACACCCCTCCTTCTGACGCTCGGCGTTGATGTGAGGCTTGCATGCTGCTTCTCGGACACGGAAGCCTATTCCACGAAGCTCCCGGTGCAAAGTTTATGCTGGGGCTAATGCCACAGGAAGTTTGGAACTCTGCAGTTATGGACTCATAGTGTTGGTGACTTTTGCAAACTAAGCACCTCAGCACTCTGCGCCCCCCCCGCTCTGTTACTTTACATGATCTTACACTCCATGGCTGAGCTTCTGTTGTTCCTAAACGCTTCCACTTTGCAGTAACACCACTCACAGTTGACCATGGAATATCGAGCAGGGAGGAAATTTCACAAACTGACTTACGGCAAAGGTGGCGTCCTGTGACAGTACTACGTTTGGATTCACTGAGCTCTTTAGAATGCTGTTCTTTCATAAATGTTTGTAAACCTGACTGCATAGTTAGGTGCTTGATTTTATAGACCTGTAACAATCGGTCTGAATGAAACGCCTGAATCCAGTGATTAAGGGGTGTGTCCCAATACTTTTGTCCGTATAGAGTTGATTATAATGATTTGGTTGTAACGGCTCCCCCATCTGGCTGGTTTAAAAAGAGCGATACCTCCTCGAAAGTACCTTCTTACCTGCTTTGCCACCTCTCTCAAGCAAGCCACACCCTGCTCGAAATTTGGAAAGACCACGGAGCCGTACTTCTGGTACTCTGGGAGGGGCCGGATCTTCAAAGTCACCTCGGTGACAACGCCCAGGGTTCCTAAGGGAGACGGACGCGTCAAGAATGTAGCATGAGGAAGCCTCACTAACAAGCCCGTAAGAAGGACGTAGCCCGACTCCACAATGACCAGGAAGATTGTACCCTAAGCTCCATTAACCACAGTTTGCTAATGGGATCCACAGGACAAAACCGGCACTATTGTTTAATTAAAAAGTTACTATAAGCACAGACAGACAAGCACGGCTTTACAAACACCCCCCCCCCCAGCGGCAGTGCAGCAGGCGGGCTCTGGGATGGCGATGCGATCGGATCGGCCGGCTGCTGATCTACGGCATCCCATCTCTCCCCTGGGCTCAGCTTTGCACAAGAGGGGTCAAGCGAGATTTACGGGCTCAGTACACAGAGGGGGGGCGACACACATCCGTATCAAAGGACACCGAGCACCAGGGAAGGATTAAAACCCAAAGGTGCTCCCAGCGTGACCCCCCCAAAAGGCTCGCCGGGGACCCCAGCTCGGCGTTTTAAGTTGCACGCGTGCGCTCGGGGGCTGCGCGACGTCCCCTGGTCGGACGGATCGGGCCAGTAAAAATAAAATAAACTCAGAGAGCTGCCATCTTAGATTTCCACGATCAAGGAGACCCAGCAGGGGACCCCGGTGTGAGCCAATTACCGTAAACACCTTACAGCGGGTCACTGATACGCATCGGCGCGGGGATCAAGGAGAGCCATACAAAGGGAACGAAACAGTGGCTCTTTGTCTGTGCTCGTTCAAGCCGAATTCAGAATATAACAGGTAATATATGCAAATTCCTGCCTCCGTATTACGGCCCCAGGGAGGGAAGAAGTCACCCGTCTGCTAAATATTCATCGACGTCATTAAGCGACGTCTCAACGGCTTAGCGTTTTCTCGGAAACGGTGGCCTGTCCCTTCGGTACAAATGAGGCGTGTCTGTGTCTGTGTGTGCAAAACACAAGGGGACACTACATCAACCCTCATGGCAGCGTATTCCAAAGCATGCCTTACTTAACCCTACATCATATCTAACCAGCCAAACGCCCCTGTACACAGCTACGCACGCGGCCGGCCAGGGGGATGTAAACGACACCTTTGGTGAGCGGCGTGTTAATAATCCGTCTCCGTGACGACCGCCGCCCGTGTCAAGAGGCTCCGATAACGGCCTCAGCCAAACGGGGGGCCGTAAAATTATCCGGGGAAAAAACGTACCAGTAAGAAAGCAGCATTAACCTGTACCGCCGCAGCCATTACCGACCCCATTAAACCTGCAGATGTCTCCGCTAACGGCCTCGCCAGAGACTCTGAGATTTACGGGACAGCGCAACATGAGAAATAAACCGCGTTGTCAAAAAAAGAAGAAATAAAAACAGCTTCAAACAGGAGCTGCTTACCGCCAAACATCCCAACATCTAAAATAATTACCTAATTAGACATCAAAACCACAATTAAAGCAAAATTAAGAAAAACCCAGAGTAAAATCGTACAAATCTGCATTTCATAATTATACCACACAGGAACAGTTTGCAAAGATAGCATGTAAACATTGTCTGATCAATTAAATATTCTTTTGGGGTTCTCAGTGGTCCCACAAACTCTTCTAAAGGATTGAACATTACATTACTAGATTTGCAGGTCTGAAGTTTGTTACTTAAGCAGAATTCTGTAGGACACAAGAGGAACTTTCGACCGAGATTCACACTGCTATCACTCTCCGCCTTCGGACCAGCATAGATGTTTGAGCACTAGGTAATCAAACATCTCCCCATTACTGACAAACTGCAGAAGGAGCAAACTTCATTAGAGACAGGCAGAGACGCCCCCTGCTGTGACACTACATACTGCACTCTAGTGGACTGCTAAGGAAACACGTGACAGCGGGGCCCCAACTCTCACACACATACTCACTCTCTCTCACTCTCTCTCTCTCACACGTCTCACTCCCCTTCAGGCGAAGTTCTTAGCTTGCTTTGGAAACAACCCTGATTTCTGGCATTCCACCAAGTTTTATTTTAGTTGGTTTTTTTTTTTTTTTTCCCCGCAAACGGAGAACCAGGATTAATCTTCTGCCCCCCCCCAGCGAGGCAGCCTTGCAGAAGCTGGCCGCCCACTGTGTCAGTGTATAGAAGCTTAACAGTAAAAGTGCAACATTCAGCAACATCCAGCAACCAGGCTGCAGTGGGGTGAGGCACCTCTGCTCACTGGACTGGGGAGAGGCTAACCCTCAACCCCGCCATGGACTGGGGAGAGGCTAACCCTCAACCCCGCAATGGACTGGG
>JAABNX020000040.1:9934729-9951480 GCA_015163995.2 Mormyrus lacerda
GCATCTGAATAAATACTCATCAGAATGCCCCCCCCAGAGTGGTACACCCTTAACAGGAATAACCCTGCATTTACGGTGAGACCCATATTACACCATCCCTGCCAACTCTAACTCTACTTCCTTTGCCAGACCAGCACCCCACCCCACCCCACCCACACATCTGAGAACAGCCCAGAAGCGCCATGAAGCAGCTGCCTCCCACCAGCAAGGCGCCTACCAGTCTCTCCAGTTCCTGGCCAACGATCCCAGCTTCAACGTGGGCTGTTAAGTTCTTCTCATCAATCCACAATATCCGATTCTGGGGGGGACAAAGGCACAGGTGCACACATAAGATTAAAAGAAAGAAAGAAAGAAGGAAGGAAGGAAAATCACTGGCTCGTCAAATCGTTTAACACCGAACAGGAGCCTTCAACGAGCTCTGGGCCTAACAAAATGTGGTTCTGCGCACATCTGGCCTGACTTCCAAATCGATTTTAAACCCCGTGTCCGTGTTACTGACAGTGAATACATGTAGCTGTCCTCACTCCTGCGTCCTCCCCCAACCTCACACACCCCCCCTCGCTGAATTATGGCCCACAAACTCACCACAATGCAGATCACAGAGGTGCAGAAAACTAAGACGGTGTGTCAAATTTACACAAGAAATGTAAGCGGGGACTGAGCCCGGCGCCGTTGAGTTTATCCAGGCTCTGGGGGGTGTCAGTGGACTCAGAAAAGGCACTGGCCCGGTTCAGCCCCCTCCTCCAACCCGATCTCAGCAGCTGAACTTCTCACGCAGTGTTTATAAGCGACCAGGGTGGCCGCTGTCTGCAGCCTGAGTACTCACAGGCCCCCCATCCATCATCCTGTACGGCTAATAATCTGTCTACACCCAACATTCTGAGACTCATACAATTCCCCTGCATGGCCACAAGGGGGCCAACCCACTACCTAAAGTACACACAAGTTTGAGCTTCGAATGGGGGAATCTGCCTTCCGTACTGCACCCTGTGTATGCATGTCTGAAGTGGCCAGGAACGAAGTCCAGAATGAATTTTAAGTTGAGTGTGGTGGGAAGGTACGTGCAAATATATAAGTTAGGTAATTTGCAGCTGGTGGCCAAGGCTCTGGTAACACTATAACCCCCCACACTACAGCACTTCACATTACACAAGCTAAAATCACCACTTCAAACACATATTGTACCCGTTTTTAAGGCAGCAACAGAAACTGCATGATGAATGACATCATGTCTAAAAACAGATGCTCTGAAATGCAGGCCCTAGCCCAGATGCCGGAGTACCGTCCCAAGCCGGGTTTGGGGGTCTGGGCCTCCAGAACTGACTCTGCTTTATTTACAGGCCTCCCTGCTGTTTAAGGACTCACCATTTGTGAGGTGTCCAACGAGACGATGGAGCGCATCTCATCTGGCGGGCATTCCAGGGCACTGGACACGCTGGTTCCTCCTGTGTGGGGGAAGGGTGGCCCGTTACCGGCCGTCTGTTATTATGGGTGACCCCTCTATCACATGCTCTCTCCGACACCCTGGCACCAGCGCCTCAGTGCACGCGGCCCTGCGGCCACAGAGACACGCGGCTGGTGGCTGGCAGGAGTGTGTCTAAGATAAGCCGACATCCAGGTGCTTAATGAGGCGTCTCCACGGCTGAGCAGGTCTGACAGCCCGAAAAGGGGGGCCCTTGTTACAGCACAGCGCCACCTGCAGGCCAGCATTGCGACCCCGAAAAGCAGCCACGCGTTGCCGAGAGAGACCCCCGCACTGGGAATCTAACTGGGATGGATCCCTAGTTCCATGCTTCAAGGAGCTGGCTGGACTGGTTGGCCGCCACCGCGCCACTGAGCAATGCTTCACTGATCGTTTTTAATCATAATAAATCACATCACAGAACTTGTTTTTCAACATTCAGTTTCTTTATAAAAACGGGGGTAAAAAAAATAGCAGATTAATAGCCTGCACACATGTTGTGAGTGCCGACTTCTTAATTAAGTTTTCCGAGATGCTGACTTTGGATAATTAAATTTTGGCGGGTAGGAACACTATGCACAGATCAGTGGATGCGTCACACTGATTTATGGCAAAAACCTGCCATTTTACTTTAATCAGTTTTTACAATAAACTTACGCAGTCTAATTTGCTAAGTTATAAAACTATAAACTTAGAATCAAAAAAACAAACTTTACATCGCCTAGTCCCCAAAGAGCAAAAAATGTGTTTTTCCATTTATACTAATACAAGTTATTTATACAGAGTTAAAGACTAACTTGCAGGATCTACTGCACTGCGACTGAATTACTGTTTGTTTCCCTGAATTCTCTGGCTCATTAACACTGCGATCATTTAAAGTAACTGCACAGTGGAGGGTAGGTAGGTCCAGTAAACAAAGTCTAAGCTCTCCATCCTATAAGCCCTACTAATCACTTGTTTGCTTTGGGTGTAAAATACTCACCTCCATAGGGAATCAAACAAGCGTTATGTTGGCACGCCAGCTCCACAATTTTCACCACATCGTCGTGGCAGTCTGCAAGAGGCCACAGTATCGCTCATCAGAGGCAGCCTGTCCGACCTTGGGATGCCCCTAGAGGGCGACAGAGCACTGGAGCCGAGGGTTTAGTTAGGGTGACGGGGTCAACGCAGGTGAGTTAGGCTGGCCAAAATCAGCACTGCCACTGGGCTCGCATGCAAACACTGGAGCTGAACACACCCACTAGTCTCAGCTTTGAAAGGAGGACTCCACTTTTCTTCACCAAGGAAAAATGCAATATGGCTAATTTTTATATCTGGAAAAACTTATTTTTGATGCTGCATCATTACCAAGAGGCATTTGACTGCTTATACACTGTTGAGATCACTCCTAGAAGCATCCATCCTTCATCAACAGAACAATGGCCCTTTAAGCCAGACAGATGTCAGGGATACGGAGGAAGCGGAGAAACCATATGCCGCTTGCTCAAGCGGCCGTGTCTGATAGGCTGAGGCAAGCGTACCTGTAATCCAGATGCTGTAAAGTAAGCCCTGTGACTGGCTGCCTACCAGGAAAGTCTGCTTTGGAAGGCGGAGCCATACAGTCAACCATCTACATGCTAAAGCAATGGAAGCCATAACCGTCATCAGACCAATCTTGGGAAAGTAATTCATGCTGCCATAACCAGCTGAAACCAGAGTCTCTCATACCGAATATGCTGGTTTTATGGTGCATCTGCTCATACAAATGCGAGCCATCGAGTTGATGGGAGGGTGGCCTCTCTGTGCAGGTTAGCCCTTTGGAACCCTGGGCTCCAGAGCGGAGAGGGGCGATGCATTAGCAAAGAGCAGGGGGCAGCCAGAAAGCACGCTTGAGGGGACACTCACTTGGCCAAACTACCATGTCAGGAAGACGTCCAAACCTCCCCTCACGAAGAGCAAAGATCTCATGCAAGCAGTGACCTGCATAAATTGAAGAAAAAGTATTTATATGAAATGCATACACTTAAACTCTCAAAAGAGAAGATGGCTTTACAGAAGGTATCCGACAGAGATGCAGAGGAGAACGAAATCATGGAAATTGTGTGTACTTCCCCCCCCCCCCCCCCAAGAAACAAAGGAAACAAAAACTTCACTGAAAAAGCTAAATACAAAAAAAGAAAATAAATTACAAGAGTCAAGAAGAAAAGTTTCAAAGGTACTGACATCTTTCAGTGCATGAGAGAACAGGGAAACATGATGTCATATACTACAAATAGCCATTTATGATTTCACAATTATAAAAGAAACGTTTACAATTTTAGTGCACTCATGCAGTAATTCTTAGTGTTAAAAGACTATCAATGACTTTCAGTGCAACAAATTTTTAAAAACTGAGAAGTGTTCATTTGTATTTGCATTTATTTGGTTGGCATTTAAAATTGAGACTTGTTTGATTTCTGAAAAGGCCTCCAAGCTCATGCCACTGGCCTTCGCCAGATCAGACTGGCGTCCCGTCAGCCGCTGCGCGTGCTCATGCCCTGGGCCGTGGGGCTCACCGTGGGCTCGGAAGACCCGGTCCTCAGCCTCCAGGGAGAAGGGGATCCCCGTGGATTTCAGGTCCTGGAGGAATGGCTCGTTCAGGTTGGGTGGTGTGATCGCACTGCTGTTTAACGCCGCCTGGAAGAGCAGAGAAAGGTTCGGACAACAAAGAGCCGGCCAACAAGCAGGACGCGGCAGGTGGAGGAGAGACTTACTGTAGGCGGGCTTTTGTGCTGGAGGTTCGCGCCAAAGGTGCTTTCAAACCAGTCCTTCAAACTGGGAAAAATCAACCCACCTAACCTGTACCTGCAATTCAAAGTATTTAATATACAGATAAGCAAGTCTGTAAGTTTAATTTATAAATTTAATAGTAATTTTCACTACTGCCTGATTCATGTCAGTGCCATTCCGTTACATCTGCCAAAACTTTACCATTCCTGCAAGGCAACACAGTCTAATAACACGGCCAGAGCCAGTCAGGCTGACTGATGTCAGAGGACCAGTTGAAGCACTCAGAGTCACTCCATCAAGGACAATAGGGTGACAGGGAGTTTTTTTTTAAATAAAAAAAAAAAATGTAAAACACTGCTTTTGTGTTAGGCCTGAGAATTTGAGTGCCCCAGAAACTTTGCTTAAAAACTACAGCAGTAACACTCTTAAGAAATCTATTTTCCTGCGACTTTTTTTTTTTTTTTAAATGATAAACAATCAGATCCATTAGCTGCATTCTTGGTAAGAATTCTGTACATTTCCGAAAAAGTCTATCACACCTGCCAGCTACCAAAGACAGGAGCGATAAGGCACAAGAGAGACAAACGCGGTAGTGTCCATTGGGGAAAAAAACATCATTCAACGTCAATGTTGCGTTTAGAGAACAGGCAGCACCATTCAACACATGGAAAAGATTAGGCAGGAGCTGACATTCTGAATGTTATTGAGGGTATGAAAATATTACATTGCTCATTAAACCACTTTGATAGGCTACGGTCCTTCAATATATTATACAAATCGCTGGTTGACGACCACAACCCATTTGTAATTCCAAGTTCTACAGAAGAATGTGTTGTAAAGGAAAACCTGCGTTTTTATAGAGGAGTCTTTAAGCAGCTTTGACCGTGCTGCACTCTAACAGCCACTAGATGGCAGTAGCACAACACTAAACTTAAAACCTACCTACCAGATAGCTGGGGCTTATAATCTGGTATGCATTTTGTAAATTGTACTACTATTATTATTACTAGTCTTATTATTAAAAATAGATAAAAATAATAATGATAATAATCATATCAGTATTAGTGGTGTAATTACTGTTATGATTAATGATTATGATAAGATCTTAATAATGTTCCATCTCTGTATCTTAAAAAGAAATCATAACAAAAAAAAATAAAAAAATCTAAGCATGGCCGTAACTGCTTTTTGACACCAGACAGCCAATCGCCATAGTATCCCTGCACAATCGGCGCTCCACCACTCCACAGAACCTATCGGATCATGCGTATCAATGAACCCAATCTGAACACTGCATTAGCGAGGCCAGAAGCAGCCCCCTTACTGAAAGGCGGCCAATATGCACTTAGGATAACAGCCTGGAATATGTGCTGCCCTTAATAGGCACTGGGACGGCAGCTTATAAAAGAACTTTAAAGCTGGTTCAACCTGAAGGAACGTTTATCATCACATCCAGTATTAATCATACAAAATTTCTGGTGCAAGTTAAAAAAGGAACAAAAAAAAAAACTTCAGTGGAATCTGCCTTAGGCTGGAAGCAAGAAAAGCGTAATAAAAGAGCAGGACGGGAAGGGAGCGTGACGGCCTACCGTACCTCCTGCCGGTAAATTCCGCTTGACCTTTCTTGTTGAACAGAAATCTGGAGTCGCTGTACCCCCAGCCATTCCATTTCATAACCTCCTGCCTGGAAAAACAGGGCAGAGAGGCAGCTGGTCATAGCATGCAGAGGGAAGCCCCACCTAAACGGGGTAAAGGGGCAGCTGGATTTCACCCCCGACCGACTGAGCCCTCATTAACTGCCTCGATTACTAGTCCGTCACCTGCATTCCTGTACCTACAAGTTCCTTCAAAGACACAAGTGTACAATTCCTTTTGGGCCATTTTGCGGTAATTAAGCGCTGAGCCATGGGGGCCAAGCCGTAAGGTAATAAAGGACTGACATCTGTGAAGCAGATTCGCTTCAAATGCAAAATGCAGGTCGGTGATGGGTTCAAGACGAGCAGAAGGCTGCAAAAGACACCCTGCTGTGTGGGTCATTACATACTGTCACACTGCGAGAATACAGGGATATCGTAATATAGTGCTTCTAAAATCTCAATCTCAATGCATTCAAAGAAATGATGCATCCGTACAACAGTAGTACTTGGATTTAAAACATTTAAACTAAACAGAAACAACAGAGCACATTAAACGCATATTAATATTGTTTTTTCCCCCCACCACAAGCAGACATCCTCAGAGCATACAATGTTCCTGTCACGGCCCACCTGCCGCTTGATTCCTCACTTGAGCGACAACACAATTACCATAAAGGGGAAGCGCCGTAGCTCAAGTGATGTCTGGATAAATGTGGGAGTCTCAGGCTAAACATTTGAGCACAGAAGTGACAGGCCCCATTGCAAATGACAAGCCTTCAGGAATGTACTTAAAAACAGGTTTGGACTAATCTCCATTTAGGAAGAGGATGTAAGGTTTTATTTAACAGGTTTCAAGCTATTGATTAATGAGCAATCTTTTAAAAAAAAATATATATAAAATATTATATTGTGTATATATATACACACGCATATACATCACATACATACACACACAACTGTGCAAAAGTCTTATGCGATCTAAAGTAAGGTTTAAGGCTATTTATCTATGTAATAAGTGCACTTTTGCACATAACAAAAAACAATTTAGCATTAGAACATGTGCAAGTCAAGTGCAACACAGTAAAACCGAATAAGATTTTCTTCTATTCTCCAAAAAGATACTGATATCTTGTGAGATGGCTAGATGAACACCTCTTCAGTTCCCAACCCTCCTCAGGGGCACCTCAGCCATTCCCATGTGTTTAACTTCACCACCAGCTCACGTAATGAATGAATTTAATTACTTAAAAAAGTTGATGAGATATTGATCAGCTATACGAGGAGTGCCGGTAGACGAGTTAACAAAAAAAATGCAAATACTGGGGAGATTTTAGGAGTTTGAGTTGGCTAAGCTAATACATTCTGACAGGCACAAAAGTAGAATAGTTTCACTCTAACAAGATCATTTAATCATCAATTTCTTTGGCAGTGTGACTTTTGTACAGTCCTCTGTGTGTGTGTGTGTGTGTGTGTATTGTGTATTACATATACACATACATAGTCTACTCGCTGTATGAATCAGCAGTGCCAACTGCAGTGCCCTAACATTAGCATTAACCCTGTACGGGCCAGGGCAGCCCCCACATGGTAATACACACTAAGCTAACTTTTAAACAAAAATCACACCGTTCCGTAAAAAGAACCTAACGAAGAAAGAGGTCCAGCTTTTACAAACATTGACAAATGTAGGGCGTGAACGGTGTCCAGAGCACCTGTTTGCCCTCCTAAATTCAGACTATCAGCGTTTGCTGGCAAAATCCCCAGAATAAAAAGCAGCCAAGGAAAAAGTTTACTTGCCTCTTAACACATTAACTAGAATGGTTGTAGAGGAAAGGTCAGAAACAAACTTCAACTGACCTGAAAAAAAATCTATAGCCGTTTAGCCGTTTGACAGAAGGTAATATGATTCTTGATTTTCTTCTTCCGAAGAAACCCAAGACACAAAAAGATGTTAAAAAAAACACCCTTCTCTGTAACATTATACAGAGCGTGTGGATTTTAACGCACGGAAGCTACATAAGATCAGTATTATGGGGAAGGACACGACTCACCTACACTGCGGCCCGGGTCACGCGAGCGGGCGGGGCGTGAGCTCGGCTCGCGCGCCGGCCCACGAGCTCACGCAGGCCTGCTTCATAAAGCGCGTGACGACCGCATACTCGCAGCTTACGAGGAAGGAAATTAAAGACATACTATAGCCCAGTCCGGCCCGAGATATTGGCACGGATCTGCTTTCCTAGATTTCATTTCACGCTTTGAGGAAGTGCCAAACCTGATCCCAAGTTTGCTGCCATACTGCGGTGACACGCCCAAAGCAAGTTGCGCTACTGGACGCTAGGTGTCGATTTCTGCCGTAGTAAACAAAAAATAAGTTTGTCGGTTTACCCTTCGGGCATCTCAGTATTCATTGCCCTTAGCACTGTGCCAAACCATTTATTGTAACGCGCAGAGTTAAGCGGTGGTTTTATTCCAGAGTGTCCACATTAGCCACGTACACATTATATTTACATACACATAATGGCTCTATGTCCTCCCCCCAAGGACCCGAACAACTGTGCAAGATCAAGTCGCCTGCTTTATTAAATTAGTGAAACAACCCACTAAACGCTAATTGCACCTTTAGGCGAACAATTTTGCTTTGCTAGTTCGGATGAATGATTCTGGCAAGCCTCAGGACCTACAACGCGCGGACCTTTTATTTGCCTTTCGTAAGTTTATGAGATGTTGCTTGAAATGCTGTTGTCTTGCCAAAGCGTTTATTTTCAATGGCCCCGCATCACCCCCAAAAGAAAAGTGTTTCTTTTGCTGACACGGACCAACGTGCGTCATCTCGGGGAACCCAATCTAACAACAACTATAAACAACTGCTCCCCTGGGTAACGCTCCACTGGCCTCATTTTCAGGCCATGAGGACAGATAAAGAGCCCCAACACAAGGGACACGTACCATTACATGGCCTTTATATTCCCGTGGCTCCAGTGCTTCTCAATAGCTTTGTGAAGTCTGGTAAAATCCTTTGTCGCTGTGACCACAGACAACTACAGGCACACACCGTAAGGCAGTGAGGCACATAAGTACATGAGACCACAAGATTTTTCACGCAGGCAAAGGATAATTGTACATCCTGCTCCAATTAAGGGATTGGCAGTTTATTCCCAGGTTCTAACTTCAATGCAACTCTTTCACATGTAAATAATAAACCAATAAACCTTATCCAAAGCTGTACATTTGAAATAAACACCAACTATTTTTCAGAGTGCACACTTATGGCAGCACATCCGTTACGTAAGCATGCTTGTCCGTGCTGGGATTAAACATCTCACACTAACCATAAGAGTTTCTGGCATTCCAGTGCTGTGCTAAATGTCGCACATCACTGTCATACTGCACTACTGATTGCATCATAGATACCACATACTTTTGTCCAGTTCCCTGCAAAGCTATGCAGCAGATTAAGATTCTACAGTGTCCTTTATTAAATGATATAAATAAAATATTACATCAAGTATTAACTGCTTTTTTGTTACTGTTACATATATATTTTTAATTAACTTTCAATTCGACTGTAAACTTATTTCATATCAGCCAGAGGATTCCTCTTATAACTGCTGCTGTAAGGTTGAAATTTACTGTTATGGGATTAATAAAGTTCATCCGACCTGATTTTTATATGGCACCACTCAGGGCAGGTTTATGCAAAGCTATTACGTATAAAAACCTTCGTGATGACACGTTACAATTTGGATTCGGAAAAAGACAAAATGCGATTCGGGTTGTGTGTTTCAAGGCAGCAAGTCTGTGACTTGAGTGTCATAAGAGGACACCTCGTGGCCCTACTGGCGGCGGTAAACGCCCTGCACTTCCCACACGCTAAAGAAAGCGCCGCTGTGTACATTTCTAACACCATGTGTCGCTGTGGCTCCGACCAAGCGCGCGCCGTCGCCACCAAGGAAGGAAAGTCGCACCACAGCCGCTCCCACCAATCAGAGGCGCGCTTTTAACAGAAAGTTTTCCCCGCATAACTTAAAACAAGATTACGGTTTAAAAATCGGCGTTTTTAACAAAAATGTGTATAACGTTTCCCAATCCCATTTAATCAATTGAAAGTAAATAAAACTAACATATACTTCACGTCAGTTTTTGTTTTGTATTGGATACATCGTCCGTGGCCAAGTACACATAATATATTAAATATATATTATAGATATATATCAGATTAAGCATTTTAAAAATAAAAACCAACATCTGCTTGTATGTGCGAGACAAAGTCAATACTTTAATCCTGACAAGGGTTGCAATAAAAAAGTGCCCCAAACTATTTGAAACTAAACATTTTGTTTAAACGTGAGAAAATCATAATGGCCAATAATATTTCTACGCCAACTAACTTTTCACAACTTTATCGAAAGCAATGCTTGACTTTAAAGGCGCCTGCTTCGGGCAATTCAGGGCGCGGAGATCAGCACATTTTTAGACACTCAACTAAAAATAACTAAAACGAGTCATTGTTTTATTTTAAGGTTAAAAGGAGATATACGAACCACTATACATGACTATGGACTCCCTGAAAATTAATATATTTCCGTGTAAGGCCGGTGCGCCACTTTAAAAACTAGGCAATGCAACCTATGACATGTTCTGTTACGTCTACATGGTCGACTAGCTACACTATTAAACTACAGTTTGGTAGGTAACTAACCGCAACTTAACTAGATCAATTATCAGACAGACAAAATTCACTCAAACCGCACCTTTCGCCTGTCATACCTAAGGAAAGCCGGAGCTGCCGCACCCATGGAAGAAATGAATGGACATATTGTTTTAGCAGCAGCCTACTTTTCGTGCTGTCGGGCTAACTTCTCCGTCGTGATAAAATCATTCAGGCTTATCAGACCACATTTTAAAACGATTTATTGCTGAGTGACATTTACTGATCAGGAATGCGAGGCATGCTGATCAACTGTCAACATCCGCTAGCCTCGCTGCTACTTGACATAGAGGCACCGTAGCATCGCACCATAAAACGGCTAGCCGAAGCCCTCCGTCGGCAAACCCACCTCCTTTTTGGCACCGTTTTCGCCTTCACGGGGTCCGAATCGGCCGCCTCGGCCTTGCATTCGCTAGCAGCGATCCGCGGATGCAAATGGCCGGCGATGAGCCGGAGTCTTCGGTCCGCAGCTTCCTGCCGCCCGGAGCTGTGGGCATTGGACGCCATGCCGCTTCCGCGCCGCGCAGGGGGAAAGGCTGAGCTGTCAGAGGTCAGGCGGCCGACGGTAAGACGCTAGGCGTCAGGGAGACTCCTCCCGGCATGCATTGCGCGCAGCGCACCTTAGCGCCTCCCCCCTCGCGCTTCTCCACTAAAGGTACGATACGGGGGCGGTGGGGGCCGAACAGTTCAAAATCAGGACACACCACAGCTATACCGCACGCTTTTATTGAGCTTTTCATGAGTTTGCTCGCGTACATTCAATATGCCAATAAATTATGAATGATACCAAAATGTTATGTTTTTAGGAATTGTCAATGTTGAACTAGTGATAGGCCTACCAGCATGTAATTTATTTGCTATGTAAACTTGTTGCGAAGTTTCACTTATTTTGATGCACATGTATTTTTTGTTAACAAAAAACTCAAAGCCTGTTGTTAGTATTATGGAAACAATTAGATTATATTATTTTGTATTTACGGAAACAGGCACGTAAATACTTCTACAGGCAAGTGATATAGGTGATAGGGAAAAGTAACTAAATAAATCAGCAAAATTAATCAGCAATGTTATATTTGATTGTGCAATCTGTTTGTGTTTAGTGTTTGGAATAAGAAAACGTGTTTATTATCGAAAACAATTAGTATATAATATCCTTTACACAGAAGTTAAAAGCTCTGTATATTTGTACCCAAATACAAAAACCAGGGGTGGATTAGTGCTTAGGATGTTCTAGTCCTCAGCAAACGTGAGGACTGGGCCCCGCCCCACCTTGCCTCGGGAAAATGTATCGGTTAGCTAAACTGGAAACAACCATGTGTCCATGCTGATGTCAGCCTAAGACCCCCAGATAAATTAATCTGCTCTTGATCAACAGTAAAATATGATTACATTGAATTGCTTTGATTTTTGTCTGAAGTAAGTAACCTATTTAGCCTACTTCTTAGACTTCAAACAGCCAGAGATTCTGGAGCAATTAACAACTTAAGATATTACAGAACTACATGTATACTTGTAATACACTATCACTATGGCTGAAATTGTGTTTTCACTAAGTTTTGTGGGAAGATAAAAGTCAATTCAACTTCATGCTATTACTAGTATTGATTGAAAGGTTTCTTGTTTACTCGGTTTTAAATGTTTTGTGCCGAAAAATGCAGTCCTGTCTTGAAAATTCTTGCACAATTAAAACTTAGTTAATAATAGCTATCTTTACATTACTAGTCTATTTGTAATCTTTTAGGTCATCCTTTTGCAGCAACAACTGATGTCTCACGTAATATAGACATAAATTAACAGAGTAGTCTATTATTTAATTATGCCAGAGTAGCATTGTTAAGATTGTGATGTTCATTTTAACAGCCATCCTCCATAACTGCCCAAGACTATTAAGCATTATTGTATTCTACCACAATTGGGCTTCTTCGGTTTAATTTAGTTTGCACTTAATTTATTCAAGCTACTTTATAATGTTTCATGTCATAGTTTGGCACCAACAAGTAATATCTACTTTTGTGTGGAAAGACATAAATATTTTGATCCATACAAGATTCTAATCGTATGCGGTGGGGGCAGGATGGGGTTAATCAGACATTATTCAAACAATTACAGATGAACTTTGACTCGTAATTCTGCATAAAATACCCATCCCTTGTTCACAGCATCACAGGGGGCCTGGAGTATGTCCCAGGAAACCACAAAGGAAGGTACACCAGGCACAGAATGTCATTGGAAGTAGGTACATTTCATCCAAAACATATGTAATGATATGGTGATAGGAATCCCTGTTAGGGCCCGCTGATGGTATGGTCCTACCTGTACTGTACCATGTGGCAATGAGATAAACGTGCACCACATGTTCAGTTCTGAAGTGAGTGAAGCCCCCCCAGATAATTAGACAATGGTTTAGCCCTCTAATGTGGTACAACAAACCATCCAAAACACAAGCGAATGTTTTTTATTTCAATAAAACGCGGCTCATACAAAATGCCACCTGGCTACAGTCATGCGATTCCCATGCTGCATGGGGCAAAATATTACAGCGAATAAGAAGTCTGACTGAATGATTGGAATTGTGTGAGAACCGGACAATGTTCTGTTTGAGGGAAACGTGACAGCCGTGCATCTTGACATCATCCCACCCACCGTCCAGCTGTGGGCAAGGTTTGGGTCCGTCCAGTCAGAGGATTAACTCCCAAAACAAAGTTCTGTAATGCACTGACTGCGAGCAGTTAAGAGTCTAAGTGTATTACAGAACTTTAGTCGGGAAGTCACAGTGCGAGCAGGGATCCCTTCAGTGAGCAGTGAGGCCCCTTTCAGCATCACACCAGAGAGCAGCCTTTAAAACAAACCACAAGGGTGAATCCCTTCGGCATCTTCTCAGCGCACACACTAATGGCATATTAACTGGGCCCGGATTTCCGAAGGCGAAATACGGGCCTGCTTTTAAACTACCTGTAGGAAATCTGTGACATTAACAACACAGCAGGTATGGCAAATTCCCAAACAGTGTCAATAAAAAATTATGTGTGTGTGTATATCTATGTATATAAATGATTGTTTTTCTTTTTTACTATAAAACATGTCTAGTGTGTACCGTTAACAGAGTAATTACGCTAGGGGCGTACATCAAAAAAATCTTGACCTTTAAAAGGGGCCTACAGTGAAATCTATATTTTCAGAGTAAGAACAGACAATAGAAATGTATATAACCGAAACATACAGCGGCATAACATAAAATTAAACACAGTATCTCTGCTATTGTTAAATCTTCTCTACAGCGTTTGTAAGTGTATCACTTGTTGGTGGTCGATACGTGAAGAATCTGCGAGTCTAAATTTTTAATAGTCAAGCGTGCATGATCATGACAAAACTTTCATTTGTAATGTCCGTTTGAATCAAACTAGCATTTAAGAAGGTACCTGCAATCGTTATGTAACTTCTGATACTTCGACACAAAGCTTAGCACTCAACGATTTTATGTAGGTTAGATTTTAAATGTTAAAAACGGCAAGACTGGACTTTGTACATTGTCACGTGCATTGCCATACTTTAATAAGTATTAGCATATATACAATTGTCACTTTTCTGTGATTATAACTTGCAGTTGTTACACTTATAAAAGTTCACTTATGCATAAAATGTACAATCAATAAATGCAAATCAATGCACACAATTAAAGACAATACCACAAAATATGCATGTGATAAATGACATGTTCCTAAGTGTTATTACAAGCATTTCACGTATACTTCATTAGCTAGCTATAGCCAACATACCTGGTACAAGTAGGGGAGCAGTTAGCTATGAAGCCAGCTGCAGTCCAGCTCGAGATGAAAGCGATCATAAAATGGCAAAAAAATATGGTCTGAAAACACTGCAGCGCTGATTGCCGAAATGCTCACTTTGTCACATCGTTTTGCAGCCGTCGGCCTTGCTGTGTCCCGCCGCGAAGTGATCATGAGGTGCTTTTCCACCACTGGAGCCTACCTTCGCATATTACTACTCCTCCGTGCAGAGCAGCCTGCAGCTGGAAGAATGTCGACGTGGAGCTGCCAACCGTGGACGCGCATTCGTGGACGCGCTCTCCGAGAAGCGCTCTCTCGCCGCGAACTCGAGCAGCGGGCTGTGCCGTAGGTGGAGACGGTGGCAGAGGTGGAGCGAGCTCCTTGACAGGTACGTGTCAGGACGCGCATTAATAGCTGATGTAAGTAGTGAGGCGTTTTCAAACGATGCCTGATTGCAGCGCATTTCCAGCTGTCCACTAGAACTCAGATGACAGACCCTTTGGGGTGTTAGCGTCACTTATTCTGGATACTGATAAATGTTTCTTTTTGGCTTTTTGTCTGTGTTTCCAATTAATTACTTTGAATTACAGCATATGTCTGACAGGGATAATATAGCCTATAATAAAAAAAAGCGTTGATAATAGTACAAGTTGGGCAAACTGTAATTTATTTGCTTAGTGGACTTTAATCCGAGGTGACTTCGCTTAAAAATTAACCATTTTCATCGCCCGATTATGTATATTTTGGTTACAAATCCCAGGTCTAGGCCTACAACCGGAACGATACACAAGAGCTGTCAGGGAGATGTTCGATGTTTTTATGGAATATTCCTTCATCATAGTATGCACAGTTTGTTTTCTGGTCATGCATAATGTTTTTCAATAAAACATTGAATGGTCATTGAAGGCTGCTCAAAGACTTTATTATTATTCGTTGTCGTCACCCGGATATTCACGTTAATAAACCATAGAAAGGGTGCCCTGCTTTGCGTCCGTAGCTTCCAGGATAGACTCCGGTGCCCCGCCGCATGGATGGAGACCTCTCAACGTCGTTTAACCTTGTGAATAGACACATAGAAATCACATGTGCATAATTAAAGGACAAATATAAAATATAACGCACTATACGGCCTACAGTGGATGAAAATTAAAAGAGAGCACTTGGAATTCACTGGACTGCGCGTGGCACCTCACGCTTTTTAATGTTAATTTACTCTTTAATACTTTAAAATATTATTTTGCTGTAAACGTAATTCACTCAAGTTTTTGATGTACTGCTTATAGTACAGTACTTATTAATGTGACTGTACAGTACCGCGTTAGGATTGTTGTTGTTCCCATGCAAACCACTAAGGGTCGCTAGCATGTGGAACTTGGTCTCCCAGGTCTTCCAGCCAATTGTGCATACAGTCGTGTAAATATATTTTAGGAATGGGCTTAAAATTCACGCCTAAGATGCAAAATACCAATACCCTGGGAAAATAGTTACACAATACCCATATCAAAAGCAAGGGCAGCAGTACAGACCTTTTCACAGAAGTGATATTATCTACCCCATGCTGCCACTCTCCAACTGGGATTGGGTGTGACACGTCTCAGGTGACCGTTGTCACGGCAGGTGAGGACCTCCAAGTCCCGTGCGTTGTTTTGCTTCACGATCCCAGCTCTGTCTTGGATGCGGTAATGCCACCTACCCATATTTTGAGACTTGTCAGCATGTTTCTCTTGACTTCACATTGTGGTCAGGCTATAATAATGCTGCACTCAACTCATATTTTATCCCCTTTGTCACATTCTAGGGAACGATGCTGAGTAACTATATTTCATTTAGGTATAATACGGTATTGCACTGTGTGGCAAATAGCCTATATTGATTTCAGCCAGTGTCTTTATCCACGTTTCAGCCTTGGTCTCCCAGAGAGACGATATACTTGTGACATCATCAGCTGTTGTTTTCTTCTGTGGGTTACTTGTTTCCTCCATCAAGCTTTCCTTCATGATGAATCACCTATAAGTACTAGTCTCTGCAGCACCAGAGTGACAACAAACTCCCGAGGCTAAACCTCGGCTGACTGAAAGATCAGCGTTACCTCTCAGTGAGCATTAATATGTTTAAACCATTTGACATTTTTGTGATCATACAAATCACAGCATCTGTCCATACAATCGTCTGCTTGTCCAGGTAGGGATTATCCAACGTCATGAAAAATCAACCACACACAAATTAAAATAATGTCTTAAAAGTATTATTTAAAAAAAAAAATTATAACCCCTTTTGTAAGATATAATAGAACGTGCTAATGTGGAACTAAGGCACTAAGTTGTCGGTCGATCGCTATTGTATATGTTATTTTATTTACTTACTATATATAACTATATATATATATATATATATATATATATATATATATA
>JAABNX020000040.1:9951580-9971212 GCA_015163995.2 Mormyrus lacerda
CTTCCTGTTCTATACAGAGTGGAAATGTAGAATAATATTTACATGTAATACATGTTGTGTATTTCTCCTTGTTGAACTGCAACCTGCTTTACAACCCAGGCTGCTGTAGGCTTTCATGTCACGACGTAAAGTCAGCCAACGTGAGGCTGGAGATTTAGCAGAGGGGGACGATCCCTCCGCAGTACACTGAACGCCCTTGACTGGCTGCGGCAGTTCGTGGGCAGGACATCTCGGCTGCTGGGGTTTTCCGTATATTTTCACAAGACCAGAAGTAGTGCATTATTTCCAAGGCAGCACGCTTTTCCACCGGGCTGCTGTTGCGTGTGGTCTGCGATTCAGTTTCAGAGCGTCGTTTGGGAATATAAACCGATAGCCTACTTGGAATACGGACTGGGATTGTAACTCATCACAATGATGGAGATCGAGTTGCCAAAAATGCACCAGAGTCAACAGGTAAAGGGCGAACTAGGTATATATTATCACGGCATTTTATGCTACAGTAAACACACGTTTCAATTTCATATTGTTGATTTCCTACATGGTTAATATAAAACTTAAAACATGCTGCGATCATTTTCGTCATTTCGTTATTATTTAACTACAATTAATATATTTTATACTTATTATATGTAATGTTCTGTCTATATATTTGGTGGAACCCGGGATATTGAAGCCGAATTGCTGTAACTACCGTTTATCAGTGTTCTGTTACTATTAAAACTCTGTTATATTTAAAACATTATATGTTAAATCAGGTGTTAGTTTGCTCTTGACCTTGTTAGTCTGAATAACTACTTTCTAATAACCTGCGAATCGTCTGTACAATCGGGTAGGCGTTCTGAACGCCACAATTTCCGATTCTGCGCCATTCATACATTCATAGAAAAATTTGCACCGTCATTGAACTTTGGTGGGTGTAAATCCACGTGTGAAAATCTTTTATATACATAAAACGTTTAAAAAATGTGCAAATTTTTATTTATAACGACAATCGAAATGAGAAAGGGAAAACTTAAACAGGAACCTCAACTTTTTTCCTCGTTGGTTTTTCCTCATGTATCGGATACGTGCAGTTGTGTTGGCCTTCGCGAGCCTCCTTGCTACTGCGAGGTTCCCCCCATAGCATGTGATCCCTTGTAAAGATGGCATCGGCGGCCACCTTTGCGTTGCTCAGCTGATTGCACAATCCCGGTCGCCTCAGTCAGGAATGCTCATGTTTGCCTTATTCTATACACTGACGCAAGTGGCAATCCGCAGCATAAAGACATTGGTCCTTGATGAGTAAATAATTCTACGGGCGTTTGTGAAACGGTTTTAGTGTGGAAACCGATTATGCAATCAGAGCCACATCTAAATGTATTATGATTACATAATAGACGAAAAATGTATGTGCATATGTATATGTTTAGGGAGGTGTTAATCTTAAAATGATTACTAAGGATATAATAGAAACGTGAAGTACACAGCAAGCAGGGTCATTGAGCCTTTTTGTGACCATTTTAACTATTTAATTACAAAAATATGGCCTGTTAGGCACGGTAGACCGGTTTCAGAGAGATCATCCTTCCTGCTTTTTTTAGTAGGTGAAAAGGTGAAACGGTCAAGTTTGTGTAGCTTGACATAAACAGTCAAACCAGAAGAGCTGGCTTGAATTGAAATGTGTCTACAAGACGGTCAGCACTCGGGCCCTTTGGAGCCTGATGGGTTTGTCACGGGCCTGCCCTTGTACATTTCGTATTTAGTGTTTTGGTTAAGTTGTATATTTCTTTAGTGTTAGTGATTGTAATGTGACAGACCTCTGCCATATAATTTCAGTTTTGCGCATATCTGTGCGGTGTGGCATGTGATTGGTGTAGCGTTGCGATTTTACTCACTGGATAATCGATCTATCTATTATTCGTGCACTTTGGACATTCTCTTATGCTCTTGCAGTTCTCTCAGGTGATGAGGTGAAGTTTAGGTTTCATCATGCAGAAAAAGGTTCCCTTTTGTCTGAACAAAAAGTCCCCTGTTTCCATTTTACCCAGCACGTGAGGAGTCTGACCCGTAACGTCTGGAGAAGTCTTATTTTTCACGTAGCTGGTTCCTTGCTGCCGGTCCGGAGCAGGCCTGCGTCGTGCGTTCATTACTAGCGCTGTGACGTTTCTGTTCCTGCTATAAGAAAACAGCTGGATATGGGCGACACATGTAGCGCCAGGAACGTGTTTCAGTGCTGGGTATTCTGCCAACATATCATTTGGAGATATCAAAAACACTACGCGAATATTCATATTTGTTTAATATGAAATTAATAATCAGTTCTGAACAGGTTAACGTTAAAAACAATAGTTTAGTTTGGATGCTGCTATTTATTAAATAATGGGAGAAAAAAAATTTAAGAAGTTTTTTTTTCCTACAAGTGACTGGAAGTCATATAAAATCAAGGAAGTTTATATTAGCTGATGGCCTGTTACATCATCTCTGCTGTAATAACTTCTTAAATAGTGCAAGATAGGGGGGCTTTGGGGGGGGGTTCAGTGTGTTGTACGAACACTAATATATTTTGAGAATTTCCTGCCACTGAAAACACAATTTGACTTTCAAGGTTATGAAAGAGGAAATGTAATGGAAGCATTTGAGACTATTCAAATATTAAATTTAATAACAATTAAATGCATCTTATATGACTATGTTACAAGACTCCTGAAGGCAATTTTAAATCTGAATGGCACTTTTACAGATTTTAGTTTTTTGTAGTATTGTATGTCTGTACGTTATTTTAGTCTATTGTAGCCTGAAAACTAAAATAAGTATAATTATCTGAAATGTAACAGCAAAAAAAGAAGAGGTTTAATAGTACTATGAAGACACTTTTTTATATATGCAAGGGAATATATTTTTTCACAGAACTCAGTGTGCTGCCATGTTTATGTCTGTGAGGAGGGTACTTCTGTAATGTCAGGACTTTCCCTTCCAGCGTTCAACATAAAAATAATGCACCCTTTGTAGTTTAGTGCGGTAACCTGGTTATTTTAGTTTATTGCAAAAATATTCCCACATGCAGCATTGTAGGAAAAACGGACTTCATGACTAAATAACTTTTTAGAGAATACGGTAAACAAGACTATTTAAAATAGAAATTTACTTAAAACCACATATCAATATTTTCAAGTAACTGACAAGGTAGAAGTTTGGAATTAACTGTATAATTTTGTCAGTTAATAACATTGGTTTAAATAATTCGCTTAATACTTTGAGAATACAAAGCATGAAAAGCAATGTTTTGAAAATGACAAAAGACAGTAAATACTCTTAAGTTTAAACAGAAAACTGTTTTACCCACCAGCAAGAGAATTTAGTTTCTTTTAGGTTTTTTTTCCATTTTCTTAAGTGGAAAGTTGTTTGTGTTTCAGATGTGCTTTGGTCTTGTGAGTTTCTGGCAGCCGTCAGCAGGTTGCTACACTGCTCATCCACACTCCTCTACATTTACAGAGCATTTAATTTATGGGAAACTGAGGATCAGAAACTGGAAAAGGGAAGAAGGGGAATTCTCCCATTACACACATGAGACACGCACATTCAGTGCCAGTCAAAAGTTTGGACACACCAAGCTGCCTATAAAGGAGACCGATACAGTGTCATATCATATGACCTGGCCACCTGATCTTAGCACATTAGAAGTAGTTTTGCCAGAGAATGAAGGAAAATACAGTGAGAGTGCTCAGCATATACGGGGAACCTCCTTTGGGACAGCTGGAGAAGCATCCCAGGAGGTCACCTCATGGATCTGGCGTCACTCTGCTGACCATGGGATTTGAACTGCCAACCTTCTGAACCCTTTATTTTTTTGGTTACTGCATAATTTCTTGTCTGTACATATATTACATACAGTATGTATAATACTATGCGAAAGTCTTAGGCAAAGGAAATATTTAAAGGTATTTACTGGATTGTAAGTATATGATACCTCAGAACAAAAAACACAATTTAGCATTAGAACATATGTAAATTAAGAATGACAATAAAGATGAGTAAGACTTTCTGTTCTCCAAAATGTTACTGATATCTAGTTAGAAGGCTAGATGAACACCAGCTTTAGGTCCAAACCTCCTCAGGGAAACCTCAGCTATGTTTTTGTTAAATTTCATCACCGGCTCATTTAATAAATTTTAATTGGTTTGAAAAGTCAACGAGATGTTGATTAGCTGTATGAGGTGTGCTAGTGTTCTAGTCCTGGGGTAGGCAACCCTGATCCTCGAGTGCTGGTGTCCAGCAGGTTTTCTATCCCACCTGATGTCATTATCTGCCTGAGATCAGCTGCGGTTCATCTGAGACCCAGTAGGATGGAAAACCTGCTGGATGCCGGCACTGGAGGATCCTGGTTGCCTGTTCCTGATCTAGTCAAAAAACACATGTAGATCCTGGGGTTGACACTTTGACAGACGCAATATCATAGAATTTTACCAGCATGAAAATCGTTTAAACATTTTCATGGACTGCCTAAGACTTTTGCACAGTGCCGTATGTCATATTTAAAAGAAAATTTTATCACTTTATCAGACAAATATCATAAATTGGAAAGATATAAACGACTCGTGGTTCAGATGCAGATTCACTCCATACAGAACGGCCGTTGCAGATGGAATGTGATTTGTCTCTTGGTGAATGTCACCACAGGGTGAAAGAACGTCGAGCAAAAAATGGTGCTTTCTTAGGACATCATGTGTATCGTTTGGTGACGAACAAAACTGGCTTTTCAGATGCTTTTATCTGATGGCAGTTACACCTTAAATTTTATATCTACACAAAGTTATTAGTTAAAAAAATTATTTGTGTGCACTAAGCTGCCATGCCGACCAGTCACAATGCTGCTGCTTCACACCTGCAGGGCTGTGGGTTTAAATCCTACCTCTACTGGTGCTTGTGTGTGCAGTTTGGATGTTTTCCCCGTGTTGTACAAGTTTCCTCCTCCTTTGTACTGGAACAGATAAGTAGGTGGATGGATGGATGGATGGATGGATGGATGGATGGATGAATCTGTGACCCATGGCGCTGCTCTTACGCCCAGTCCAACTGGCATTATTAAGAACAAACATCTGAAGTACCATGAACCAGGTGATATCTGTGTAAAACTTGTTTTACTATGTAATAGCACTGCTTCTAACATGCTTGGCGTTTTATGTACATATTCAGTATGTATAAGATTCCTCATTAATATTAATGAAAGGAACAGTAACTCAGTTGTTCTCCTGAAAGCGAACATCACAGGCCTACAGCATGTACATTCCCGACACTTAGCTTCCAGATACTTCTCTCTGGTAGTGGCCGCTTCCGTTTTGTGCTGCCCCCCCCCACTTCCCCAGTTCACCCAGTTGCCTGTGTCTCACCCAGCCAAGTTACCTAATGCCTCAGCTAGAGGAAGCGTAACATGTCTGAAAAAGTACTATTGTGACATTCTCTTTGTAAACAAAGGTCACGTGGTGAGCGGTTTTCCTTGTGACACAGTCACTGGATAGTTTTTTTTCTTTCTGTGCAATCTCTCTGGACTCTTATGAAACGCTCAACCTACGCATATATCTGAGGCACGCACAAGGGCGTTTAGGCACCGCAGGCAGATAAAGCCGGCGTCCGGGTGGCAGATGTGCGCAGGCGCGGGGGCCCGCCCTCTGCCGTGGGCCCGCATGTACACCCGGAACCGCGCTATGGGAACCTGCTGCAAACTGCATTATCTGCACTGCATTATCTGCTCTTTGCACGCTCAAAGCGCGGCAAGATTACCACACACGCTGTCCTTTGCCAGCTCTTGACGGAACACAGTGCCCTTTAAAAGCTCCTTCACTGTTTGCTTATGCTTATTCAGTTCTGCAGCTGCAGCACTTTTTAAGCTAACTTCATTTATTTTGTAAATTAAATTTAATGTCAATTTTGCCACTCCAAACTGTGCATGAATTCTGTTACTGGAAATATTATCACTACAAATTATTATTCTCTTCTGAATTTCAATCTAGTATCAACTTTTTAATTTTTTTTAAATATAAATATTAGTATAATTACTTGGTGTGTAACATACTTTTTTTCCAAGAAATCTACATAAATGTGTGTGTGTTTTTTTCTGCATCATTTAAGTATTAATTTTTCATACTGGGTCTGAAGGTCTTTAAATCGTCTTCATTGGTGTGTTTGATTCGTCTCTGCGTTCTTGGTAGTTGCTTGTTAGTGGAGTTGCTGCCAGCACCTGTGATGTCACCAATGCCGTGGCGGAGATACGGGTAGCTGAGCGATGGGCAGAAACCTCTCCACGGGGGGCCCCGGTGCCCCACAACCTCTGAGTCAGCCTTGGGTTTAATAAAACGGCTTTCGTGGGGGCGATGGAGCACGGCCCCGCCTGCCCTGTCACCTGAGCAGCCCTGTCTCTCGGGCCGACTTCCTCCGGCCAGTCTCATGCACTTCTCCGATTGGAGTGAAATTTAAGCCTCGCGCATAATTACCATCTACCTCTGGGAGGCTTGGCACTCTCAGAAGGCAGGACAACCTCCAGCGTGCTGGCAGCCCTCATCGCACACCGGGCCTCTCCGCTGGAGGAGGAAGGAAGCTCTTGAACCTTTTTTGCGAAATGCCCGCCGTGTAAGTGCCATCTAGAGCCCGGCTGTGGCGAGCCAGCTGATAGGGACATGTGTGCGCTTTGCGTGAAACCAGAACTGTCTTTCTGAATACCTCCCCGGGTGGAGACGTGCTTTCCTTTGGCAGGTTTACGGCACGCCTTTGGCACACCGCGTTCGCCATTCACACCGAACCAAACAGGCTCGACCGGTGCCGGCGTTGCGTGGGTGGGGATCGCGTATTCCGGCAACAGGGGAAGATGAAACAGGAGACGGACATGTATTATTCACGCAGCTGTGTCTTCTCCATTACGCTCATAATAACAGCGGGGTTGCTGTGAAGTCACGGGACACTCGTCCTCCGGGATGGAGGGGGGCACCGGGGGATGGCAGATTAGTGGTGTTGTCCGCGAGCCCCCACCCACTCTCCACCATCTGTCTGTGCCGGACGGATGGGAAGCGCTAGCGGGGGTCTCCGTCACACCCCGGCCTACCTTCACGCTCACTCTCACGCCACTACTCTGTTCTCCCTCTCTGGCCAGGAAATGGAGCTGATTGACATCCTGTGGAGGCAGGACATCGACCTGGGCGCGGGCCGGGAGGTCTTTGACTACAGCCACCGGCAGAAGGAGCACGAGCTGCAGCGGCAGCGCGAGCGTGAGGAGGAGGAGCGGCAGCAGCGGCTGCAGGAGGAGAAGAAGGCGCTGCAGGCTCAGCTGCAGCTGGACGAGGAGACGGGCGAGTTTGTGCCGCGAGCCCCACCCAGCTCCCAGCAGACCGCCACGCCTCCCGAGAAGCTGCAGGTACGGGGCGGTGTGGGGGGCACGAGAGCCGTTGCCCGGCAACCACCCCTGCTACTATAATGAGAGAGCACAGGTGCAGCTCCATAGCAATAGTAGTACTTAATTTTTTTTTTTGTCATCGTTTGGTGAAGCGCATTGTCTGAGTGTCGCTGGCCCCGTGTAAAAACCCTGGCCATATATTTGTGAAGCCAGTCGAACGCGAAACGCCGCCGGTCCAGCTGAGCGGAGCTCATTTAATTTTTCAGCCTGCTGTGTTCACAGAAGAGGATGTGGGCACCCTGTCCTTTGACGAGTGCATGCAGCTCCTGGAAGAAACCTTCCCACTAGTAGACACCATCGAGGTGAGGGAGGGTCTTTGTCCTCACCTGACCTACGATGCTGACGCTCATTTTCTTAGATGTGTCTCTGACCTCTCCTCTCACTCTCTCTTCCAGACCTCTGCTCCTACACTCGATCCCTCTGTTTTGCCCGCCGCCCACAGCAGCCCAGTCATGATGGGTCCTCAACCGCAGCCCCTGCTGCCAGCGACGCCACCCCCCCAGAAGCCCCTGCCGGACCTGGAGCAGGCCTGGATGGAGCTGCTCTCCATCCCTGAGCTGCAGGTACAATAAGCAAATTCATTCGCCTGCGACAGAGGCAGCTGGCGTCGCAATGGACACCCGAAGAATGCCTAGCTACTCCCGCCCCAGGGCGAGGAGGACAAGTGCACCTTTGTTGTGCAGAATTGCAGAGTTGGCACGGGCTGCGGATGTATTCAGCAAAGCCCCCCACCAGACTCAGAAGAGAAGTTTAGGGTGGGACACAGTGTGTCCGCCCACCTAACAGCCAAGATAAGGATGGAATAAAAAAAACAACTCTGAGATCGTATGTGCCACTCTGTATGAACTGAGTTTCATCGTAACTTGAAACATGTTAATGAAAAAAAAGAACTGTAGTTTAGTTCCATTTCGTTTGATATTCTGACGATAATCGATAACCTAGCCATTAGCCACTAAAGACGTGACAGGACTGCGTCATGTGTCATTCACTGTTGTTCTGCTTCTTCTCCAGCAGTGCCTGAACATGCAAATGGGGGACATGGTCGAACCACAGGGCTACAGTGCCACGTGCAGCTCCCCGGTGGTGCAGGAGCCAAACTACCCCTTCTACCTGCCCAAGATGACAGATGTGATTACAGTCCCGGCGGAGTCAGTTTGCTCCTCCGGGTATCAGAGCTCCTTCAAAGGGGCTTTTGCCGGCGCCGTCCCAGCAGACAGCCCCGGTCAGGCGACTCTGGAGGCCCCGGACCTGAATGGCGCCTTCAGTGTAGAGAGCTTCTGTGACATGTTTTACCCGGACCTTACAGATACAGCAATAAGCCATGGGGGCTCACTGGGTGTGGATGAAAGTGAGGGTACTGCTCTGGCCAAGCTGCCGGAGGAGACACCGGTTAAGCCCATGGATATCTCTGAGTTCTCCTTGGGGGAAGGATTTGCCAGCAAGAACACTGAAGCTGAGTTTCCCGACTCTGACTCGGGCCTGTCGCTGGATTCTAGCCCCAACGATGGGTCACCGGAGAAATCGACGGTTGGCGACGGCTCCTTCGGATACAGCGACTCCGATATGGAGGAGATGGACAGCAACCCTGGCAGCACCAAGTCTGACTACACTGAGACGTTCCCACTGTCCTTCGTTGCGGAAAGCATCCAAGGAAATTCTGGCGCCCGCAGCCAGCCTGGATCCTCGCAGGACCAGAATGCCGGGCATCCCAAGACAGAGCTGGCAGAGGACGCCGGGCATGACAAACCGCCTTTCACCAAAGACAAGCACCGGAGGCGCATGGAGGCTCGCCTGTCACGAGACGAGCAGAGGGCCAAAGCCCTCCAGATCCCCCTTGCCGTAGACCTCATCATCAACCTCCCCGTAGACGACTTCAACGAGATGATGTCCAAGCACCAACTGAACGAGGCCCAGCTGGCCCTGGTCCGAGACATCCGCCGGCGCGGCAAGAACAAGGTGGCTGCCCAGAACTGCCGCAAACGCAAGATGGAGAGCATCGCGGGCCTGGAGTGCGAGCTGGACTCGCTGCGTGAGGAGAAGGAGAGGCTGTTGCAAGAGCGGTCCGAGAACAACAGCAACCTTCGGCAGGCCAAACAGGAGCTCAGCAGCCTCTATAAGGAGGTGTTCAGCATGCTCCGGGATGAGGAAGGGAAGCCATATTCACCCAGTGAGTACTCCTTACAGCAGACGTCCGACGGCAACGTGTACCTGGTGCCGAGGGTGAAAAAGACGACGGGCAAGACCCGCGGCAACTAGCATTTCTTTGCTTGCCGTATTTTTGTACTGCACTACCATAACAAAAAGTCTATGCAAAAAAAATTAATAAAAAATTTGTAGTCTCAAGATCGCTTCAGCATTAGTCCAGCAGCAGAACTATTATATAGTTTTTGCGTATCCAACCTTAGCGGTTTGATGTCTTAATATTTTTTATATTTAGACTTTTTCTTGTACTGCTATAATGTATATTTCTTTCCCCCAAGGAAACCGTTTTTTCTCAATATGGTTTGTAAATAAATGTTTATCTTATTTGCTTTTGAAGTATGAAAATGTACTGTATATATCATATTTTAATATTCTGATCTTTTTTTTTTGCGAATTTCTCTTAATTTCCGGAGTCGGTTTTTAAATGATTTATGCTTTGATTTACTGTTCAATTGTTTTATTTCTTGACTTTTCTCTTGTACTTTGTAGAAAAAATAAAATATTCATTTAGTCCCCATCTTCTGGTATTTTTTGGTCTGAAAGGAATTCTTTCTCATGTAAAAACACAGGATAATAATCATTTGGGGGGTGAGCAGGGGGCATTGCTAATCTCCCTTACATTAAAATGGGAGATTTACTCTGCTTTCAACTCTATTTTCATATATGACCTCTATAAAGGCCAGAAAGGCACTGCTGTTAATTCTGCCTGCAGCTCCCAAGACATTCACGTGTAAAATTACCCATTTTATTATTTTTATTTAGGGCAGTGAGGAATATGGCGGCCAGGGGCAATCGCTGCCACGGCCTTGAACATTGTGGCTAAATTGCTCCAATAAAACATCCGGCTATAAAAATGGGCCTTGCAGGAGCCAATCACGTCGCATAAAAACCATGAATCATTGATATTTCCCGAAGCAAAATCCACTACGAATTCATTCATGTGAAACCCACCAGAATCCAGGATTATGACAACTAAAAAATGTGTGAAATTAGCAATTCAGTCAGAAGCAGCTGTTTATTTCCTGTATTTCCTCCCTGCACCAAAATCTTTCCTGTTCTGCGACGGGTGTCCCTGCGTGTTCACTTCTTTCACAAACCTTACGCTCTCCCTCTGCGTCCTTTCATCTACCTCAGCTGCTCCACAGATTCATATCTTGGAAACCATGCATCAAAACAAGACCACAGAAGCGCACAGGTTTATACACTAGAGTGGCTGCCAATGCCTAAACCCAGAGGTGGAAAGTTCAGGTGCGGAAAGTACAAATCCAGAGCTAGATTCTATTTCAACCAATCAGCTCGGTACTCTCTGACTGACTACAAATCCAGAGCTAGATTCTATTTCAACCAATCAGCTGAGTCCTCTCTGACTGTGAATCTTTATACTCAACTGGTTGGTTAAAACAAATTCTTGGTTTGGATTTGAACTTTCTTAACTCGGAACTTTCCACCACTGCCTAATCTGGATAAACCAAACAGGAGGAGCGTCATGCCAATGGGAGCGGCTTTCATCTGTAGCTCTTGGTGTTTGCATAATGCCACGCAAAGCTAAGCTGGAGCCTGATCTGTCCAGCTCTGCAGCGGCCGTCGCCTTTACTTTTAAGCATTTACGTGGATTCTGCATTTCAAAATACAGAGGACTGACCTCTGTGAATGTGAAACCTGAATGTCGACTTACGGAGAAAATGGGGCAAACAGTCTTACTGGGAGGAATGTTTTTATTGAAGACAAACATGAAGCTGCCATTGTAAGCATCCTTAAGAAGACTGACAAAGTGCAATTTTATCTCTAAGTAGAATTGAAAATAATTTACATATACATTATGAAAGGAAGGACAATGTAACAAGAAAGTGCGGGTGACATGCTAACAAGGTGAGAAAGTTATCACCACAGGAGCCCTTTATTGTGGGATCCAGACTGTCTTCATCACTATCCAGACATGTAAACATCTCAGAGAACCTATGACATCACTGGGATGCTGATGACAGGCTGAAGATGGAACATTTCACATCAATGGATGATAACACCCATGTAAAGTGCCCTGGGGCGAATCTGTTGTGAAAAGCGCTATATAAAAATAAACTGAATTGAATAGTAACTTCACAGACCCATGTCACATAAAACCTGGGACGACCATTTTAAAATATGTGTTGAGTACGTGTCAAGCCGCTCATATATCATTATCCAGATGCTTGGTCGTAAGTTCTAGTTCCATTTTTAACCTGCTGTATAAAATTACCCAAATCCCAGGCCTGAGGTCAATTCTGCGTGTGAACGGACATACTAGATATCAAAAATAAAATGCAAAAGAAATGGAAATGCTTCAGGAGAGAGCAAAGATACACCCAGCCGATTTTACCTTACCTTTCCGTCAGCTCGTGGAAGGACAGTCACAAGAGTAATTGGGACTTATGATTTCTGAGTTCGGGGGGGGGATGAGGCTGGGAAAACCTCCAGAATGTGACTAAGTGTAATAGAAACCAAACTATAGAAAGTCCAGCTGAGACAGACAGGGTCAGTTTAAGGCATTAAGAAAACCTTCTAGTGTAACATAAGTGAAACAAATAAGAGATGTCATAGAAACACACAAATATCCCACAAATTCCCAGTGGATTAATGCCTTAATAACCCCCCCCCCCATCCTCCGTATGATGTGTCCCACATGTTCATTAAACACGCATAGAAATCTATAGACATCATAAGCCCAGTATAAAAAGTTCAGCAAATCCTAATCCTTACAATGAGTACTTTATATACATACCGGGGAGAAAAATACTTAGCCTTACCCATCCAGAACCTTCCAAGTGTACGTGTCATACTAGATTTTCAGCCGTTAAGGTGACAGCATCTTTTCGAATCTGTAAATCAAGCAAAGTGGTTACTCTTACCTGGCTCTAAGTCACTCTTCCGTCTTCCGCTTTGATTTATCACACAGTATAAAAAGTCCATGCCTTGTACTCATCCCCTTCCTTTCAGGTCTGAAACTGGACCTAGCACGAAAAGTTTCTGTCAAACTGCCACATCTCTGAGCCAACAAGACCACGAAAATGCGGGAACATCCAGATAGCCTCTCTTCGCTAGCATCTGCTCTTTCGGAGGACCGGATGCTCACTACCAGCGGACTCTGCGACTTCCTCCTGTGGTGCGGCTCAAGATGCTGCCTCCGTTTAATTCTGTCCCAAAGCAATGAGCTGCCTGGTCGTCTGCGCTGGGGAACGATGAGGTCCCGTCTTACGGTCAAAAAAAACGTTCATCCGTACTGGCCGACGGAAGTCAAACTGCAGTTTCGTGAGGTTTTAACAGTCCTACATGTGGGATGCCAGCTCGGGCAGCTTCATGACAAACTCCCTAGGCCTAACAAGAGCTCTCGTCACACCGAAACAAAAATAAAAAGATGTACTCCAGTGACACAGCTACACTTGGCAAGATTCCAGAAGAAAACGTGACAAAATAACACTCAAACAACTTAACTTCTCCCGAATGAAGGCTTCCATTAGTTTCAATTTTCTAGAATCCTTTATTACATCTAATTTTCACATCTCAGAATAGCAATCTAGCGTTATATTTGTACATGATTTGTGTGCCCATACATATAGTCTGAGATACTGTAGACTGCTTCTGTGGACAACTGAGTGTTATCAAAAAGTGAGTACACACAATACAAATAAGATTTACACTATACTCAAAACAGTTACTAAATAATTTAAAATAAAAAACAAAAACTTAGAGCTCACTATGTGGCTCTCTGTTTCGTGCTTTTACTGAACTTTTTTTAAAAAACAAATCTGAAAGAGCCTAACACAGAAAGCTTAAAAAGAATGAGACTGCATTCAGAAACTGACTACACATGTTCATCGATAAAAAAAAATCTTCCGTGTTTTTATTCCTGATATTACTACCACATACACATAACTATGTCCGAGAGATGCAGGAGGGAAGAAAGGTAGCAGGCCAAAACAAAAAGAAAGAAACAAGAACAAAATTAAGCATCAAAATAAGACCCCAGGAATGTACAACTAACAGACACTTTCTTTCCAATCGATAGCTACACTCTTGCGCACAGTAGCTAGCGGATGCAGTCCTTATCAGTGCTGTTTAAGCTGCAGTAACGTGTCTGACTAGGGATCCTTGTGTGTGTTCCTCTAACGCTTCTGGACGACTGCCTCACAGTACCCTGCAGCTTTCCTGACCACTCCTCTGCTCATCTCCTCTCCTGCTAAGAACTGTAGCCTGTTGAATGGATACAGGATAAAACAAAAACTGTTAATCTAGCATCACAAGAGGTCACTCTAAGCAATGCAGGAATGACGGGCGTAGACTCACCGCCTCCGCGTGATACTCAGTATCGCCGTGGACCGTAACTGCCTCCACTCCCGCTCCCGGAACCATAACCACCTGGAACAGACACGCGCTGGCCACATCAGCATCGCCATTGAGATGTTTAAGGGCATGGCACTGCATTAACGGAAGCCTGGAAGACAAGAAGAATACCTACCGCCATAAGGCCCACCTGAATTCCTTCCCCCAAAGCCACTTCCCCTCACTGGGCCGTAGTTAGACTGCTGCCCACCATAATTCCCAAAATCATTGTAGTTTCCACCTCTACTGAAGTTCCCTGCAAAGTAATAACAGCAAGACACACCACGGAAAATTCCGATAACTAACTCCATTTCGGTGGTAAGAGCTCTATATGGTTGAAGTGGTTACTCCAAAGTTACCTCCGTCGTTGTAGTTATCGTATCCTCCCTGGTTTCCGTACCCGGGACCACTACCTCCGTATCCCGCGCGTCCTCCCCCATAGCCTGGTCCCCCGCCATAATTCCCACCTGAAAAGGTAAACATCGAGGATCCTAACTGAATAAATGCCAAGGAAACCCACACTCTTCAAGGCACCACACATTATGGGTAATTTTCATTCTCTACTTTCATGACATATAACATGAGGAATCCCACATTAAAATCATATCTAGACAGATAAGAATATGACAGAAATAAATCAAAGCCTGATGAGTGCCAATACATACCATCTTCAAAGCCATTATATCCACCCCCATATCCATAGCCTCCCCTGCCTCCACTGCACCCTCCTGCAAAACAAGTTTGTGCAAAGTGATTCCGGAGCCACAAGCCAACAGCTGCCGTTCCTCACAGGCCGATTCCTACCTGAGAAATTACCACCGCGGCCAAAGCTGCCACCACCAAAATTTCCTCCTCTGCCCATGTAGTTTCCTGACCCACCACCTCTGTCTGGAACGGAAACCAGTATTCACCTCAACGCAGTGTGAGGCAGTAACCTCAAGCTTTGGCCACGTGTATAAAATACATATTCTATGTAAGCTAACCTAATATATTTAACTCTACACTACAAATGTAAAGAAATGAGGGTGCCACTTATATACAATATGGCTACCCATATAAAGGGCTTATGAATGGATTATAATCTGGTTATTAATTAGGTAATAACACTTTGTAAATCACTTTGTAAACAAGTTATTACCATTTACAAGTGGCAAAGGGAGCCTTATTGTAAACTGGTACCGAAATGAGAAAAAAATAAAAAAAACACTCATTTTTGTGGATGGCTTAGTGTGTTTATATTTGTTTTTTGTTTAAATGTCCAAAATTGCCTGCTAGCAGAAAGGAATGGTATATTTATCACACTTATTATGAATTTGTCAAACACGTGGTGACCTACGGGCATCACTGCGGACACCCGAAAGCGAGGACCCCACGTTGCACTTACTTCTCTGACTGGACGCGGCCTGCATTTCCTGTTTCGAGAGGGCCTTCCGCACTTCGCAGTTATGGGAGTTTATCGTGTGATATTTCTGAGCTGCAAAACAGGACGTGCATGTGAATGCCAGGCCGGCAGGTGACAGCACCTGTCCAAGTCCTGGCAACATTCATTGCATTTTTATCCGTAGATTATGAAGGAAGGCACAGGTTTGACGGCAGAGAAATAACATGACAAGGTCGTGTGATGAACCCACCGACGATTTTATCCACTGTGTCGTGGTCATCAAAGGTGATAAAACAAAACCCTCGCTTCTTGCCAGTCTGCCTTTCCTCCATCACTTCGATGCTCTCGATCTTCCCGTAAGTCTGAAAGTACTCTCTGAGGTGGTGCTCCTCTGTGTCTTCCTTAATCCCGCCCACAAAGATCTTTTTCACTGTCAGGTGAGCTCCCGGCTTAGCCGAATCCTAGGGACAGAGCATACAGGCCAATCAGTTTCCATAACCATGGTAACCGCATCTGGAAGGAGCGGCCTTCTAAGGCTTACCTCTCTAGATACGGCCCTCTTGGGCTCCACGACGCGCCCGTCCACTTTGTGGGGACGAGCCGACATGGCTGCGTCCACCTCACCCGCGCGCGAGTACGTCACGAAGCCAAATCCGCGGGAACGTTTGTTTGCTGGGTCCCGCATCACCTTAACAGCATGGCAAAGTAATGAAGAGAAAATAAAGAGGGCAACTTCAGGCTGCTGCTGCTGAAGATCTCGCTCGCGGTTCTCTTGCGTGGTTCCGAAGACCCATCAGTTCATTGAAAAGCTCTACTAGCCTGATGCATCTCAACGTTCCCTGAATCGCCTTAGGAGGTTATTGTTTTGTTTAGAATATGTTGTGTAGCTCCTGCTGCAGTACTGCTTACACATGTACCTGGGCATTCAGTGGAAGCAGCTGGTATGTTGCTTCAGACAAAAGTGTCAGTTTGATATCATCTTATCCACCAGTGATATAATAGTTAAGAATTAAACCCAGCATGTCACTGGGAATACACACCACACAGTCGGTGAGTGTCCCCCATTGCTGGAAGTGCGCCCTCAGGCTCTCATCTGTAGTTTCAAAACTGAGACCCCCAATGAACAATTTTCTGAGCTGCTCTGGCTCCTTGGTTTCATGATCCTTTGAAGACACGGAAAGAAAACCGATTAACAACATATCGTGACAAATAAAATGAAAAAGCAATTCAGATGTTTTCCATAAAATGCAGTCATTTACGGTTTTTTTTTCCCTAGGAGAAACGCTTTCCGGATTAGTAAAATTCCTATCTACTTATGATGATTAAACGGCAGGTAAATTCTACTGACAGCTCCCAAGCATACACGTGTAGGTGTGTACGCTTTTGATAGATTGGGTAACGTCTCGGCTAGTTCGCGCATGCGCAATCTCCCCCCGCGGCCGTGTTGGACATTACAGTCCGGCGCTTTGCTGCCTCAAATATCTGGGTCTTATCACCTTGTAGACGGGCGGTCGCTTCTGTTTCAGAGACACAGCCTGGCTGACCCATTGCATCAGTCTGGACGACTCTTAACTTTTTCAGGTTATAAAAAAATAAACTCCCTATCAATAATCAGAATATTCCACTGGGAGGAATCCTTCATACGCCATTTTAGATCGCCTCCTACCCTTACATGTACCTCCATATTGCAAATACGTATACAGCACTTACAATGACTTCTTTCACACTTAAATTCCAGTTTCCGTATCAAGATCACAAACATTTTAAATCGCATGAACCTATAAGAATCTGTATTTCCCGTAAAATGCTACTTTTTACACCCATTTTCCCCCACATGAACTTGCAAAACATGAACACAGTAACATAGACTTCAGAGAGTGAAACACTTCGTGGGTAAAACTACTGTCAACGTCGACATAGTATTTTGAGTGTTTTGTCAGAATTATACCGCGAAATATACTCAACTACCCTTAGCATCTCGCGCCGCGAGAAATTCAAGCGTGACATGTTAGCCAGCCTCAATATTTTATTGTAAAATATGTCATCTTCATTTTTAATTTTTCCCTACATCCATCTACGGACAGAAGCAAAGAGTACGCAAGTCTGATTTTCATTGGTATGATAATGTTATCACCTCCATTTCGCAGCGTATAGGCAGTCCTCGGTCCAAAGCGCACCCGGAAGCGGAAGTGGAACACTCGCTCTCTCCCACGCTGCGGCACTCGAGGGGTGGGGCTTAGAAACAACTTGAAGTGTATAGCTTTGCGTGACATACTGAATACACTTCATCATTTATTAAATTCTCAGCTTGTTTTAATATGACTTAGAATGCTTATCTTAGGGAGTATGCTGCTGGATGTATGTGTAACATTGACATGATGGATAAGTTAATCAAAACTCAACTGAGCTCAGTTGTGAAACCTACAATCAACAATGAACTACAGTAAATAACTGTAAGGTGCGTTCTACTTCATTTGCATCTGCGTGTGAAAGAGCATGTTTGCTGATGGCGTCACTCAAATACAATTTAAATAACGTTAAAATTATATTCATAGAAACAATTGTCATTATATAGATTGGAAGGTAATTAATAGCCTTTTAACTTGACTGCTGGGACCAACTTTTTAAATCTAAGATTCATTTTTTAACTTTCTGCATTAATTAACTTTGGCAAGTCGGAGTCTGTGTGTGTTTTATGTTATGCTGAAAAACAATTAATATAGGCACTGTGATTTTATGATAGATTTTCATCGCTCTGTTTCATTTTTACTGGCATCCCATGCTGTTCCGTGCCAAATACAACCTGTTTTGTGGCATTGGCTACAGGCTTATCGTGACCCTGTATTGAATAAGTCGTCATGAAAGATGGATGGATAATATGCGCGGGTGTTATTGAAATTCAACCAGTGAGTCTCATAACCCATTGTAACAATTGGCCTGCACAGACACACCCAAACTAAGACATTACAGAACACTAATGCATTTTAACCATTGAATCAACCTATATATCAAAGAAAACAATCTGTGCCAACGACAAGAACCTCACTTAAGAACCAATGGTACTCGGTAAAGATACTACGATTGCCACCTACTGGCCATGTGTAAACTCGATTAATATAAAAACTAACGCAGCAATTATACTCAGCATCAGTCTTGCTAATCTATTGCAACGCTTAAGAAATTCTGCAAGGTATTCAAATAGTTAAATAAACCAAAGAAATATATATTTTAGTAATAATTCATGAAGTGCTTAGACAATATATTCATGTGATTTAAAATTCGGTTCACCAACTATAGAAAAAAAGTTAGTTGAAGAAATTATTTTACTTTTGAAATGTGACTGGACTCACTGAAGAACTAGCGCTGGAACTGACTTTGAAACAATTTTACATCAACATGTTGACACTTCTCGTGCCAGCCATCACAGGCCTCACCCCAAGTCCAGGTTAAGGCCCCCTCTGAGAATAATAACCGACTTAGAAGTATCTGTAAATTTATGACTGTTTTATGGGGTGGAATAATGTCTGTTATTACCATTACCGTGTGCCAGGAAAAATATCGCCTTGATAAAAATAACTATATTTCACTATCGTTAAAGATGACTTTTATTTACTGCCAGTTTGCAGTCAGAGTATTAAGGCAGTCTGTCTGCGAGTTTCAAAATAAAGACAAAATGGAATCACCAGGACCACTTTTCTACTGAATACCTAATAAGATATTCAAAGGTGACTTTAGAAAAGAAATGTTTTTCTGTGCAACCTGTAAATTACTTAATCACAATTTCATATTACCCTGTAAATCACTGGGTTTTTATTTAGTGATAAATGAAAATCATATTAGTCTCAGTCCACATACATAAACACTCAAAATCAATTTCCCCAATTTCTCTGGATGTTCCTCGTCCCACCTACTGTGTTAATGCTACATTTCTTTCTAAATTAAACTGATAATGAGCTTGAGGCTGTGTAATATCATTCACGCTTCGCAAGTCTCCCATAATTAAGATACTCATCAGGCTGTGGTCGCTGTTCACGTGCGACAGACCCCTCTCCAAGCGCCCTGAGTCATCGATGAGCATTTTATTGACTCCCTGTATTAAACAATCCTCTCTGTCTTCTCGATGAAATACGGCGTCAAACTTAAGTGTGATGGCTTCTCATTTGATTTTAAACAGGTCGTATTCAGAGCCTTGATATCATTTCATGGCTAGCTACCACACCGCCTCGAACATTGATTAAATTATATTACTGCGGGGGGGGGGGGGGGGGGAACG
>JAABNX020000040.1:9982055-9992516 GCA_015163995.2 Mormyrus lacerda
GCTTTGGGATTTGAACAGAACGTTCCGGAAAGATTCTCTAGTCTTTGGTCTGAGGCTTTTATCTGTTCAGTGTACAGTGTCAGTTTAATAATGAGGCCGGTGCCCTCACCTCAGCCCATGTGCACGGGCCGCTCCCCATTAAGCCACGCAGGGCCCCTACCACCTTTCCTTTGGCCCATCCTGACGCGGGGAAGAGGGACAGAGTGCCGTACCCCGGCTCTGGCTGCGTTGACAGATTTAGGGCTTGCTGCGGACGGCGGCGGACAGAAGCCGGCTTACTGCGGATACGTGGGACGCACCACGGGTGCTGAGCGGTGACATCTGCGCCTTAATGAGCAGGGTTCACATCCACCCCCCCGCATGGCACTGTAAATCAGCCCGTCGTCATGGCACCAGCAACATGTACAGGAAGCATTACTTAATCACTTTAAGCGCAGTGGCTAATTTTTGGATGAAAGGCTGTTTCTGATGTACTTCTCTGAGCCAAGGTTTGTGGGCAGCATTTAGCATTGCCCCCCCCCAGTCACCAGGCCTAGAATACATACAGGCTTACACACAACCAGTTCTCTATAAAAAAAAAAAAACAAAAGAAAATAGCAGACCAGCTGTAGTTAGGCTCCTCCCAAAATCAGCATCTCCGCACGCCTCATACTCAGAAGCCCCCAGACAAATCCCAGACTCCCAAACTGGTGTCCCCCCCCCATCCCAGCCACCCTTGGCCCCCGGCTCATTCCTGGAGCACTGATTTGTGAAGTGCCTGAGTCAAAGGGGATTACTTTGTAGATGCTGGCTTTTGCTCACCTGTGTTCCTGCCGTCACATGCAATACTTCTCTTCGAATGGCACTTTCTGGAAGATCTCAGAGCCAGGCAGGCTAAGCCGTACGAGGCCTGTGGCTTATGGGGCTTCTTTATATAGTCGGCCGTGGCGAATGCCTGTGCCCCCGGAGTGCAAAAGATGCCAGTTTCCCTGCCCCGATCTCACCGGTTGCTGCCGCCGCTCTCTCCAGGCCCTCCATCCTGTACTGCGGAGGCGGTAATCGCCAAACGCTCATTTAACCTTTTAAACGCTGCATCTGCCGCTCACTTGCGGAGGTGGCTTCTGTTGGCGGCCGGTTCCTCAGGAGAGGAGGGAGGGAAAAGACGCCCCCCCATCCCACACCGCAGGCTGCCGTGAGACTGAGGGCACCGGTGCTTTGATGCGCGACTCGTAGTGCAGATCGAACATATGCACACAGTCATCCATCACCACGCCCCCCCTTCAAAATGAAACATGTTTTATTCACTTAACACAAGACAAACCTCCATATCCACACTTATATCAGCGCTCGCGCCACAGACGGTTCTGGGATCGCCGTTGCGGTTTTGCCCGCATTCCGTCACTGTGTGGCGATTCTGCGTGTGCGATTGCGGCTCCTCGGGGACGAGAGACCCGGACGAAATAGAGAGCGGCACAGCTCACGCCGGCTGTCCCCCCACCCTTTAAGTGCACCCACGTGTGATTACAGCTGTTCACCAGGCAGCCGTTCTCTTTTCTCCTTCCACTCCTGGAAGCGTTTCTCAGATAGCCTTCCTTCCTGTCGCTTTTCATCCAGGATGCAAAAAAGAGATATTTAACGGCACCCCGGTTGTTTTTTTGCATCCAGGCACATGTGATACTTTAAGGGAGAATCCATAGAGGTGAGAAGCATATTATCTTGATCTGATTAAGAGGGAAAAAGAGGGAATCTCTGCAAAAAAAAGCCTAGTGGGGGGGGGGGGGTGCTGCCTGACACCAGATCTTGGCATCTGTGTGCCGGCCTTTATCCCAGAATCCCCTGGGAGGGAGTCCCCTGTTCCTGTGAGCCAGCTCTCCTGTCCTCCACATAACCGTGACACATCCGTGTGTTCATGCTATTCTCTCGTCCTTGTCGGGGTTTGGGGCTCCGGGGCCCCTGACCCCGGGAGATGCGTTCAGCGTGTCGTGGCTTTGGGTCTCAGGGCTCAGATTGTAGCTCTGCCTCCTCAGCTATTGCTGTTTTCCTTTTAAATGTGGCTGATATTTTCCCGCTTTTTAGACTAAAATAGCGCTCTCCTGCCACGGCTTGGATGTTTACATTTGAGGCAACTCTCGTAGCATTTTGGCATCCGGGGGGCCTGTTTGACACCGGCTGATCATGCACGCCCCCCGGATAGATTAACACCGTGTTTCCTGGCGCTATCTCTCACTAGGTGGGGCCCGTGGGGTGGAATGACCCACAAACCCAAGAAGAAAAAAAAACACCTGCCCCAAACAAAAGGTGGCGTTTGTTTACACGGGCGCGTGGGCAAACACAGGCCTGCGTCTGGGTTGTCCCGCCGCTATCACTCCTCTTGAAGGTGAGATGATTTAGGGGCCCTGGAGAAAGTTAATTCTTCTTGATCACCGCGCGCAACCTGGAGCGTTAATGGCAGGCATAATTAATTCTGCTGATGTTAATCACCAGGGCCGGGCCCCACAATTATCAGACCCGTGCAGATGGGGCATGGTGCAGACATGAAAAATTAGGAAAATGAATCTGTAATGGGGTGGCAGATCTAATCTGCATCAGGAAAACAAAGTCAGAGAGGAGCAGGGGAGCGGTGGAGTCGGGCAGGAGCCGCCCACGGCGCGCCCGTGTTCGGGGCCCGGCCGGCGTCGAAGGGCCAGGTAATTACCGCACTGTCAGATTTTTATTGTCGATTTATCCCGCTGCCCGAGGCGAAGCCTGACGACTTCTCTTGCGGCTATCTGGCCGAGAGGGAGCCTGCCAGTGGTGTCATGCCGGGGGGGGGGGGAGCCATCACCGGGTTAATCAGCCCCTCCGGCAGCTTTTTTGTGGGCTTCACCCTCCACCAGGGCCGGGAGGGGAGACCTAGGCCGCAGATCACCATGGCGACAGAAGGCCACGGCCGCCACGTGGGCATGCGTCTGCATACTGACGCAGGCACATGCAAGCGCGTCGAGCTGCATGCAAACACACACGCGTCACTCTCATGCACATGGTTCCTAGCGGCCATTTCCCTGACAACGTCAAGCAACAGCAAGTCCATCGCACCTAATCAATTGACATAATAGTTTATTCTTTCTGTGCTCCTCCCATGTGACGCTGTCCTTTTAAGTTGCAGCCACGTTCCCCGTTCATCTTCAGTCTGCTATCCTGAACCAAATGTTCCCATGATTCACAGCAATCGTGGCCGGTTCTTCTGGTTCTCCTGCTTCTCCTGGTTCTCCTGGTTGTTACTGTTACTGTTACTGTCGTTGCCATTTGAAATGTAACTGTTGATTTAACACATTTGTATGGCAGAAGCACCATTTTGATTTTTTATCCCTAGAAGAAATGAATTAACAAGGACAGAAGTAAAGCGGAAATGTTTCGGCGCATAATCGCTGGTTTGAAGGCTGAAGCCAGAGGCGTGGGGGCACCAGGCATGCGTGTAGCGTTATTAAGATGAAACTACTCAGTAAGACCATTCATTTGGTAATCGAGTTAGAGACCGAGTCCTAAATTAAGTAAAATCAATGAGCAGGAATAAGCACAGATTTTCTAATATTCATCTGGGGTTAAAAGCTGATTTTGCCTAATTACTCCCAGTGGTCGGCACAGCAGTTTCATGGAGGGGGAGTCAACAAATGATAATGGATGTGTTGGGTGGAGGTGCCCATTGTTCCTGCTCCCCCATAACCACAGCCAGGTGTTCCCACACTTCCCCGTGGACTGTGTGCGGTTGGGCCGGGCAGGGGGGTGACCCCGGATAGCAGATGCTTTGTTTTCCGCCGACGTTGAAAACCCCGTCACAAACCCGGCATCTTTCCGGGAATAGAACCGACACCTTGCTTACGCCTCCGTTCGTTATGCGATTGTTTAATTGGCATTTTGGTGAAGTGGCTTGCGTTTGCATGGCGACCCTCACGTACTGATTAAATGCCGAGGCATTGCTGGTTAATGCTCCCATAATTCCCGGAGATTATATGCTAATTCACTCGACTGTTTTGTCAGGGGAAGCAGGAACGGCGGTTATTACGGTGACACAGCCGAACGTCCGCGTGGCTCTTCAGCTGCCCTCCCGCCATTAGCATTTTTATTAGCAGCAGGGGGGGGAGGATGGAGAGAAAGAGATGGAGAGACAGAAAAAGAGAGAGAGAGAGAGAGAGAGAGAGGAATAGGGAGAAACAGAAAGGGAGAGAGAGAGTATCACCGCACTCATGAGACTTTATGAATCTGTTCAAATGTGATTCATTGAACAATTATATTACTGCCTTTACCTCCCCACCCATGCAACTGTTTTACATCTATTGGGTTTTCCCCTGTTCCCCCCCCCCCATTTAGGATCTCTCTAAATTAGAAATCGTCGTGGCCTTTGCAGGAGACACTGCGGAGGAATCAATCGCCACATTAATTACAGCAATTCATTACCCGGGCAAACACGGGAGCCAACCTTTCCCGGGTGCAGAATTCGGGATGTGGGATTTAGGCCCTGAGCGACGACAGGGACATCCCTTGCCGCATTAGTCCACGGGTCAAAGTCCACCGAGCGCTGGCGCCCCACCAGGAGAACCGGACCTGGGATCAGTCAAGACGCAAGGAGCTGTGACTTATTGCTGCTGAGCAGAAAGGTGGTCATGTGACTGGGGTGTCGCTGCTCCTCCTCACCCCCACTACAGGGACCCTGCTGGTCCAGTGTCGCTCTGTACAGTTACCCCCCCTCCCCCCCCCCCGCTCACCATTTCTCCATCCTGTCCCCGGGAGCCGGGGCTGCTGTGGTACCCTCGAAGCCAGCTGGCAGAGGACGGCAGTAAAGGACACCGTTCCTCGCGCTGTCACCTGAACGAAGCACCGCCCGGGGTCTTTGAATTATGTTGCCGACGGTAACCGTAATAAAACATGGTAATGACGGATCTCCACCGTAAATTACCGGCGAGCGGACTGCTCAGTTGGCTCCACACACACAACGCACACACACACACACACACACACACACACACACACACACACAGTGCCCACAAACTGTCTGAGTTTCGCTAGGAACGACGCAGTCCGGACTGGCCTCATTGTTTGTGGCTTTGAGGAAATACCTGGGGGGTTGGGTGGGGGGACTGGGCCAGTTTCACACATTGACATATTCCTCGCTGACTCTCAGCTGACCAGCAGGTCTGGGGCGCGTGTGTTATCTGGCACGCAACGACAGATTTGTCGAGAGAGGGAGCGGCGGCCGGTCGCTTCCCTCCGCTCTGAAACCTGCGTACCGTTGCCTCCAGGGGGCTGTTATACCCAGGCTCAGGAAGAAATCAGGCCCCTCCACTGACGGCAGTTCCTCACTGGCATTCCAGTGCATTCAGACACCCTGCGGAACACAAACCTTTACTAGGTCCCGGTGAGAAATTCAGTGCCGTGCTCAACCATTACTACCACAATTGTATTCGTGTCATGCTGTTCCATTCCAATTACTTATTTAAATGTAATTACCCGTGTCTGCCGTTCTGACTGTTTGCTTAGTGCCGTATGACAACATGGCCGAATAACTGGTATTATCATTATTTACAGCCTGTGGAATTTTCATACCCTTTTTTTTCCATCCCCGGCCAACTCGGAAAACTTGGGGGGTGGGGGGGTATGCGAACAATCCCTTCCTTTGATGGGCTTTTCCCCATGGGGGCCACCGGGGGTAATGTAATACATGTAATAATTTTTCTTTTTTGCGGTGGGACAATTTGTCCCATGTTCCGCTGAAAAGAAAAAAAATCCCAGAATCCCCCGGTCGACTTGCCGTTTGTCTCCCGCAGCTCTGCTTCTCAGGTGAACTCAGGCGGCTCCGTACAAGTGGAAAACTTCCCCCGTAGAACATCCCACCCCACACTCCACTCCCACCCCTGTGCACCTCATACATATTTTATATATAGATTTTACTCATTTATGAAATGTCACAGTTACTTGAAAGCCTGCGTTATTCATATTATTTTGTTGCCAGCTGCTGACGATTTCACCGATTTATACAACCGGGCTTTTGCACGAGCACCTGAAGTTATGAGGGCACCTCTGGCCGGGGGGATGTGCAGCGTGATTTTATCTCTCTACCAGGGATTGTCCCGCAGGCTTACTGTCGTAAACACGGCACACATGCCGCATAAAACTGTGTGTAAATGGCCAGGGTTTCAGGCGAGGGCTGAGCAGACCGTTTCCCAGTAAGGTACATGCTATCACTAGCCAGCGGCCTATCAAGGCCTCATTCAAACATCCCCTACTGGCAACCCTGTGGCTTGTACTCCTCACTCCATCCTTATCTCCCTAAAAGTTTGTACCCTATAAACTAACCAAGCAATTACTTATTTACATTGGCACAAATACACCTGGCTATTGTCCAGAAGTGTGACTAATTAAAAATCAATCCCGGGCCATTAGTCTTGGGTGAGGAAGCATGCCAGGGTCACATATTTTCGAGGAGCCCCTGTAATGAGGCCGGCTTGAGCCCAGCCGAGTAGGAAACAGATTGGAGATAATGTAGGGACCCTTTGCAGCTTAACTTAACAATTGATGCTGCGTGTAAAGATGCTGAACTTGTACTCTTCCCTAATTGATCCACTTACCCTTTCCCGGGCGGGAGCGAGGAAATGAATGTGGGTGTTTATTGTGCACGAGCGGCTCGATAGATAACTCTTAATGCTGGATTTGTTGCCGTGAATCTGATGGGCGCAGAAAAGTTTTCCAAACAGGAAGGCATTTGTCTCATTTAGGCAGAGAGGTGTTAGATGTTTATGTGATAAATGTTAGCTGAAGCGGAGGCGCACAGGGGAATAGAGGCCCAGAAGAGCAGCAGAGGTTTGGACTCTGGAACTTATTAAAGTCACAGGGACATAATTCACAGTGCTTCTCCTGAACGTGCCCAATTACCGGGGTGTTACTGGTCTGGCGGCGTCTTGGTGTGTGCCTGTGTATCCACACTGGTGGCCGTGCTGCTTTGGTACGGGGCCAGCAGCAAAACCACTAGGCCAACCCTGGGATTTGAACCAGCGACCATCTGATGCCAGGCACCTACTGAGCCACATATTGCCCCAGTGAGCAGGGTTTGCCTGCTGTGTTGGGCTTCATGTTGAAATTGTGCACCCATTACCACAGCTTTCAAAACATTAAAGATTTTTATTGATGGCAAAAGACATAGCTTCTCCAGTGGCATTGACACACACCGCCCCCACGGCATGCTGGGAGCAGTATGTGGGAGCTGAGCTGCTCCATTTCACCGTTGGTAGGTAGAGTAGGAGATGTGGGGAAGGCTTGGCTTGCTTGTATACATCAAAGAAAAACAGTTCATCTAAATCTTAAATTTTCTGCACTGGTCATATAAGAATATATTTAACTTAAGCTTATTAACAACAGTAAACCAAGCTAGATGTTTAACGAATTTGAAATTGTTCGACCGCAAGAGAGTTGTACTATCAATGACATCTACAACACAGCCAGCAGCGATGTCAAATGATGTCGTTAGGCAGCTTTGTGAGTGTGGAGAATTTAATGATGTCTGGAGGAAGAGAGGATGCAGAATTATTGCTGAAAAAAGGATTCATGGACTGGACGCTCACTCCCTGCTCCTGGTGACTCCACGGGCAAGTGATCTTTGGAGATGTTAGTGTCCTTGGCAGAAATGGACCTTTAGGTAAATACAATTCATTACTGGATTATGACCCAATACAATTTCAGGGCATTTTAATTTTTATCTATTAATTTTTATTTTAACTACAATGCTTTTTCAAAATAATGATTTATCGCCTGCTTATAGTAAATGGCTTTTCTTATTTAATCTGGCCTGAAATTTGCTCTCATGAACAGGCACTGCTGAATTGCCCATTCGATTTTTCTTAGGACGTCACTATGCATGAGGGACAATGCCCCAACATTTGGAGATTTAGATGGCCTGAAAGCTGCCTCAGTAAAAAAAAAATAAACAAGCAAACAAATAGAGACACATGGGACTATTACGCAAACAGCATAACAACAACAGCAGAAGCTGGCACCAAAAATGACACAAAAACCATTATTACTAACCAGAAGAATGGCGCTGTGTATATTCTTCCTGATACATGCAGTTCCTTAACATCCCACCAGGGGGAGCAAGAAAACAAATTAGGCGGAATGTGATGACCGAGTGCTGTGGACTTTTTTGGTTAAAAGAAGGTAGGGAGCGATAATACACGACTGGGGAGATGGTCTATCAGTAATCATACTGTGTTACTATCAGTAATCATACTGTGTTACAGTGATGCTCACAATCTGATGAGATGTAATGCCAAAATTGCACAAAGGTGGCCTCCAGCTACTGTTAAACTCTTTAATTAAAATCGCAGTCATTGCCCTTCAGGTTCCGTTTAATTGACAACATGAATAATGGAAACTATATGATGAAATTATGTGTACTTATGTATCACATACCTCAGAATTAAAATGTAACAGCACAGTGTATCTGTGTGTGTATTTTTTTTCGTGCATGTATCTTTCAAGACACCATCACAATGAACATGTACAACCTTGTTTCACCCATGTAGACACCAGGGTGTGTATGTAAATGTGTGTGTAGAGCAATTGGATTCTCTGCGATGAAGCAAAAAGTAAACACAGATGGGAATCCTGAGCATGCAGGACACCGATCTTCCAGGGTGCGATCCAATCCTTGCATTCCGGCCCAAGTTCTTTGGCTGCCATGGTGACGGAATCTCAAGGAGAACTCAATAACATCAGCTTGTCAATGTATTCCCAATTTGACTTTATTTTTAGTCCAGGCAAGGGGAGGCTCATGCATATTTCAGAAGACGGCCCGTATATCCAGCGAGCGAAGTGAGACGTAACGTAACGTGACTTTGAGAAATATGGGCTCGGCGCCGAGATTTGACAGAGCGGCTCGGAGCAACCACAGATGTATCGCACTTGACTTTCGGGAGACAGGAGCACGCCGGCCGCGTTACGAGTCCGGAACACGTGGCGTCGAGCTTCGGTGGGGGGATGTGCAGATCTCCGCCGTGTATATCCCTCCCCCACCCCCACCCCCACAGCAACACAGGATCTCTGCCATGGAATAGCAGCAGAAAATCAGATGGGGAACCAAGTCGTCTTTGGTGATTTTGAACCTTGGCACCCAGACATGAAAAGCAGTGGGATGGATTCTCATCAGAGCCCTGCCCGCACCCCGCTGCCAATATATCATGGCTCAGTTGTAGATTATCCCACATTACGGTTCCATTTCAGCCGTCTGATTAAATCAAAGTTTATGAAGCTGTCATTGCCATACTTGGTAATGCTGCTGCTGATGATGGTGCCATAATTTAGTCGTAATGTCTGTGCTGGGTGACATTAGCTCACGTCGTTCCCTCTTCCGCCCCTGTTGGGAGAATCACGGTGGCCTGTCCACCTCCAGACTGAGAGCCCCAGTCTGGAGGGCACATACACTCTGGCATATCAACAGTGGACCAGGGTACATTAAAACTTTGGGGGGGGTTCCAAGCATATTTCCACTACATTTAATCCCTGATTCCTGTGCTCCCCTCCCCTCCCGCCATGAACGCTAGCAGCACCAACGCTAAGGAATGCTGGGATGTGTGTCAGTGCCACTAGTGGAGCCAGTGAGCAATTGCGTAGTGCATGCAGTTCCGGAGCCCACCAGCAGATGGAGGCTACAAGCGACGCCGGTAATTAAGTCCCATGTGACTCTGCAGCTCTCTGCTGATGGTCGGAGCGAAACAGACAAATTTCCATTTCTCTAAGCCATTTACCATGCATAATATATTTATTCTATACACAGCATGCATCTCTCCTAAGATAAGACATAAAAAACACCCGTTTGGTGCGTTTGTCCTTAGTGCCAGTAATTAATCATTTTCGTTTGGAATCTGTTAGCATATTTGTGCGATGATGCAGATTGCATCGGCGTGGTTTTTGGCTCTATTCATACGAAGCAACAAAGAAGCAAAGTCAGACTTCGGGCTCCGTCGGAAATCCATTCTTCTTCAGAGCTGTAACGAGAGCGGTCACCGGGGGGGCCAGCGCGGGCCCTCGGACTGCCGCTATCCACCGGGGGGCCAGCGCGGGCCCTCGGACTGCCGCTATCCGCTGCGGCCAACATTTCTCAGGCGCTCTAGGGGACTTCGTTGGATACGGTGCTGCCGCGAGAATCCTCAAAGGTGACCGCCACGGCGGTACGCTCCATGCTTCCCGTTGGAGTGCCCCAACCCTCCCCCAGCTCCACCTCTGCACTCTCCACTGATCAATACTTAATTCCGGGCCCGTCCGATTGCCATCACCATGGCAACCGAGTACCACATAGGTTGACCGCCAGGCGCGGCGACAAATCATTTCCTTTAACCAACTGTAATTGAGTGTTTGCGTGCTGGGCCCCTCACCTGAGACGGTCCACATCAAGCCTCCAAATACATAGCATTAGTTATGCCAGTTCCCGGGGGGGGGGGGGGGGCACACTGTGAC
>JAABNX020000040.1:9998429-10009847 GCA_015163995.2 Mormyrus lacerda
GGGGCGGTGTTAAAAAGCGATAAATGGACGCTTCAGGGCCCCATAACGGATAAGCTGTTACATAAGGCGCGATGCCGGACACGCGGTGTGATGACTTTCTAATTCAGAATCTGGTGAACTCTGTGCACATACTTAATGTTATAGCACTCAGTAATGCTACCGCACTCCATAGCTGCAGAACACAGGGAATTTCAGCCATGATGGATATATTGAAGGATTTACTGCCGGCCTGTTTTCATTATGGCTGCACTGTATTTTGATCCGTGGTGAAAGGAATCGCCTCTCCTCCTGGCCGCAGCAAAGTTTCCTGTCCATTCTCAGCCGTGAGTTTCCACGTGTGGGAGCCACAATAAATGTAATACTGTTAATCAATAGCCGGCAATTAATATTGTGGAGAGTTTGGCCGACGTGTAAATCTTCTGCAGTTAATTTGCAAAACTGCCAAGGACAAAAAGCTCCTCTGGGTGAGTAAATCAGCGGGACTCTCGTGGGGTTACAGGCCTCAGTGTAACTCTGTTGGAGAGGCAGCGGGGGCCCGAGGGTTTAGCCGCAGGGCCCAGGATGGGAGCTAATCGAGTGTGTGGCTCAACCAGCAGCTGGTCTCATGTAACAACGGTAAGGACCTCAGAGACAGGGGCACTGAGAGGACGTTCGGGACTTACAGCCAACATTTTAAATGATGTTCAGACAGACTTACATAGGGCAATACAGACTCATAGTCTACAGGTCAAAAGACGTTCGACGCAGATTAACACCGACTCACAGTCTACAGGTCAAACAATGTTCGCACAGATTATCACAGTCTACAGGTCAAATGATGTTCACACAGATTATCACAGTCTACAGGTCAAACAATGTTCACACATATTATCACAGACTACAGGTCAAACCATGTTCGCACAGATTATCACAGTCTACAGGTCAAATGATGTTCACACAGATTATCACAGACTCACAGTCTACAGGTCAAACAATGTTCGCACAGATAATCACAGTCTACAGGTCAAATGATATTCACACAGATTATCACAGTCTACAGGTCAAATGATGTTCACACAGATTATAACAGACTCGCAGTCTACAGGTCAAACAATGTTCACACAGATTAACACAGATTTACAGTCTACATGATGTTCACAGAGTATGGCTGTGAGTGTGTGCACCCTGCGGGTTGGTTCCTGCCTGTGCCCATTCTTCCCGAGGCTCCGGTCCCCCGCGCGACCCCAGTTGGGTTTCAGCGGTTACGGTGATGGATGGATGGATGGATGGATGGATGATATTCACACAGATTAGCACAGAATCACAGTCTGTAGTTACCAATGAAAGGCTTCTGCTTAACGGCTATGAGCTATTTGTAAGATTCAAATAATGCCTCAAATAATGCTGTCAGTGTACAGTAGGTGTGTTACTACCTGGAAGATAACTGCTGACCTGATTTTATATTATACTATATATGATTTATTTTACCTGAATATGCATTAGTTTAATTAGAATGGCTCATTAATGCAAATTGTAACAAATAGTAAAACAGCACAGAGCTATTAAGTTTTTAGTGGAACATATAAAATTATGTCATTAACAGTGTACCCTGTCTTCCATAATGAGTTTGATGTCTAGTCAGTTAGGCAACAGTTACTAAGGTAAACTGTCCTGCAGAGGTAACTCTGGAATCTGATCTTTAGTGCAGAGGCGTGATCTTACCCCCAAACCATGCTTCAGAACCGTGTATTATACCAAAGTCCATTTCCAGTTCTGATCCATAAAATGTATTGTAGGCTACTAATATTTGCTTGGGTGACTTTTACAGTCATTTTAAAGAATCCAAATGAAGTCAACACTCTGGCACCTGGAGACATCATATCAGCTGTCAGATACAATGTATCGGTTATTCATGTAACACATATTCCTAAATCAGTGACTGAAATGTCAGTGATTACACTGTAACTGTTGACACAACATAGCACAACAATGAAATATGCCCCCTGCATTTAAGCCATAGGTGACAGCAGTGGGCAGCTGGAATTGGAGTTCCATCGCTAGTTAGGGATTCAAACCAGCATCCTTTCAATCACAAGCACACTTCTTTAAGCATTAGGCCACTGCTGTCCCAATAGGCATGAGTGGTGGCTTTGGACCCAAACGCTGGGTCTCCAGTACAGGCACAGGTCCCGAGTGTCGAGTTGCCGGTTGGCCATGGAGACGTGTAGCGTGGCTCTTTAACTCCATAACAGAGGCTTTATTAATGCAGGCCAATGTGCACAGCCCTACCTAACAATGCAGCAACACCAATAGAATAAATTGTGATCAATCGGCCTAAGCAGAGACAGATGAGGAGTCTGTCAGGGTGGGGATGATATCAATTTATCTCGTTAATGCTTCTCCACGGGGCTCACTCACTAAAGGACACAGATTACAGCGCCTCTTTCCCAGGGAGGAGAATGAGAATCTATGATCAGAAATTCACATTACCATAGCAGATCGGGGGGGGGCTGCGCTAAGCACCATGTTTGTTTTTGTTCTTCGATCTGTCAGAGTAAGTACCGAAACAGGTATTTAAATGTACCAAAACAAGTATTGAACCAAGAACAAAAGTATGAGATGTTCTAAACCACCATCAAACCAAGTGTGAAAAGAAGTATTAATCTATCAAGTATTAAACAATATGCTAAACATCAAAATAAGTATCAAACCAAGAACAAAAACAAGTATCAGATGTCCTAAACCAATATTAAACCAAGCATCAGAAGAAGTACTAAAAGTACCAAGTATCTAATCATGGCCAAATATCGAACAAAGAGTGAAAAACAGGTATCAAATGTCCTAAATCACTATCAAACCAAGTATCAAAAGAAGTATTAAATATATCATATATCAAATCACACGTTAAATGCCTCAAGCCAGTTATCAAACCAAGAGTGAATAACAAGTATGAAATGTTCCAAACCACCATCAATCCAAGTATCAAAATAAGTATCAAATTTACCAAAGTATCAAAGTATTCAACCACATACTAACTATACAGTACTGCAGTACTAATTACAGGCAGTCCCCAGGTTATGAACAAGATTTGTTCCCTAAGCCTATCCTTAAGTCAAATAAATAAATATATAATAATAATAATAATAATAATATTAATACAGTACATAATAACAGTAGTAATACAGTACATAACAATAGTAATAGCTAATAAAATTAACTGCATACAGGATACAGTACACTGCTGAACCTCACGCCGACACACTGCTGAACCTCACCATGCTTTCATGAGTGTCACAAAGTAGCGCCTACGTTTCTTATCACACGCCATTGCACATTATGGCAGTCCGTTCGTAAGTGCAAGGTGTCCATAAGTCGGACATTCTTAACCTTCCGACTGCCTGATCAAGCTCAGTTTGAAATGGTCAAACCTATACTGCAGCTTTTCAATTATGTACTTCTCAAGATCTGAGCTTTCATCACTGTTTTGTTACTGTTTTCTGCGTAAGTTCACTCCCACGCAGTAGATGTCATCTACTTGCCATCTCCCGCCATTTTTCACGTAACTGAGACTTGGGATGTTTCTCCACCTGCAGCCCTTTGGCCTTCCTGCCCATGTCAGCAGGCGGTAGACGGCGTGGATAAGGCATGCTGGGAAATGCCCAGCATGGAGGAAGCATACAGAATCCACGATGTGGGCTTCCCCCTGCACGGGGGGGGGGTCCAACGAAAACAAGCCTGACCCAGAGGCCTGCAGTGCGGAGGCTGTAGGCCTGGTGGCAGATCATTCCGAGACTCAAGAGACAGGCGTGACCTAGGTCATGGCGTTTTGTCTTCGAAAATGGTAGTAAAAGCTTACTCCTGCCCCCCCCTCCAACCCACCCGCCTCTGAGGCACTTGGAAACCAAAGGAGCGTAACTTCAGAGCTGGAGGAGCGATTTCCCCCATCCCGTCCGGCTCTTGTCCGTTTCCCGTCTGCAGATTCTCCCCTTTAACATTCCTGGAGCCATGATACCGTTCGTATCACTTAGCACACCGTCTGGATGACAGCTGACGCTTTATAATGCCGGCCCGTCTTGGCAAAAGTCATTTAAATCGGCTGCCATCTGATGCAGAATCATGTCTCTTAGCCAATGTTAACACTGGTACTTTTACACTTCTGGAAAGAATAATAATAGTTCGCAGGCCTTTGTGAATATGAAAGTTTCGGGTGAAAAAAAAAGTTCACTGTTTCCTTGTCACTTTACTATTTTGAAGTTCTTTAACAATTAATTGGAAATTATTTAATTTTAACTCCTTCACCGTTGTGTCATTTCGAAGATTTTTGTTGGGAGCTTTTAACTGTTCACAGATGTGGAAACTTTCCTCAAAGTGTATCCCATTTTATGTGAGAGGGGCAGTGCTACACCCAGTCCACAAGGTGGCACTCTCACCAACAGCTGACACTTCTCCCTGCCCTGTCATTGAATGGTCACAATATTCTTCTTGTTCTTCTGCTGGGCCTGTGTAATTTCAACCAAAATTTTACTCAACACAAAAAAAATAAAAAGACAATTTTATAGTATTTTTAATAGCGTTTTTTTCTACTTCTATTTTTGAAATGCACCTTTTAATATACTATTTAATCCTCTTTACTGTAAGTGACGGGAGTGTATCAGTATACTGTAAATATAGCTCAGTAGATATCTGATTGATAATTTGAAAATTTCCTTTTAAAATTTCATTTTTTTTCTTCAGAGAACACATCTAAAACAACCTTTTCTCTTAATTAGCCCCATTCAAAAAGGGTGAAGAATGGAAAAAAGACAATTTCTTTTGCTATGCAAAGCTCTTCTTTGCCAGGATTTCTCTGTTTTTCTTTTTCCTGAAAGCGATTGTCTGGCATTTCAGCGGGCCCAAGGTCAAATTTAGCCGTGGCCATAAATCGCTGTGTTTGATGGCCTTCGTTTGCCTCAATAGCGGGGGAAGGCCGACCTCATAAAAACATGAAAGGAGGGCCGCTGCCTTTGCGGTTCGAGCCCTGCATTGTCACCCCAAGGAGATGTTCATAGTTCAAGCTTCATGGTGAATAAAGCCGTTTAGCTAACGTCCACCAGCACCAGCGGTCAACACAGCCAAGCAGGGCTCATTACCAGTTGGGCCCTGGCTGTGCATTCACGGGAAGGGCTGGCCCAATACTATCCCAGAATTCTCTGGGGCTGCGGACTGGCATTGTACTACATCACAGCACATCCCAGTGGAAACTGTGGAATGAAGCTCTTTTCTTAAAGGACCTATGGTATCCAGTATCTGAACAGGAATTCAAATCCTCTAATGAGGTGTTTGGCTTAGAATGTTAATATGGAATAGCAATTAACACATTGTTTAAAAGAAAAACATATAGCCTGTAAAAATGTGCTGAAGTTTGTGCATAAATGAAGAAAATCGAGTAAATGTATTAGCCAGAGAAAAGTAAAAAAAGTGTTGTCACCACAAAGCTCATTTTTCTGTCTTAAGGTAATAATTTATACTCCTATTAAATGCTATTTACTTATTAAATACTTCTAAGCACACATGAGTAGGTGCATCTCCAGCCCAGACCCTGAAAATCATTCCCTTTAAAATCACCTCATCTTCTCCAGACTTGGTCCATCTGAGGAGCTGCTCCGCGGCATTCTTGACACTTTGATAGATCTGTTTGTTGGGAGGAGTAATTTTATTAATTTACGGCTGCATTCGAAGAATTCATCTGCTATGTCTTTTTTTCTTCTTTTGCTCCAACCTGGCTACAAAAAGTGGAATGAGAGGCCAGTGAGGAGCAACAGTGAAATTTCAAACTGCCCTCCACTCTACTGATTATTTCAGGCATGAGAGACAAAGTGTGAGACTTATGCAAGCTGAATGAGAAACTTTTGTTGCTCTCTAGCAGAAAATACTGCCTTTAGTCTGGATTACTTTGATGAAAAATATCTTGGTGAATGGAAGTTAAGTACAACAATCTGTAAGCCACTATGGATCTGCATCTGTCTGTAATTTAAGGGCATAATTCTGAATGTGTCACAGTGGGATATTGTGTTTGATCGCCCGCTTTTTCCTGTGGAAACACCCAGGCGTTTCCCCCTCGTCTCACCCTCCGAGCTGCAGAGTGGGGGGGTGGGGAGAGTGGTTGGCTTGTTGGGGGTCAGTATGACGTCTCTGGCTTTGGATTGGCCGGGCTGAAGGCTCAGGGTAAGGCCCAGGATTGTATCCTGCCCCCCTTTACAGCCATTTTACTGGCCCCTCATACTAGAGGAAAGTAAACTGTTGACTGCTGTTTCTGCTCCTGAATAACTTCTATGCTGTGGGTGTTTTTTTTTTTTTAAGTTCATTTATTTTCTGCAGATCCTGAATGCCTTGGTGCTCTCCTCATTTTGAAAGGACATTAAAAGCCATCTACGGAGTAGCTGTTGGGGCACACATAAAACCCACAAGTCTCCATTCAGGGGCACGGCCACAAAAGTGGATAATGAACACCGTAAAGCTGTCAAGCCGCAGGATGGATGTGTGTGGGATCGCTCTCCCGTAATTCAGACGTGCCTCTAAGTAGCCAGGAGAATTATAAGAAATGGTTTTCTGCGGCATTGATCAGACAACACTGCAGGAAATATGAACGCAGAGGAAACCCGTTAGGACCTCGCAGTAATTCTCCATCCAGAAAAAGCGCCTTTCCGTACGGCCTGGGGCTGCCCCAGACTTTTACGAGTCAAAGTTAAATTTCCTCTAAAAATCTAAGTAATCTACTTTTCACTATATTAATCTGGCTTTTACCCCCACAAATTCTGACAGAAAACATGCTATTCCTTGCCCCACATTTCAGCGGCCTGGGCACTGGTGGAAACTGTCACATTTTCTCAGGAATATCGTCCTGATGCTCCAGTTTTAATGGTTTACAGCCACCTAGTGATAAATGGAACACTTTGTTAATTAGCAATAACTAACCTTATTCATACACGGAATCTATCTCAAATGATGAAATCCATTTAATTTAGCTCAGAATCAATGCCATTTAGAAAGAGGCCTGACCGAAACACTCATCCAATCAATTGATCAAAAATGAGTGCCGGCGCCTTGCTGGGGAAACGACGGTCCCCTAAGACACAGACTACACGCACTTTGCACGTCTCTGCGACGCTGCTCCGGGTGACATAAATAACCCCGAATTGGATTTACGTTTAAGTAAACTGCTTCCAAAGGCCTGCTTTTGACAAATGAATTTGAAACACACTGAAAAAAATATATAATAATTTGACAGGTGACAAATGTCCGGTGGTAATGAAATCTGAAACCCTACACATTACTTCCCAAGATAGGGAACAGGATACACAGACACAGACTCTGCTATTAAAATATTCGCAGAGGATATTGCATAATCTTTTAAAGGTTTCACATAGCTGATGACGATTTCCTTCGACTGCATTATCAGGGTTTGGAAACGTGTGACAAATCAGTGCGAAATGACAAGAAATCATTACGATCAGCTGTGAGAAACTCATTTAGGATTTTATCTACTTAAGATGACAGTTTGTGTCCTGTATTTAAATTGCCGTGATACTGGGCGTAACTGCTAAGTACTCTGACATCAACTGGCAACTCTAGGCCGCAGAAAAATCAAATTGATTTATTCATTCGTTCATTTTTTCAATCATGTTGCCGAACCATTAAACCAGAAAAGCTAAGTAAGTAAATTTAAATATGTAGCAAAGAAATACGTAGCACATAACTGTATAGAAGTATATATATATATTGGAGAAACAGCACAGAGGTTAATTGGAACTTCATTGGTCTGAGTTCAGATTGGTGGAGTTGATGTGCATATTTCGGCTTCTGTACACGCTCAGTGATTGCAAGATGTTGGTTTAGTGTTTTTGGTCACGTGGACGAACGACTCCTAGCAGTACGTGGACACACTCTGGGTCCATTGAAGGTGGCCGCTGTGATGTGTGATGCGGAAGATATCAACGTGTTTGATGAGGTTTACCATAGTGAAAGGAGTGGCTTGGAAGAGTCGTGTGTTCGCACACGGTCGCCACTTTACAGCCGGTTCCAGACCGTTATGGTCAATGTAACGGTGCCACTGTTGGGTCTGTCACATCTGCGTTCTCATGTTCGCTTCATGGCTGATTTTCCATCCGCTGCGTGTGTGTTTTTTTAATGTTGCCTTTCGGGGATTCAGGCTACGACCCCCCCATGGAGGGATCAAAGGGGAGGCTGGAGGGCGTGGCGTGTCCCGGCCAGCTGCATCCCCGCGGCCCAGCTGTGCCCAGTGGGTTCATGCCCTGGGCGGCAGACAGACGCGCGGCAGCCACGGGGCCCCGGGAGCGAGCTGGCCGCCGCTGACAGACGGGAGGAGCTCACACACTTCCTCAGTCTGTTTTTCACACTCCAGCAGAAGCGGTGGAACCTCCTGCACGTCAGTGCTGGATGCCAGCTGCTGTCGGGGCTTATTTTGGGACGCAGCTCACATCGTGCTGTCCTCGATCCATGTGGGGGCGCCGGTTCCCCTTTCACCGCGGGGTCAGTGGCATCTTCTGGTCTTTGTGCGGGAATCCAAAGGGAAATATGTGTACGTTTCTCGTATGTGTGGAAGGGAAAAAAAACAGCCAAAGTATTCAAAGTGGTCAGAGTGTTAGAAAACAGCACAGCAGAATGGCAGAATGAGGTGAGAAGGCAAAAAACATGGGGAGTGCTGTGTAACTCTGGGTAACTGGGTTAGGCTGCCCTGCCTGTGACTGGAAGGTTGTTTGTTCAATTCCCATGGCAAGAGAGTAATTTTACCATCGGGTCCCTTAGCAAGGCCTTTAACTCCCAGTAGCTCCAGGGATTGTCTGGTCCTGTATTCCCATTTGTATATTACTTTGCAAAAAAGCATCTCCAAAATAAATAAATGTAAATAGGCTTAGGAGACAGACTTTACACAGTATTCTGATATATGTGGGAGACAGGATACGTATGGGATGGTTAAATGCGGGTTTGAAAGGAGGCCGTGAGGATGATGGAGGAGGATGATTTCTGTGCGGGTTTGTTGGACGCTTGCTAGCAGGGAGAAGGGGCATTTGGTTCTAGGTCAACTCTGTGCAGGACAGAACAACATCTGATGGAGAATTTAGACGAACCTTCTCTTTTGGAGAACAGAGTCAACAATTCATAGCGGACAGAGCAAAAGAGATTACAGTCGAAATGGCCCGAGGGAGCAGGCCGTCAGCGGAGCTTCAGGCAGGAGGTAAAACTGAACTCAGTATGAACAGACTGTCCATCAAGCCTCATTTAAAGGCGTACACACTCCGCAGCCCAGAGTAACATTCCCTGCGCCTCCCAAATGAAGCTCAGCTGTTAATCGTCCCTCATTTTGTTTTATTTGTGTACTGTTTACGTTGAAATGTGTTCTGGCGCCGGCATCATTTTCCTGTTTTGAGTGGCATGTGTTATAAATTCTGTCATGGTCGACCTTCATTGGCGAGGCAGGGGATTCAACTGCATATGGCAACCAGTCGCGTTTGTCAAAACATCCTGGGTCCCATTCCCATCGCATAATTGCCAGGAACGATCCGTGAATTACGCCAAGTTCAATAAACACCTCGGATGTGACTCACCGTCAATCAGGCCTATCAATTGTCGGGGTAATTTTTGTGCGTGCTGTAACCCATGCATGCAAAAAACGTGAAATTCATTACGAATTTAATATGCTGATCAAAGACACATGTTTTGCCTGTAATTACGGTTTCATTTCGCTTTTTCAGAGTGTCGCCAATTTTCACTTAGGCGTTATTTTTGTTACATTTGTGCGTAAATTGAGGTAACATAATTCTATATCATTTTTATATGTGTGCATAGTTTTATGCATATGTCAGAGTAGCTATTTTATTTTTGACTCCAAAGTAAATATTACTCTGAGAGCATAAAATAGTATGTTGTGAATTAATTTATCATACTGGAATGTAATTCAAAATAGTAATACCAATAATACCAACACAATTATTTTTTATTTGTTATTATTATTACACAGTATATCATCTTAATATGCCTACATGCTGCACTATATTCTTTCTTATTCATTTTTATTTTTCATTAAAATAAATGCTAAATGCCTTTCTGACTCATTCCATGAGTATCACTTAACACTGCTGTATAAGTAGTAAAGTAACAGGCGGCCATTTTACCATGGTTCATTGGGATAGTGCTGGCTGCATGGGGCAATAGGCTCTGGGGGGGTGGGGTGGCATTTTTTGAATGCACACATGCGCAGAGAGCGGCTGCGTACCTTCTGCGATATCACTTTCCCCCTTATGGGGGTCTGGGTGTAGAGACCTGCAGAGGGAACAAGGCACTTATAGTGCTGCTCCGGTGTGTAGCAAAACCAAGAAAACCGCCGTGTGCATTTCAGAGAGAAATGCATCAGCTAAATGTGCAAGTAATGCGACTTGCATGTCAATAAGCATTCCATGGATAGTTTAAGACGTTATAATGCGAGGTAGGGACATCAAAATGCAACATAAATTGAAGCAGGAGAGAACGCAAGCCAGGAGGGAAGCACGCCTGATTAATTCTGTCCACTACTTCGCAGGCCTCAGATCTGGGCCCGCCCCAAATGAGACCTACCATAAAAGAACCAGATCTTAGGATCTCTCATAGAGATAACCGGAAGCCCAGTTAGCCTTTATACTAACTGCTAGCATGGCTAGCAGTGCCAGAATGCAAGACACAGATTCTCTGGATTTCCCGTTTTTGCATTTATGCCGCTTCTAAAGAGGAGACGGTGCCTGTTTTAACGGCCCGCTGCCCCGGAAGTTCCTCCGCATCGATCCCCTGACCAAAACACGCTCGTTAAACGGCCATCGTGGCAGGAATGCGTTCATGAAGCCGCCTGGGAAGATAGCGAACCTCTTTCTGTGGTTCCAGTCGATTCAGTTTTACTCCTTAGACGCCACTGGAGCCTGTGTAGAATCGATAGCGGGAAGGAGGAGAGACAAAAATAATTGAGCGTTTCAAAGCTCGGGAGGTTGAAGAGACGCGGCCTATTAAAACAGCTCAGGAGACAGATCTTGATGTGCAGCAGAGACACAATGGGTGTTGATTATAATCCTTCAAGTACACAATAAAGAGCAATTGAAACCGGTGGATGCAGTGGACAGAAGCAAGTGCAGACCTTGATGTTCGAGGACCATCTCGTTGCTCCTGTACTTCCTGTAGATGAAAAGAGAGACTGTAAAGGGGGGAGGGGGCTGTACCATGCTGTCCATGAGTGTGTATAACGTTCTGCTGGGTGGGGGATTCTGCAGGCCAGATGCAGTGCGGCATTCCAGTGCAGCTTGGCTCGACGTCCCGAGGCTCTCGGCCCATTCATTTGGCATAATTGCCGTCAGAGCGCACACCTCAGGGTCCCCTAATTCCCCGCTTTATTTCAGCCACCGTCCGGGCGACCATCTG
>JAABNX020000040.1:10023392-10033859 GCA_015163995.2 Mormyrus lacerda
GCATTGCCTAGTAAATAGAAATCTGAGAGTATTTTGATTCAGAGCAGGTAAGCTTCTGTGAGTGCAGCGTGCTGACTCGGACCTCAACGTTATTTCATACGCGACACATCTTCAAGGTGAATAAATAAAAGGTCTTGAATCCAATCTTTTCCTATGGTGGTATTTTTACTGTACACTTAAAACTAACAAAACGAAAGATGGAATCCTACTTTCTATAAAGATACATTACACGACGTGACGGTCAAAAAACTGTGACGCTCCTGGACACAAGGCTTCTGCTGTCTTATGCATCATTACGCTTTTATAGCAAACTCAGTAGCCAATCAAATTGCATCACGTGACAACTACGTCCTAAGGTTTCTAAGTCTACATTATAACAAAAATATAACTCAAAATTCAACTATTACTAAAATATCAAACTCAAATAGTCAAATGTGCATATAATTACAGCACAAAAAATGGCTCTAACAGCTTCATTTAATAAATACACGGAATGGCTGAGGTGCCCCTGAGGAGGTTCATCTAGCCATCCAACTAGATGTCAGTAACTTTTTAGAGAATGGAAGAAAATCTTACTAGCTTGTATTGTGTTACGGTTCATTTATATATATTCTAATATTGAATTGTGTGTGTGGTTTTTTTTTAGCAAAAAGATCTTAAACATTTTCTCTGACTACCTAAGACATTTGCACAGCACAGTACAACTTTCACAGCGACAACCAAAAAAAACTTGCCTTTTTGTCATTTTTTTTTTACCTTTCACTCATGAAAGTCTTTAAAATACAGAGAATGGAAAAACAGCCGCAATTATCACCCTCAGTGGCGTGGCCTTAAATGTATTTCTTAATTGTAAGCCCAGTTACTGCACTGGACTAAGCGAATGTCAGTGCTGACCTGAAGGGGGTGCTAGAGATCACGTGATTCCCCAGTCATCTGACAATACCTGACGTGAAGAGGGCAATGCTGCAACCTGTATTTGACTACATCACTGAGGTATGTGAGTCCGAAATATTACCAACCCTCGTAAACCTGCTCTGAAAGTAACAAACCGGTGTTGTTCAAATGTATTAGATATTTTGTTGGATATTAGCCTTTCATACCAGAATAAAATATTTAAGATAATTAAAAGAAGGAAAATATATGATAAGAACTAAAGGAACTTGCATTATAAAAATTGAAAATAAAATATTTAAAAAAACATGAATTCTTAAGCACTTGCTCTAAAAAATACTTTTTGAGTTTCTGAGCCCAAATGACATCAAACAAAGATGCTATTATATCATATATGAATTCAGCCTATTGCCCCTTGTCAAGGAGCAGAAATTCACATGTATAATGCAGCAAGGGAACGATAAAGAAATCAACAATGCAAAGGCAATGCAAAGATTTTTTAAGGCTGCAAACCAGAGCTGGGTTTGTTTCTTCCTTGGCTGTTAACAGAACTTATTAAAGAATAAACCAGTCAGCCAGCCTCCAATTCTGAATGACTGCCTTCACACATTCATCTGTCAGCCCTGTCTGCTCTGTGAGGACGATAGCATTTCGGATTTATACTGTCATTTCAGTGCCTTTCCAATGTCTTATATCTCCCCGCAATTGGTTTTCTCAAACCTCATATGCAAAGATAGGGAAATTCAGCACTGGTGGTTTGATGGAGCGGCCAGCAGACTGGATGAAGCCTATGGAAGGCCAAGAGGGGCAATTCTGCCCGCGCCGAGGTCACATGCCACACAACAGCAACACATGCAAGAGCTCCGTAAATCAGACGCAGAGCGGCATTAAACCTGCAAGCCATCCTACCCCCTGAACATGTAATATTACATACAACAAAGCTGTGCTGAATCCCAGCTGAGTTCAGCATTGAGAATGCAGATCAAGCGTGAGCCGGAGTTATAACGTGGTCCAGCGTAAGAGACCCTCGTATATCAATGCCCTTCCTATAACATCCCTGTGCGATGATGGGGGGGCGGCAGTCATGAACACATCTAGTTAATGACCTCAGAAAGTGTAGCCGCAATCTGAGCATTTAATTGCCGTGACCTATGGAACAAGCTTTAACTGACAGCCATCCACAGAAGTACTAAACAGCAGTCAATACAGGTGTTGGGTCTGATATTCTGTGTTGGGGAGAACAATGCATGGAGAAGTCATGTGACCCACATGGATTCCACGTGGGGTCCCAAGCAGCACCATGCAGCGGGGCTCTCATTGCATTTCACACCTTTGCAGACCATTGTGATCAAGCGCTCTCTTCTTCACCAAGGCCTGGAGTCAAACACATTGCTCCTCTGAACACATCTCAATACTGCACTTAAATTCACTATTCAGCTACATTCTGAACATCACAAGAAAGCAGAGGTGGATAGACCAGGTCCAGAAAGTAAAAATCCATACCAAGATTTTATTTCAACCAACCAGTTAAGTATAAAGAGTCACAATTGCAGAGTATTCAACTGGCTGGTTGAAACAAAATCTTGATTTTTACTTTCGGAACCTGAACTATCCACTATTGCAAGAACAACGTTGTTTTGAGCGGCCCAATTCGCCTCCGAGTTCGTGGTTTGATCTGCGGTGTCACTGATGCCATAGACATGATGTATTATCTTGTGTCTTTACCCATCAAAAGGAAACTGGTGCAGAGAAACTGTACCGTGTCTGAAAGAAAGCTGCCTTTCAGGGTCAGGGTTCTGAATGTCTACCTGGTAGAAATAGACAGCAGGCCAATAGGCTGAAGAACATGAGGAAAAGAAAGAACAGTGGATGTGAGACTGATCTCTCTTAATGGTCTGGTTGGCAGCATACAGACAAGAGACAAGATTCAGTATGAAGTATTGTTTTGGCTATAGAGGCTGACGCTATGATTTTAAAAACTGGGAATCGAGGGAGCTCATCTGCTATGAGCAGAAAATGATCGCTTGAGGAACGCTGATTAGCGAAATCAACATTAATGCACATCCACAGACCTCACGGCCAACTGAGCATGTGCAGAGGCTGTCTGTGATTGATGGTGGTCTGACAAGATTGACGTGTAAAGTAGGGAGTGTGCGGCATCCTGGAGCAGCTTCTGGAAACCTCCTCGGGATATTTAACAAAGCGAACGTACACTCGTGTGAGAAGGAGACATCTGGAGCCTGCCTTACCTTGACCGAATCTTTCCAGAACTTTCCAATTCAGCTGTTTTGTGTACACATTCTGTTCTAGTTAAATTGGATTGATTGGGCTCTGCAGACCTGAGGTCTTCTTTTGTCTCGCTGTGCCATTATTTGTGTTTTTTATGGTCTCGTTGTTCATACAGACTCACCTATAAAAATCTACCCATGAGGATATTCGTAGCCATCACCTTACACGAGAAAATGCATTTTTCTGAAACTCCTGCATTGTTGTTGACTTTTCAGGTATTTTTTACTGAAAACCTTTTACCGCTTCCTGACTCGATTATCCTCAGTACTGCCAAAAGGGCTCTTTTCACCACTGTACACAGGAAGAAGTTCATTTATTTATTAGCATTTGCCTGCAAGCAATAATAAAAACATCCTCCCGTAAAGCCGTCTGCATCTCCGCACAGTCCCCGCAAACTCAGCCGCGAGAGAACTGCCCCCGGCGCCACGTTCCAGGGCTTTGTGCCGGAGGCGGCCAATGCCACCAGGCTGATGTAATCAACCCCCGAGAAGTCGGGATGGCGGAGCGGATGGTGGCGGGCACGGGCTGCGTCTAATGTTGCGTGGAGACGATGGCGGCGGTGCCGAAAGCCCCCCCACTCCTGGGTTGACGCCACGGCCGTCTGCTTGGCGTTCGGCACGGCTGGTGTTTATGACACTTTTTTCCAGGAATGCATTTCTCATTTGTACTCTCATTTTAGAGCTTTAACATACGAGGGCTCTGATTGTGTGCATTGTTTATGATTTCATACAAATAAGAGAGGGAAAAAAATCAACAAAACAAACGTGTGTTTAGAGTGCTTTTTACACAAAATAGACGAGTTCATCGCCGGGGTGTTTACGCGCCATGTTTGCGTGCGGCGTATGTTTGGCCCCCAGTCAACGAAGCACCATATAAATCCACTGGAGAGGTGGGGGGGTGTTGAGTAACTTGGCTCTGGTTATCAAGACCAGGACTATGTTACCCCACAGGGCATCAATCTCAGCTCCCCAGGACATCCTGCTGCAACAGGGAGCCGCTCGTTAACACAACACAAACCGGCCATAACGGCTCCTCGCAAAGGCCAGCACACCATTAACACCTCTGCCCGCAGCCCCCTCCTGTGTGTTTACATCTGTGTCGATATTCATTACACTCATTCGAAGATTCAAGGACTCAAGCGTCATCGTCATTTGTACAAGTATAATTAAATATTTCCTTCTGTGCCTCCCTGCAGACTTAAACAGCATTATAATGATGAAAAACAATGAATAGCAACAACAGTATCGAGAGCAATAACATCCAATATATGATTTACAGGCAATATACAATACACATGCAATATATACAATATATAAACAATATGCAATAATATACTTCACCTGCACTAGTGCTAAGATGCGTAAGTGAGCATTTGTGACTTACAATTTTCTTTGTTTTCATATATTTTTCTAATTTCTCTGCTGATTCCCTCAGGAAAACAGTTTTCAGCCTGCACAGTCAGTTTGTGTCCAGTATTATCCCCCAGTAGAAAGTCTCTACAGTAAATCTACAGTACGCCTTGCATTCCTTAGTGATATAAGTGCCAGCAGTTAATATAACTTCTTTATCTATTAAGATTCATAAATATTTAAAATTCAATAGCTATACATACATATAATCTGTCTGCATTCTGCCTGTCTACTGCCTTGTCTTGGACAATTTCCCTCTTCTTATACCACTGAATCAAATCCTCCCACTTACTCCTATTTTGCGACCAGTATGGATTGCTGTGAAATTTTCCCAAATCGATCCTAGTTCGGCTAAATTTTTATGCTTTGCTGATTTATTTAATGGGTGAAATACTGTTTCACATCAGCTTGCAAGGCACACAAGGCCAAAGTTGGGCCAAAGTTAATGGTCTGTTGGGAAAATGCCTAGGAAGTCGTGTGCTGACAAAGAAGGAGGGTAGATGAGGTCATTTCAAGCATTTTTTTGTTAAAAGTCTGTTTTGGGAAAGACAGGCTTGCGTATATATTTACCACAGTACCCCACGGCTGTCCAAATAATACAAATATCGGGACAGAGTTGTAAACGTATCCTGAGAAAACAACAGCTTCAGAGAAACATAAAACCCTGAAATAAAAAAGACAATTCCCACCTTACACATAGCACAATATGATTGGTCGACCCCGCTGTCACTCTGATGTAATGCCTTTAGAGTTTAAATGCGAAACACTTTTATCAAGAAGCTACAGGCTCAGCCAGAATGATCCAATTAGCTTTATCTTAGTACAAACAAATAAAAATTGTAATTTTCTAATGGCCTCTGTTATAATAGCTTATTCTATTCCTGCCTAAGGATCTATTCTCTTTAAGATTAAATGAATTAAATTAACAAAATTGTAAGTTGACAAATTGTTTGGAGACAATAATGTTAAAAACAGGTCAAATAAATAGAATAAGTTCAGTTTCCGCTTGTTGTGCTTAAATGCACATTTGCATACCGTTTTATACACCAGCAAACTTGTGCCTTATGTAACCCCATAGCACATATTTGGGGAGTGCAGGGCAGCTCATGTTCCTACTGATATTGTGAGAGTACGGTGTGTATAAATAGGGGGTGGAGCTTGGCAGGGCTGATTTGGTCCCTAATTATGTTGAAATTAAACCTTGATGTGCCGATGTTATGCTAATGGATAAATTTCAAGATTCCAATGATTGAATTCGAAACCTTAGTACTATTCAATTGTATAACTTATAATGTTGAGATAGTGTTTGTCTGCAGATGAGACAATTTAGGCCTGCACTTTAATCACATGAACGTAAACGTAAACCAGTATACTTTATCTCGGAAAGTTAAAAAGATTTGCGAGTCAGTCTCCTCGCTGAGAACGACAGGGGATAAAATGCTTGTGAAAACAAACAGCACAATTTAACTCCATTGAGCATAGCTGGCACAAGAGCTGAGAAATGTATCAATATGAAAGTGCTCTATGCAGCACACAATTACTGAGAACATGTCTGCCATCGACGAGATGTTCAGGAATCAAACAAAACAAAAATCACAGCTAGAAAAAAAAGCAGATAGCAAAGACAGGCCTTCCGCAATCATCTCATGGACTGTATTCCTTGTAACATCCAGAAGGTTCCTCTGTTTGTTACCCTTCTATCATCTACTTGCCTTAATTCCAAAACACCGCAATATAAGTATGCAAAACTGTCACACTAGACACAAAATGGCTGTCTTGACACGTCATACAATTCTTTTGCATTCAGCTATTAACATATTTATTATTGTTGTTGCTTTTGGCATCAGAAGCGTAACCGAGTGAATAGTAAACTTCGTATGGAATTATTGGTGAGATTTAATTGTGTCTTTTTCTGTGTTTAAAATGGTCTGTTTTAATTAATCTGGTTACATAATGCATTATTGCAGATAATAACTGACATTACCAAGGTAAAGACAAATTTGGTATGAAATGGCAGCCGTTCAATAAATGACTGAGATAACTGGCACTATCGATTCCATAAATGAGCCAGTCTGTTATGGAAATTAGGATGGCAGGCTGCTGTAGTACCTGGAGACCCGGCTCGGCCCGGTAGCATGGAGCGGCCGGTCTGCCATTCCCAAGAAGCAGCAAAGCGTGTCTCGCAGCCTGCGGGTAGGGCACCCATTGAGCCTCAGACCCGGCTCCAGTGTCACAGGCGCCCCCTACAGGAGTCCGGAGCCACCCCAGGGCACTTACACACCATCTTTCTCAGAATTTTTTAAGCAGGAGACCTTTTCTGCCATCATCAATGTCTCAAGAACATTTCCCAAAGACTGAGACTGTGCTGGACCAGCTTTGACGTCGGTAGCACAAATTGGCAATCCAGTATTAAAATAATGCATGCATTTTAATTTATTATAAATGTATGTCGAACAACAGAGTTGCGCTGAAAAGTCGAGTATATTATTGCAGTTCCCTTTAGTACTAACCCACCCCTCATTTCAAACAGGTGCACCTTTTTCACAAATTACCCCACCCACAATAGGGCGTAATTCTGGGATAATGAACGGAAGTAACGAAATGAATGGCCAGGCCCATCCTGCACAATTCATACCTAGAGGGAATTTATTCTGCATAACAGGACGCCGGTTCAACGATCGAAAGTGTTCTGTTACCTGAGGATTTTCCACCCCTGCCGCCTGCTGGAACTTGGCCGACCGTCAGTCCCAATAAAAGCACTGCAGTCCTTAACAAGTAGTGTCAGGTGAGACGAGTATCCGTCACAAGCGTTTGTGCAAGTTTACAAGAGGGACGGTGAAAACATTACTGTTAGAAAATACACCAAAAAAAACTTGTCGATAACATTTTTTTTTGTATGTTTACGATGTATTTACCAAACGCGGGTATGTAGTAAGTTAGAAATGGATTGATTGTTGCAGGGTTTGCGGTAATGAATTTTCAGTATGACTTATTTTTACTCTCTTGCCACCAGGGGGCACCTACTGTTCAATTCATTTTGGTTTTGCAGGCAGCGTCATGCCAAGACGACTGGATTGTCATTCAAACGGATCACCATAATCAGAGTCACAATGTAAAATAATTGTAGTAACAATGTTTATTCATTCACAATGATAACAAAAACTTTTAAGAAGCAGAAGAATCTTCTTTTATGTCTTTCTATTGTTCATGTATTCTGTAAAAGAGATTTGATGGGACAATAAAGGATCAGCTTCTCTAATGAAGCATTTTGGATAGCAGAGTGACCCTGTGGCCACACGCTTCACAGCTTATTCATACCTCACTGCTTGATCACTGACTGATTACTCATTGCACCAAATGTTGTCCTTAAGTCCCCATGGTGGTGAGTTGCTTTCAGATTCTGGCCACAAGATGGCGCTACGTGAAGCAATTTGGGCGGGGAAGGTGGGGAGCCGTGGTCAGAATGGAAGCTGCTAGCGTCTCGAGTCCTGCGCCCTCCGCTGAGCCGGAGGGGGCCGTTCGGGCCCTATGGCAGCGTCGCGCTCCTGAACCTCTGAAGCTATTCCCCTGGCTCTCCATGTGGCGTCACCGTGGAACAAAGGCAAACGGCCCCGCGTGCACAGGATGTGGAGTCTACTCCCCCCCCCGAGCTGAGAGCGGGGGGGCTTTTACAGGCCATAAAACCACAGGATGTGTGGAACGGACTGGGGGGTCTAGCGTGAGTGAGGCCCACGCTGGGTGCCAGGGCTGCTGGGAACAATGGCGGCGGATGGCTGGCCCCCGTGCTTTCAGCCCCCCCCCCCACCAAACTCACCCCACCTCCCAGCTAAGCCCTCCTTCCTTCCTGCCATGATCTAGATTTTAACACCCTGGGTGCAATGCGTGCTGAAGGCTGGCAGAGTGACGTTCAACAATTCGCCATTCATTCAGTCAGGGGGCTGGGCGTTACCGTGGTGAGGGGGGCGACAATCGAATGATGGGAAAGGCTGAAAACTGCCCAAAAAATCCGAACACGCGTTAAAAAATGGCAGACACACAATGTTATCGGACTAAACACCGTGTCGTACACACAATCTCCCCCATCCCAGATGGTTGTGACCTGACTCATTACATACGACTTTAGGAGCTGCAGAGATCTGAGCCCAGACACGTCACTGAGCTCCGCCCGCATCCACGGAACAGCGGCAATCGTAACCATGGTGTTGGCCAGCATCAGCCAGGGTCCCCAGTTGGTGGCTCACTTCCCATCATGCTCGTCATGCGACAGCCCGACGACCGTTGCGGGCTCCCGGCGACGCCCAAACAGCTGGATTGCGGCTCTTCCATCTGCGTTTGGCTTGATACGGGGAGGCGTTTCCTGGTTGGCTCCCTCCCAACATCCATGATGGATCTGTGTATCGCGGAGCCGCTAATCTACCTCGGAATGCCCCGATGGCCGATCAGAGCGTGGCTGTCAGCACCGAGGGGGTCCGTGTACCAAAATTCGGTTCATTACGTCATGTTGTGGATTTTCTGGTACAAGCGCACGTTTACGTTCAGCCTGATCCAGCGCTTACAAGCAATTAGGTTAATTAAGAAAATGGTGTTTGACAAAGAAGCGCAAATGCACCGCTGTGGATTCTCACTGGGCTCGGTCCAGTTCAAAGCAGTGCCGTTGTAAATTTGAGTGTTCAGTTCCTCCTGAGAGCATTCAGACCATTTTCTGGTCCAAATAACAGGGAACAATGTTCAGTCAGACAGGCATTTACAACCCTGGCTATATGACGGCAATAAAAAGCATGGCAAATTAGCCATTCTGGCGGCCTTCAGCCAGACGCTGAGCTGAGGCTGTAATAAGACTTAATGAATAGTTTGAGTTACCAGATTATTTTGCAGGAAATAAACACAACATTAACAAGCTCTAATCGCTAATGAACTTATAATAAACCCGCCCCTTACGGCACGTGTCTCTGCCATCAGTCCTCCGTTAGGGAGGCTGACGAGTCGATTGCCACAAAGATATATCTTTCTGGAAGCTACCCAGAGGCCTTTGATAGGGCAAATTCCAGAACCAAGGCCGATTTCATGAAGCAAATACAGTTGAGAGAACCCCGCTGTGCGGGCTGTGGCCCTGGAGGGGTCTCACGTTCTTCGGATGGTGGGGGGGGGGGTCAGGGAGATGGCAGAACTCTGACGAGAGGCCCAGCATGGTTCCGGGGCAGGATTACCAGTGACTAAAAGAGGCTTCCTCGACTGGGAGCCTCGATGGTTTACAACTTCCTTCTTGTGGCGACAATCCTACCCAGATATGTGTCAGGCTGTTGAACAAGAGTGACGACGTCCGAAACACATGGCTGGGGAAGAGTGGCTCCTGGCGGGGGGGTCACTTATTTGCGTGGTGACCACTACGGACTTTTTGGTGTAGATGCTCAGGTCTGGAAAACTGCACAGCATCTCCCGGCTCAAAATCGCCCCCCTTGGGTCAAGATGGTGGCCAGAGAGAATGTGGCTAGCGACGGGGGGAAGAGGCACGCAGTGGATGGGATGGCGATTGCCTCATGGGCGATTCATCACCTGGCAACCAGCCCCACGCTCAAGCGGGATCTCAGTGGCCAGTGTACGGCTCCCTTAATTTCTCTTTGACAAACATCCTGTTTTAACTCAGCCCTGGTGATGCAGAAACAGTGACGACACCCAGGGCTCAGGGGCTTTGAGGGTCCGGGGCCCTGGTGGCAGCAAAACAGTATGAACCGTGCCTGTGTGACTCCCTCCCTCTGCGGTCCAAGCAACGGCGCTGTGACTATCCGCGTTTGCCAATCAAGCCATCTGGGGGAGAGGTATGTCATTCCTGGACATTCCACAAGATAAATTAAGAAAGGATCAGCAATGCCCCAGATCG
>JAABNX020000040.1:10038884-10062155 GCA_015163995.2 Mormyrus lacerda
CCCCCCCCCCCGCCCGCTACACACAGAGATCGCTCATCGAGGACCGAATGCAGGTGCAGGGCGCTAAATGGCTCAATGAGAAGGTGGGAGGCTTGTTACCAGGCAACCGCTCAATTTGCTAACGTGCTCAGATGCATTGTGGGATATCAGCTATGTCAGACAGTGCCGCACGTCCAACGGTGCACAGGAGCTTGGGGTGACATGCATATGTCAACAGCCTTGCCCGTGGCCCTAATCACAGCCTCTTCATCTTCTGTATCCAGAGCAGAATTTCATTCATCTGCTGTGTTTTGGCAGCGGGGTTGCGGGCACCATCACTGGCGCCGTTTGAGTAACTTGACCCCAAATCCTTTAAAGTTGGGGAGATTCCCCCACCCGCTCCCACCTTACCTGCCGACGGGACGGTGCTCTCCTGTCCCTGGGATATCACTGTGCCAGTGACCCGCGCCTGAACCTGAAGATGAAAAATTCATTCACCTCGAGATGGTCTCGGGGAGAGCCTGAAGATTGATGCGCGTGGCAGACTGTATGAGTAACGACGTCAACACGCAGCATGGCAAAGGCACCCTTTGTTATCGTCTCTGAGTTAAAGTGACACCTCCTCGCAGGCTAACGGGGGAAACACAGGATTAGGGACCGCACGAGCCTGCCGCCACCCTCACCGCCACATGTAGATTATGTAAATTATCCAGACAGAGAAGTGCAATTTAATCACCCCGTATCGAAGAATCCGTGGAAAGCGAGTAATATGAGCGGTCCTCTGCTCCTGGTGGATGAGCCGGGATATGAAGGAATATGATTAGTGTACCAGGAAATGCTGTCCCTCAATGCAGGTGCCCCTGGATGTCTGCTATTAATAGGGGGGGGGGTGAGGAAATCAGTATGCGACAGTTATAGGATTGTGGGCCCAACTGGGTTAGGGGAGTGGAGCTCTGTGACTGATATGCAAATGAGGAGACTGTGATTGGCTAGATGACTGTGCACATGTATGCCTGAGGGGGCAGGACCATGGTGTAGGGGTAGGTTGGTGCAGCCCGTGCGTCTGCTGAGCAGGGGTAAAGTGGGGGTGGGGGGGCACTGACCCCAGGCTGAACTTCCAGAGAGACGGAGGGGCCGGCCAAAAAGGTCAAAGGTCAGCCTCCCTGACGGCCACAAACAATAACTTGATTTAGCTTCCCAGCCATTGCATGCTGCTCCATCCACACCAGATATAATTAGAGTATTTGCAAAGTTTCAGCAGATCTCATTAAGAGGCATTTTAATGTAACATTATCCCACTAACACACTGCTGTTTCTCTAGCACTGGCTCTGCTAATTTTTCACCTGTTCTTCCTACAGTGAATTTTTAACCATGTCATGTAACAGTGTTACCTAAGGCAACCTATCACTGTATTTTGTAGCCAACAATATGCTGAAATTGTAGATTTTTCTCTGCTCTTTGTCAGAAAGGTTTGCGTTCTTCATTCATCCCTCTTAACATCACAAAATACGCAAAATGATCGTATCACAGCACCTGAATTTTTTAAGATTATCAAAATTATCAGAATTATAATGTCACTATTTGTGATCTCTGTTTTTAATCCAAATTGCAGCAATGAAGCAGGCATTATGCTGGGATGACACAGGAATACGGGATAGCCGAAATAAGACCACGCCCCAAAATATATATAAACAGCAGCTGTTCACAACACCGCCAAGATCATAAATTCACTTTTATCTTGTGCGGGGAAGATAAGCCCATCCTGACTTAGTTGAGTCAATTAACAAAATTAGCATAGAGCATGAAGTTCATTAACGATAAGCAGAAGCTTCATCACGCTGAGAGTACGTGAGGGCAGTGTTTCCAGCCCATGACGTCCCCCTCGGCATTCTGGGAGCTCAGTCGGTTCGTTAGCAAACTTGGCAGTCTGGTCAGCTTTAGGCGTGTTTAAAAGATGTGTCCAGGATACAACACACAGCATAATGGTCCACATCGCTGTCCGCGAGGATTACCGCATATGTTCAAAGAGGTTCAGAGGGCCGCAGAGTCTGCCATCATCGCCCCCACAAGCATGGGCCAGTGGTGGTGGCCTTGCTGCCATCGTCACGCCGCTTCTGGGGTCGAGACGCCTTGACCCAGGATCCGGACTGAGGAAGAAAACACTTCCTCATGTGCCTGAATGATTATGCAGCCGCCTGCCTGAGGCTTCGGGGTCATATCTGCCCCTTGTGAGCCTGAGCCCGGTACACATGGGTCCCCGCCCTCCCCCCGCCGCTCCAGATTCTGAGCGGGTGAGGAGCACGTTTGGCTAGAAAGACCTGGGCGCGACGCAGTGATTTTACATGGCACTGCAGCTTCACGCCTCTCGCGGCTTTAAAGGGCCGTAACAGCGGCATCAGCATATCTCTGAGCATAATGGTCAATATTTAACCTGGTTTATTACATCATGGCAGCATTACACACAAAATAGTTAGCATGCGATGTCAAAGCAGGTGTGGGGTTTCATAAAAAAGAGACAGAACTTACGTGTAGGATAATGATTATTCACTAAGTTGTCGCAGTTCTAGTCAATCCATCCATCCATCCATCCATCCATCCATCCATAATGTAGAGATGCTGTCACTCAGTAATAAACGCCGCTTTGCACCTGTGTGTATCTCTATGCTGCACATTGAGATGAATTAGTTTGCTCTACCCACGCCCAGGTCCTCAAGATAGAGTGTTACCGACCACGAACCTCTTGACTGCCCTTGCACTCTACTCAACCCCTCCCACCCCCCGGCCTCACCCGAGATGGATCATCTGACAAGCGACCCGGGTGATTATACTCTTTGATCAGGCAGTGGGATGGCTGTTGTAACCACGTGCCAGTTAAGATACATCCTGGATTTGAGAGGGGGGGTGGCTGATGCCCACCTGGCCAGTGGTCGATTATGACACCACCCCCACCCCCCCCCAGGTATGAATCTCCACTAAATAGAACAATACAGGGCTCATAAATCTCAGTCAGTTATGAATATACAGATTTTTGACGATCTGGTGCGTTGGGCCTTTCCGTGGACAAGTTTCGACGCTCGTGAGAAGCTACAGTGCAAGAGCGGTTACTTGCGGTCACGGTGCCAACCGCGGGGCTTCTTTCCGACAGCACTGACGAACGTAAACGGAGACCACTGCGTCACGAGAGGCTGCCGTCCACCACCTAGTTTGATTTCTTAAAAAAGAAACAAAACATCGGTCAGTATCACAGTGCCTCCAAACACCTGACAGGAACTGTTGTGTGTTCTCTGCCTGCTGCTTTACCCCGACGCTGAACTCTGCACTTAATATGATGCAGTTATGATTTTTCCATCAATCAAAGCGAGAGGCAGGTCCACTCTCTAACCTCACAGCACTGCCTTGCAATCTAATTGTGCCGAAGCTTCATCAGTTTCCAGAACAATCAATTCGTGCTCTCTGTGGGCGCAGACTGCGGCCTGCTGCACCCGCTTTATTATCGGCTTCATCTTACTAGCGCTTTGAACGACAGAGCCGGGAGGCCACGCCGCCAGCCGCGGGCCCTGCTCCCCTGCCCTCCATCATCGCCTCCTCACTGTATCTCCTCTGACAGGCCGGCTCCCAGGCGTGGCTCTGGTGAGGCCCAGGTGTGGGCGAAGCATAGGGGGCAGCACTCGGGGCGGGGTCTGAACTTTTGAACCAGCGAAAGTACACCACTGCGGGTGGGCTGTCGATAGGGGAGCAGATACAGAGAGACAGGCCTGGGATTGGACCCCTCCCCCTACCCTGACCCCAGGGCTGCGTCCTGAGACACCTCTGATGGACAGTAGAGGAGCTAAACAACCTCAACACTCCTTGACGTCTTGGGGCAAACTGGACCCCAATGTCAGAGGTAGTGAGATCCATCCTGTGCTCATGGGCCATTCCATACAAATTTAGCCACCCGCCCCTCCAATGCAAAAAATGGCAGGCAGGAGACCCCTCATTTCGCACAAATTCTGCAGCAATTAGCCAACTCCGGTAAACTGACACTGTCCAGATTTGAACCTTGATACCCACCAATCAGATCATCCCTCGCTCAGGCAAGTATCTTTTTGACACGGACGGACTGTCAGTTCTCCTCGGCCCCCATGACATCCCGCGTCAGAATGCTAGGACACCCTGAACAGAAGCACAGTCCCTTCCTTCTGCATGCACGCCCTCCGCCACGCACCACACCGCAGCCATGCTGTGACTTCTCGTTCTCAGTGGCACAGAAACAATTGCAGTTCCCCCACAGTACTTTACGGACGAGCATGCCAGAATAAAGCAGGACGTTTTACATGCGACGGGTCATTCATTCACGCTGCAAGACCACAGATACCAAAGTAAAGCTGAAATATGTATTACTGCTGCTAAGCTGTCCCTTAAAACCCACTCTGTTTACTTTGCTCAAAACTTATTTGTTTAACTTGTGTCATGCTGGAGATGAAGATTTATGGCTCCTTTATGGCTGCTAACAATACCAATCAATAATCATGACTGTCCCAGCATCGTCTTATTTCATAAATCAAGCCTGTTCTTCTGGGACTGGCAACGATCATCTCCCAAAGACACACAATGTGGCCCTAATTATGCAACACACAGTTATTAGAGTGACATCTATCATGCCCTTAAATCGTTTTTATGAAATAAAAACAAGCAATTAAGAGCACAGAGCAAGAAGAAACAACAGCAAACTGGCATGTATTCGTTAGGGCTTGAATCGACTCCTGCGGAAGCCGCTGCTGATTGGCTGATTTTAATAAAGTTTGTATGGGTGATTCTGCTTTCTTTATCTAATCACGACCAAAAATCCATATGCTGCACAAACTAATGCAGCTCACAGAGAATCTGCTCTGGATTAAATATATTTCAGGCTACTTGACATAAATTCTCACGGACAGAATATCTATCACTCTCTTTCTACAGACCCACATCACGGTATGTATTACAGATGGTGTAAAATACCCCAGGAACAGAAATTCCTCCTTCACCACATTCTTTATGTTGCTTCGGAGTGAAATACATAAAGCTTCTGTCAGGTTTAACTAACTCAATTGTCTAGCAAGTGCTTCGCCGAGTCAAACTGAATGAGAGCGAGAGGGTAAACGTGGAAGTCGGCTGAGATCTGTTTTATTCTGTTTTATGCATTATTTTCCTCACTCGCTCTAGCCCTGGGTGGCAGTGTTACCCTGTAGCCCCGTGAGACGGACATGTCAGGCCTATGCTTTGTAGCTGGATTTCCTTCCAAGGTAGCAGTAAAGTGGCGAGGGAGCTGGAAAAACACGTAAAGTCACAGAAAGAGATCTCAGAGCAGGTGCAGCCGAAAGTGGAAGCGTGTCACGACACCCTAGCGGTTCTCCTTCTGGCGTCGCCGTAGGAAACGGGGCTGCGTCACGGATACGGCCCCAGGGAACGAGGCGCGCACAGAGACCAATTCAGTTATTATTTTGGATATGTATAGTACTGCGGCTGTAGCTAAAAACAGACGTAGTCTCCAGCAGGGGACATTTTCCACCACATCTAACGTTATCTCAGGATTTGTTACTTTATAGATATGGACTTTGGAAAATTGGGATTTAGGAAAATTATTAATCTAATGCTCTATAAGGATTTTATGGATCTGTGAGAATTAGTGGAGATCTATCAAAATATATCAGTTCCTAAGGGATTGTGAGGTTCTGTGAGAAGGTCAGTTTGGATGTGTGAACCTGTATGGATCCGTGAGGATTTAAGAAGATGTGAAGATTTTTTGAGGAGATCATGAGAAGTTGTGAAGGTCTTAGAAGGATACAAGAATCTTTAAGTGTCTGACGACCTGAGAACTTGAGGACCAGGAGCATTTTTAAGGAACAGTGAGCATATGACGGACATTTAAGGACACAGGGATATCTGCTGATAGTCATTTAAAAGACGTCCTGCAATCCTGTTGGCGAGATGCTCGTGCTTTTCAGGTGGCATGTGGGCACGTTTCTGGAGCTTCCTAAAAGGCGCTCTCGGTGCTGACTGTGGGCGGCGGCCTCCGCCCGGGCCTAGGCGTGCCAGGGAAAGAACCTCCTTTCCTCTGGAAGAGCTCATGTTTATGGTGACAGTGTTTACATTGGCAGTCTCTGAAAAACAGGGGGCTGTTTCAGCCACACGTGACTGAGGAGGTGAGATAAACCAGCCAATGCACGTGGATCTTATATTGACAGAATAAGTATATATTTCACTGTGGAGGTTAACAAAATAACCATTAATGCAAAACCTTATTATTATTATCTCCGAATAACAGATTTTTAACATGTACCTTAATAGCTGGTAATAAAACTGAAACCACACAGACTTTTTGGAGGGTGGGGCGACTCCCCTTTCCGGCTGCTGGTGAAAGTGCGAGGTGGGAGTGATCTGAAGAGCTTTAACACTTGTGATAAAAACCCTCTCCTCCCATCACTGGTCTGGCCAGGCGGGACTGAGGCAGAGACTCTGAGGATGCCCCCCTTTGCCCCCCCGGCCGTGCCCAGCCCTGTAGCCTGTGGCTCTCTCAGACACAGCATTCCCGCACTTATCATTAACGCCATTAAGCCTGGCAGCTTCCATGACTCTCTGCTTTACATCATTGCCGCAATACTGCTTGCATTCCAGGGCCATCAGGAGCAATAAACCGCTGTCCCCCCCCCCCCCCGCCAGCAGAATCATATGTAGTAGTGGCTAAAGCTAAATGCACGTTAAAATAAACATATGTGAGGAGACAGCAGAAGTGTTTCTGTGCCTCCATGCTGGATTAGCATGTGGGGGGGGGGGGGGGATGGACCAATCCATTATGAGATTGTGAATCTAAGCGGCTCTTCCCAGACATCGCAGTGTGGCTCTGACGTTGAGGGGATCTGAGCAGTGACAGAGAGGGCTTTAAATTCTCATGTGATGGAAGAGGATAACTGCTGACCTCTGCCAAGCTTTGTGACTTATAACGTCATGTGTTCAGGCAATATTTCCCCACAGTGCTCATATGAGGAAGATCTCTGTTTCTAATACCGACACTCACTGTCTCATTAGCGCACGTTTATCATCATCCTGTGACGGGTTTTTAAACCATTTTAAACTGTTCTGTTTTAACATCTTGGTAGGAAACTGGCATTGTTTTAAAAATATGCGGATGCAGTTAGTTTTTTCTTTTGTTTTTTTCTTGTTATTTTTTTTTCCAGAAACCCTGTCAGAAATCAGAAACGAGAGTCAGAATGAATCTGGACATCCACTTACAAAACATTTTGCTGAAAGTATTAACAGATTTAACACCCATATCATTGAGAATGAGGCATGAAAATAAATGCTAATTTGGTAGGCAAAAACAACTCCTCTCCTTCCATTTTCGAGGTAAACCTTGCACTACTCTTCTCAGCAGTCTTAAAATAAATGAATGTAAAAACATGCAGAGCAAAAGGTGAAAATGGTCTCTTTATTCTGCCTTTCAGTAAAGGGAGCATGCTATTGTATTCAAGCGGGTTTCACTGCGTTTCCGGATTCCCATTTGAGAATATTTTCCGCAATATTACAAATGTCCATTAGGGGGAGCTCTCACTCAGCTCTGAATATCCACACAAGCAAACATGACACGGGATTTGGACGAGACCTGGTATGTTGTCAGCGGTAGGTAATAATGGACTTTATCCGTAATTCTCGACTAAGTGCAACCTTTTGTCAGCAACACGCATTCTTAACTTGAATAATTTTGTTTAATAATGTTCACTTAACCACCTCCCCCTTTAAAACCCAGTCCGGCCAGTGGTAGATCACAGACTTAGCATCAAGGCTAAGCGCATGCCTTTAAATTTGAGCACGTGATTTCCTAGAGTTGTTCGTTTTTCTTTGTTACAAATGTGGATGTCATAATATCTTTCTGTATTTACTGCCTTATTAAGTTAATGCCTTGTTAACACTGCCATTGACATTATTGTCAGTGCTTACAGTACTACATGAATACGCAGGCCGCCGTACCCGCGGGATTAGCCACAACTGAGCACACGTAAACCAGAACTGTTAAAGATAAGATGTTTCACTAACTACTTACTGAACTGACAGTCATTATTAAATGCCTTTAAGTCTAGCAATCGTCATTTGCAATAAATAAATGTTTAAAACGCCTGTCACCAAATGTAAACTTGATATCTAGATTTTGCAACCAAAAACCCCAAAGGCAAAATATGCAAACGCGTGGCTGGGTTGGAGCATGGACTTTCCACCCACGAGCGGGCTCTGGCTTATTATCTCTACGGTAGTATTTAAGGAGGGCCCTTTTTATTGAGATCTGGTGGCGAATGCACACTTCCCGACCTTTACAAATCCCTTTGTATACGTGGGTTAAGTGCTGAAGCATAGCACAGGCTTGCGGGCCAACGGCACTGTGACAGAGAATTAATCTTCATGACAATCTCTGTGAAAATATTCCCCGTGTACGGCTGAGTTTAGCAGTCCTCTGGCACGGGCCTTATAACTTAGTAAGCAGAACAGGCTGAAGTTGGCCCAGCATCTGCAGTATAATCATATTAGTGTAATTTCAGCCTGATGAAGGCCTTGCTTTATTTGCATCCTCTGAATAAGCTCAGCTGATGCTCGGCCATTTCTGACTTTATTTGTTTTCTGTTTTTTTTTTTTTTTCTTTTCCTGCCAGGGGAAGGGCGTCATGCTGGCGTCTGAATGTTTCGTTCTGCCGCATTCAAGGACCGTCCGGCTCGCCTCTCTCACAAAATTTGTTACAGATACAGCGTCGGCAGATAGTGATGGAGGAAAGCGTTGTGTGCAGGAGTTGGGGTTAACCGAGATCTGATGTGAGGATACGGAATGTCCCCCCCTCCCGTTACTGATATCTGTTTGCTTCTGTCTGGCAAAACTAATGACACCGTGACAACGACATTTCTGCCACGCAGCAGAATCGGCCCCGCATTTCATTTGTGCCATCTTTTATTTAGTGTGAGCTCCACCGGAGCACGACCAAAAGTGACGTTCTCTCCCGACAGAATGAACCACATCTGGCCATATGTGATTCTCGTAATCCTGTGGCGAGGGTAGGGCGGGGGTGGGGCGGCGGTAGCGACGGCGAGTGTGTATTTCCCATGTGCCTCTGGATTCTGCTGACGGCGGAGGAGAGTGATGAGGTGGAAGTGGAATCACCACGCGCAACGGGGAGCACCAATTGGTCCCATGTTCCAGCTCACACGCACCCGCTCGCTACACGACGGGGGGAGCACTGCCCCGTGTAATAATAAGTAAACCATAACCCCCCCCCCCCCCCTTCCCACACAACCACCACTACTGTCAACCAAACCTCCTTCCTCCCCCTGGGTTCATGCAGTCGCCTGCTCGTAATGGGAAACAGCAAAAGCGTATATGTCCTTTTGCAAAGTCTATGGAAATGGTAATGATGTTAAAACGCTGTTGTTTCACAGAGGAGGGTTTCCTCGGCTGGGGGGCTGGCGGACACTCGGTTTGTTTTATAACCTGTTTATTTTATTGCGGGACCAGCCATGAATCTAGGTAGCCTTCCGTTTAATCACCACTCTGTGGCAAAGCCCCTGCAACTGCCTGAAAGGTTTTATTAGGCAAACATTTGTTCCTGCGCGGTGCTGAGCGCAGAAGATGGGGCTGCCTGTGCGCACAGCTGGAAATGGGATGCAGATGTGCTGAAGACCTCATCCAGGCGTCCAGCCTGTTTTCGCCATTTTTATCAGGCTCCTTTTATGGACGTAAATTTCAGTCTCACAGCAAAAATAACAATGCCAGCATTTAGCAGAAAGCCAATTAGGGCAAGCGCAGGGTGAATGCATTGATGCGTTTTGAAAAACATGTGGACTAAGGTGGGCCCCAAATATTTTTAGAAGATTAAGTTTTTTTTTTTTTTTTTTTTAAAAATAATAATTATATGTAAGATGCAATTCATTTGTAATGCAGTAGAATGAACTGCTGAATTAACAGGATAAACTTGAACTTGTACATTTTTTCTTGAATGAAAGAATCTCTTGAAAGAAAATTATTTGAAACGTTGCACCCATTAAGGTTTTTTTTTTTTTTTTTTTTTTTTTTTTTAGTTTTAAGCCCTTTGTGCTGCATTTTAAACCCTTAATTTACAGCCTTATAATAGTGTCAAGGCAGTCTTTCTGGGACAAAATATCTTTTTAAAGAAAATGTAGGACAAACAGTATCCATTGGTGCAATTAATTTTTTCTACTAACGTTTTTGTCCAGTATTTTAATACCTTTGCTGTCTGAGTAACAGTGAGCTCTCATATTAAGATAGGTAGGTTTATAAACATTAACCTACAGGCCTACTGATCATTCTGTATCATTTTTTCTCTCTCTTTGCTTCACGGGCGAGCGGCAGCCTTGGCCTCTGTACGGTGATACCATCAAGGGGTGGCACTTTTGATTCTTATGTAATTTTCTGACCTATATCACTTAGCGGCAGGTAATGTTTCCACACACGAGCCACCTTGCTTCGCCGAACACAGGGAGAGATTTGTAGCCGGTTTCTCAAGAACGTATAAAGGCAGCGATTCCATGAAGTTAATGGAATTCTCGATCTAAAGGAGCTGTCCACCCAGGGTGTGTATTAAAGTTCTGCTTGGCAGATGAAGCCCAGAACTGGCAAGGTGTTCTCTGAAATGACGTCCAGGGGAGCAGACAGACGTCGGCTATCTCTCTGAGTTTCTGTGTTATCAGTTTGGCCTGTAAGCAATACATGCCATTCGGTTGAAATGGCCAAAATCTGGGCAAATTGAAACATGGCTTAATCATAGCCACCGTGATAAAGGGCTGGAAATTATATGATTTAAAGAAAAACAAAAGATGCAACTGGAAGTAAAAAGAAAAAAACAGGGTGAAATGAAAAGCAAATAATTAAGAAACACTCGGTTAAGGAAGTAGACGTGGAGAGTCATGTGATATCGCATCATGACATGAGCCGTCCCCAGATAGGGCAGCTTTGATAGACGGCCGGCTGTGGGCGGAATGAGCATCGGAGAAGCTGGCAGGAAATAGGGAAGGATGAACCCATAGAGAAACTCTTATTCCTTTACCCGGACTGTTTCTGAATGCAGACCAAGCAACAGCGCAGCGTATGTGGGCAGACCGCCTTGTGTGTCACAAGCACGGTACGGGCCATGCTCTCCATTATGGACCCCAGTGCCGATGCAATCAGGGATCCTCAACACGCCTCGGAAAATGAGATCAGCTTCCAAGCATGGGGGGGAGGGGTGTGTGTTTTAGCCAGCATTTTGTAAACATCCTCTTCTCAGAGTGGACTCTCCAGACCTGATTCTGCCTGAAATGTAATATATTTCCCCAGCCGCTCTGGTCTTGTTCCGGCCCCACAGGTGAGGTGCGCGGGAAGGCTCAAAGGCCGCCTTGGCTATCGTGTTTCCGAGCCGAGAACCTGAAGCACCACGTCCGCGTTTCTGCAACCGTTATCTATCAATTAATACATCTGTCTGCAGCGGAGGGGTCCCGAGCCCCTGCCAGCGGTCTGACCACGGCGTGAACCCCTGCATTCCTAAAAAACACGGTCATCCAGGCTCTGCAATTTGTCATGTTGCGGGGGTTGACAGTGAAAGGTCATCCGCTCTCATCGCTGGAAGCAAGAAATAGCACCCAGATGAAAGCACACGTCCAGGCCTTGGGTAGTACGAGGGCCCTCGTGTTCATCCCGGTCTGGGGAGAAGCACAATGCCCACTGTTTCCCTGTCTCTCACGCACAATGATGCACGTTCTCATTTATTTTGCGTCGCATGTATATTAGTGTATTAGTATTTATTGATTTAACTGTTGGTTTATGCACATATAAGGACGTGAAATTCCCTAAATGTAACGCTCAGTTTGAAACTACGCAACGTTTGGTGAGTAGAGCAGATCCCTTCCCACGATGCACATCATGACAAGAGCTCCACCCTCTCTTTTTCCACATTCTCAATTTACTGCTCTCCTGGGATGCCGATGGCATCAGAGCTGGGCTAAGAGTATTGCCTCCCTTACCAAGTGTTCTTCTAGATCAACGTCACCACATCAGCCATTTTTGCCTTTGGTTCCATGTTTCGGTTATGATCTCGAAGTGCATCTGGAGGTGCCTGAACTACTGGGGGGGCAGGGGGGGGGGGGTTGGGCTAGTGGTACCACAGTTGGGACAAAAGTTCTCTGTCTTTTGGTCTTCGTTTTTTCGTCTTCTCTGAAGATAGCGGCGGGTGGTCGTGGGATAAAAGTCTTTCTGAAGATCCAAATCCCTCCCCCCAAGTTTAAATTAAGCCACATCTGACGGCGCCCCGCCGATTGGGCCGGTTTCGTCAGCGAGCCATCGATCACGCAGATTTAAGCGTAGTGGCATCGATTGATATCCGACCATAAACAGAGCATCTTTGATATGGGAGACAGCTGGGGCAGAGAGCTGGCTGCAGGAAACAGGCTGGCATATGACGGGCAAATGGTCAAGTTCCTGTCGGCGGCCGCGTCTCCCCCGGCCTGGCGTGATTTACTCGGGATCCCCGGCTTCCTGCTATTATTCTGCTTCCGAAGCACAACACAGGCACAGCCTGGTGCCGTGACACGGCGGCTCAGCGCTAATGACTCCTGCAGCTCATCTCTGCTTCAGGAACAATTAACCCATTGGCTCAGCCCGTCGGACGCTGCCCCATTAAAATAATATCGCCTCGTAAACAAACAGGCCGCTAATAGTCCAGGGATTAAAAGGGGCAGGTTGCATAAGCTGCCCCTTGGACTGCGGGTCATTTACTGAACGCAACCAAACGAATGGAAAAATGCGTTAGGGCGCAGGAATTGCAGTTCTCAGAGCTGAGGCTGGGATACTATGGTGATTCCTAAATTAGAAGCTTGGAGATGCATCATGGCAGAGAAAATGCACATGTTGGCACCCTTTTGTTTGTTGGGGGCTTATGCTATCCCACAATCCCCCTTATCCTCACCGTTTGCTGCAGCACTCATCCAGTCCGCTCCACAGTGGGACAGGGGTGGGCAGTCTTATCCGCAAAGGGCCGGTGTGTATGCGGGTTTTTGCTGCAACTCCCTAATTAGATTACTAATTAGAGGACTGATTGGCTGAAGAGTCCTCACACCTGGGTTTGAACAGCTGGCCTACAGGTTATCCTAAAAAGACTGTCCACCCCTGCCTTATCTACATATGGATACCTGCATGAAGCAAAACATGGTGGAGTAACAGGATGCTGGCTATGGATCCATCAGAACGGACGTTTGGAAACATCAGCGGGAAGCTAGATGCAGTTTTCCCTTCGGGCTGGAGGCTCACATGTCGCCCGACGAATGCCCGTAAAACTGCATTAACGAAACATTAAACCGTAGCGACGCGGCAGCCGGCCCGCCATCGGTGGGATCGATGTCCGAGAGAAGCTTTATGATGAGGGATGGATATGCGTCCGTCGTCGCTTGTGAAACATTTCTGCCCATGATAGGCGGAAACATGCATCCGTTATGAGATATCTGTGCCAGCTTTGTCCAGAGAGTTTCTCTCCCGTGCGGTAAATGCATATACATACACACACATCTGTAACATTCATCTGTCAGCTTGCTTGTTTGCCCAAGGCTTTTCTTACAGGTCCGTGAAAATAATAGGTGCATGTAATTAAGTAGGGAAAGTGGGATGTCAGTAGATGCCAGAGAAGAAGGAATCCATAAAAGGTCTGGGCCAGAACCGCCCAGGGTGACCCCCCCCAACCGATCTTCCAGCCAAGAGCTGACACACACAAATGGCATGGGGTAACCAAACTCAATTTGGCTTCACCATTACGTATTCCTGCACAACCTCTCCTGCCTAAGTGCTCTGTGCTCGTGCCTCAGTTGAGGCTTTTATAAATTCATAAGGTTATGCGACCAAGCTGTGGCTTTGCTCACCGTGGTGATATTACAAGTTCCATTACAATTCCCCTTTGAAATTACAGGGTCTAATTAAGGCTACTGAACTGTGTACTTCAGTTATCATAAGTCTGCATTATATACCACGCAAGTGCTCCCCTCAGCTCTCGACCGCAGCAAGATTCCTCAGCATTGGTGCCCCTAATTAATAATTAATCATTTAATATCGTTAAAAACATGCTACACGTATTACACCAGAAAGACGCACACACCTGCTTGTATGCATGTTGTACGTAATATGAAGAGGACTTAGTAAACATCTATATTTCCCAATGATCCACCTACATATTTGTACTGATTTAAACTCTCAATATTTTCTGTGCTAAAGACAATTATTTTGGGTGAGGGTGACTCATTGTGTGCTAAAGTGACCTCACAATTCCAGGTGTGTTTCTGTCTGGTGTACCAGCATCATCTTGTATCTAAATGCACAAAGAAAATATTTGGTAAAGCTTAACATTATCTGCACGTTCATGAAGGATTCCTGATGCATTCATCTGACATTCATAAGCAGCGTGCAAATATACCTTCCTAACATCCTAGCATACCGTAACAGCTTTAATATACATTAAGAGCAAACACGAAATGATTATATGATTATAATGCTTGTTGTTATATATATAATAACATAATATTAATGTTTATATGAGGGAACAGCATACAGTATATGTGTAATAGATAATGTTTGTTATTAATATATATTAAAGCTGTTAAGGTGTGTTAGAATGTTAAGGTATACTTATGCTGCTTATGAATGTGCTATGGATGCATTATGAAGGTGCATTGAATATTCTACGAATGCATTATAAGGGCATCATAAAGGTGCGATTAATGTAAAGCATTGCGAAATATTTTGAGCAAAATCATAAAAAAATATTATTTTAATTTGTGCCTTTGTTATATATTCTCGCTTTTAATGTCACATATTCAGGACTGATGATTAATGCATCTGTCTTATCAATGAGAGACTCTAAAGAATGGACAGTAAGCAGGGATGAGCCGCACTGATCCCACCGTGCGTTTTTGTTTAATCATTTGCATACAATACCCCAGCAGTACAGCTGGATCTCATCACCCCTTGGTTGAACCCATGTCATCGATTAAGTGTCCAGGGCTTCTGCCAGATATCATCCATACAGTCCTTCGAGCTTTACTACAGTCAGCAGCATAAGAACAATGGCTAAGGATGCCAGACAGCGAACATAATGAATCTGCTGGCAAAACACTCTCGGTGGAGTAGACCAGCCCTGTGCTTAACTGACAAGCCTCAAGCGGGGCTTCTCCCTCCACCAGCTGTTGACGTTTGAGAGACTTGTCCTAACAGATGAGCACCGTTCCCAGAAGTTGCCATAATGAGCCTTGGAGGGTAACAAAATGCTGTCCACGGGGCCTGCTTTGAGTTTGAGCTGCCATAGAGAAAATAGCTCGACTAGCAGAAATTTCGCCCTGTGGTGAAGGAGTCTGAACAAGTTAAATAGGTCGACGTCATGACTGGGACAATGCCTTGGGGCAACGTTTTTGCAGTTACAACTATGTTTCTTGCCAACTTTTGGTCCCGCTGGGCCTGGCAGCCATACTGTCGGCCCTGGTTTGGCATCATAGCCACCAGAGCCTGTAACTCCACCCACTTCTAACATTCTTCTGCTAACACCAGACACCTCATTCCACTGCTCCTTCAAGTTCCACCTTGATCTTTCAGATCCTGATATACTCCCACTTAGTTGGTCTGTGACAGCATTAATTAGCGGTGCTGTTATTTATGGAGGGGGTGACGGCAAATCAGCCATCTAACGTTCCTCCAAGTGTTTACCCTGTGAGTTTCACGTAGCATCCCACAGGAAAATTCCTGTCCTTAAACTTCTAACGTCCTGTGGAACAAGCCATTAAAGATCAACGCTCTTTGTCACACCGTAAATTAAACAGGAGGGTCTGTGGACCATCAAAACGTGATTAAAGTGCGTCTGTCAATGGTGCCCCCAACTGGCCTGCCCTGCAAAGAGGCGACTTTCGTCTGGAAGAGCCCCCCAGCAAGTGAGAATGAGTGGAACGGTGGAACAAGTCTCCTCCCAAAAGCCTTTGGGGAACCTGGTCTGCAGTAATAGCATAGGCTGTGTGACATTCAGCATCGATGGAGGACAACATCTCACAGGAGACCTCAAGGCACTGCTAGACGAAGGAAGCATGGGCAGAACTGTGCCGAACTGTCAAACACTCCCGCTGAAATTATGGGTAGGGAAGATGTCTGTGTTGGCATTTTTTTTTTTTTTTTTTATGGAATAAGAATTCCTAATGGAAGCAGAAGGCAAAAATGACAAAGGCAGCTGAAGTGCAGAACCTCTTTATAGTTTGTAAAGATGGGGGAGGCTGCAGGTGACCACAGGCTGTAATAAAACCATATGTTAGCCCTTATGAAAATAAAACGTGAGGGTAAGCGGACGATCCATCTTCATTAAACCGTTTCCCTCACACTTATCTAACTGGGAACATGCTACGGGAGGTCAGAGCCGCCGTTTCTCTCCGCAGAGGCTCTGTTTTTAGAGAGGTTGGGAGTTTAAATATAGCGGCGAGCGGTCCGCACACTGTGTTGCGGCTCGGAGAAAGGCTGGTCCCGTGCCGACCGGCTGCTGTTCAAGGGCGCGCTCTGAGAGCCCCCCCCTCCCCGCCCCCGGCGTGTGATACATGGATGGCTGACAAGCACATACTGAGACATTTAGAGAAAGCTCTCGCGCATCGCCTTGCTGGCAGTTCGACGTAACCTGGAACGATCTGTGGGCGCCCAGCGAGGGCCTCATTAGAGCACGCTGTGTTAATGCAGAGTCCTCTGTACCACTTGTTTGTGTTTGTTTTTGTGGGAGGGGACATGCGTGCAGATTTCGCTGCTGGTTTTAACCGGCAGGGGTTAGCAGAATTGGAAAACTGGAAGCTTCCAGTCTGTAAAACTAACATGTCCCTGCCAGACAAGGAATGGTTAAAGATCTGTCGGTGTATCCAAAAGTAAAATGTGGTGGGGGGGTGGGACAGTTTAGGCATACATTAATTACAACACTTAGACTCTAACAGTATGATGAAAAGGCTGCTCTCAGCTCATCCAAAGAACACATGAAAGAGAGGCAGTGTTGGGCTCTTCCAACACTAATTAGATGATTTATGTTTTTTGGGGAATCTGAGACAGGGATGAAATCTTTTTATTTTGCTTATTCATAAAGAAAAGACTCAAATGGCTTTTAAGGACGCATCAGATGGATTGCTTTTTTAATTTTTTTTTTCTTTTTTGAGTCACTGATGTTTGCCTAAATAAATGGCATGCAATCAATCTCCGAGCCCTCCGCAAAGTTTATTTTCTTGACTGGCTCCCGGTTGTCTGAGCTGCAGTAGAGGTGCTCTCTCCCAACTCAAGGACAAGCCCACCACACCCGAGTCAGTAGGTATGAGTCTCCACACCCGAGTCAGTAGGTATGAGTCTCCACACCCGAGTCAGTAGGTATGAGTCTACATGCAGCCCTTTGGCTCCCGGTCCCGTGTGCACAACAGCGCAAAGGCGTCCCTCATGTGTCTGTCTGAGTTCACCGCTGGTCAAAAAAACCAACATACTACAAATTGTAGAAAAAAAAAAAATCTATATATAGCATGAGGAAGTCCTAAACATGAGGAGCATGTGGGTTTTTCCTCCTCTGGTGCGGTGAGCCACTTGTGCTGCCTGGTTTTAAGGCATGCATTAATTACGGCGCTCCGAGGAATTGCGCTACCGTGGTACCGGAGCTGCTGCCCTTCACTGGGGCTGTGCCCCTCACTCCCTCCCTCTCGCTCTCTCTGTCGCTCCTTTGTGTTCCTCCAGGGCTGCCGTCTTCACTTTGAGCTGCGGACACGCGACATGGGGACCACTAATGTAATCATCCATGACCCACGTTTTCCTGGCAAGTCAACCAGCATCCTTGTGGAACATTCCTACTTGGAAGAAATGAAAATGTGCTCATCACGCATAATTATCAGCACAAGATCTAGTTTCCTGGCATTATGCAGAACAGTAATCAGCATGAAATATAGGCTAAATTGCTGCTTGAATCAGGGCAAGATCCATGGTTTGGTCATTTTCCTCTTTTGGGGTGATCTCTTCTGCCAGAAGATGCCCGTTTCATGCAGGTGGGCCCTTGATATCTTTGCGCTTGGAGTCCAATGAGGGGAATTGTGCTTGATCCTACTGATTCCATTCATACGGTGACATGTGAGAGTTGCATTCATCTTCACAGCGTGCTCAGAGTTGTAGCCAGTGTCCATGCTGCCTCGGACAGGAACCGATGCCTTGTACAAGAAAACAACAGCAGAGTCTGTTATGCTTCCTCTGATCTTTCTTCATGCTCGCAAACACAAACGTAAACGGCAACATGAAAGCAGTCGTGGGTCCCCACCTTCACCGAGGACGTTTCGAACACAAAGGCAGACTGCACCCTGTGTGGGAGTTTGTGAGTTTATTCTCAGCATACGTCCACTATAGTCTCATACCTCATCAACACTGGCAACAAACAGTACTGTTAAAAGAAAAAAGAATCGGTCCATATTTTGATTTACGGGTCAAAGGTAGGCAGGGAAACCTGGTATCCGTGGTATTATGGAGGTTTAACAGAAGCTTTTGTTTGTTTTGTGATGTGTCTGAGCAGACATTGCTAGACTGATAAAATGGTTTGGCGTAATTGGGATGGGCCATGGAATGGGGGGTTGTGGGATTGAAATGGGGAAACGGGGTGCAGCGTTCCATTTAACAGAACTGTGACTTCATTTACCCCTTGACACCTTGAGGATCTACAGCGCAGCGGGAAGGAGAGCGTATCCGTCTCAGGTGTTACGAAATATATGAATCTCCATATTATCCATCTGCAAATCAGAATGATCTAATTTGAGGTTATTCCCCTTTGACGGCACCAGGGAGGGGCGCTAGTCGCACAGCATGAGAGGAGCGAGATCATAAACTATATTTTTAAAAAATTGGTGAATCACTGCAAGAGGAAGAAAATGGATCTCAAAACAGGGATTTTTGTCTCTCTTGTTTGCCAGGTGCCTAATGAGGTCGCTGATTTATTTCACACATCTCGCTCGTTCAGTGTGCCCAGGACATCCCTTCCAAGGTGTGATTAGAGCCCATCATGCTGCATTTTATTACCATCTTACAAACCAGGGCTTCCTCACCTGCGGCCTTCTGTACTGTTTTTTTTTTTTTGTTTTGTTTATATAAACAGCGCTAATTATTTAAAGAGGAAATTTCATTTTGGCTTAGCGAATTTTCTTATGCAGAAAATAAGAAAATTTGCAGAGTTTGACATTCTGAACCTTCCCTCCACAGAGTACGTATGTGGAAGAGGCTTCAGCTACAGTGAAACACTGCAGGGTGCATATTATTATGTCGGTGTTTATTAGCTGGGAAAAAGTAGCCACCCAGCAGAGCAGAGGGGCTTTTGTCGAGAGATATATAGCAGCAATTGTGCTATTATGCCACCTATCCGACAGACTGTTTATGATTATCACAGCAATGGCGACTCGCATATTTTTCTGCCGGGCCACGCATGACTTATGTCATCTTTTCCGCCCGTGATTTTAGTGGCGGTTCTCTGACCACACCTTGGTGGGGCGGCAAATAAATAAATCGGCAAACATCTGGAGGGCGAATGACTGGGGGACAGAGAGGGGTCAAAGGAAAAAAAAAAAACCGCCAACCAAAGCGCCAAGCTCAGCTCTTCTCTGACTGTGAAGGCGCGGCCATCTGCGCGAAGACGAACGCCCGCGCGGCCCATCATTTGTCCGACATCTTACGCGACGTGATAGGCTTTCCACGCGGCACGCCAACCCATGTGCCGGATGATGTATGTGTTTCCTCAGTCCCGTGATTACTAGCAGGGAGCCACGGAGCAATGCTCTTCACCTCATCAGTTCCGCAGGCTGCCCTCCAAGGTGGGTGAGGGATACGCCACAAGATGGCTTCTGACACGGCGGACAGCCAAGGCGCGCGGACGTGAATATTATACACCAGATTTTGCCTCAGCTGCCGAGCGTGACCAGGCCTGCATCAACTGGGCTGGATAAGAAAAATTAGAATTTTAATAGAGTGCCTAGAAGCAGTAATTAAAAAGAATGATTATATTTTTCCTAGATGTACAAAAAAGAGGTGGGGTGGAGTGTGGGCCAAGTAGTGTTGGTGCCATTTTCACCATTGTGTTAACAATAAATATGGTCCTTAGATAGCAGAAAGGGGGGAGTTCTGAATGACACAGTTTTAAGGATTGAAGAGCAGAGAAGAATGACTTACCCGTATACTTTCTGTCTGTGTGGGTGCAGGACATGAAGTAATGCTCTGTAGCTCTGACCCCTTGCTGAGAAGTCACATAAAAATGGAGCAACAAGATAGAGTCGGGACAGTCACAGTTGTGCAACCTTGTTTCGAACGCTGGGATTTTTGTGTCCCCATCCCATAGTGTTTTCTACCCTTTACCAGCAAAGTCAACCCTCAAATTGCCTGCTTATTTTGCCCTTTACTTCTCTGAACATACCGAAAGAAATCAAAGGTGACGGTGACTCTGATACAGAGCTACGCAGTCACTGCGATGCTGCCATAGGTTAACCCCTGTCCTGAGTTATGCCCTGTCTTCTGCCCATAGCTTCAGGATAGGCTCTGAACCTCTGCAACTCTGCATAGGACATGTGGGTATGGAAAATGGATGGACGGAGGGTCACTTTGAAGACATCCGCCGATCTCGTGACTTGATGGGAGGGAGGTCAAAGGTCAAAGAACATAGTGATGGGATTCCAACTCTTGGGTTGTGGTACTCGGGCACTCTACCAAAACCTGAACCAATGGCTATGTCCACGCAGACCAAAGCTGTTCTTAGGAGACAGTAACTGAAGAAAACCTTAGGAGATCACAACTGAAATCTTGACATTGGCTTGCCCCCGGGTAATATTACTAGTTGTGGCTTGGCAGAGAAAATCGTACCACCGGCCACAGAGAAGACACAGCAGCAAGGGGTGATGTGTGGAAAGGCCAATATCCCTCCACCTCTACGAAAAATAATGAGAGTACACTCATATAAACAATGCAATACAAATGGCCTTCTGAAATATTTAGCAGTGAATCCCACTCTCAACAAAAGGACCAAATAATAGGCAACATATCTTTTTTTTTTTCTTGAACTCCATGAGGATTCATTAATCAGAGGAGTGATCCTCTCTACTGTTCAGATGTTTTCCTTCATTCTGTTCCTATGGCCCACTGCCCTACTCATGCCAACTTTATTATTTCTTGCCCAGCAGGTGATAAATAATGACTAGCACCATGATTAATAAAGCTTAAGCAGTAAAGTTAAAAAATAAAAGGGGGTTGGGGGAACAAAATAACAACAACTAAAAGCAAAATTCCCCTGAAGGAAAAGGGGGAGGGGGAACAGAGCCATGGGAGGTGTCCACTGGTCAGTGGGAGGACATGTAACACAGAGGATGCCGGAGTCTTCACCAGACCATAGCTGGGCCACAGCACTCTCAACCTCTAATGGACCTTTGTGAATGATTTCATCATTTATGAGATGTGGAAATCAGCCGATTAAAGCTGTTCTTATTGTTTGGTTGGTTCCAGGCCATTCCACTCTAATGTGTTGTGTTCTTGTCTGGTCATGCCACGGGGGTGGTCTTTTGAGAGAAACATTTGTGTCATACAAATAATAATAATAAACAGGATTTAAAACAATAAGCTGACAAACACACAGCAAATAGAAGCTGAATCCAGTCCGACCAGCCAGTTCTTGGCTGTGTGTATCACGATTTCTTTAAACGACTGGTAAATTGAACAAATGTCAAGAGGAAGAGTGTGGAGCTTCTAAACTCAGGAAAGGATATAAATTAAATGCAAATAGTTAGTATGTTTCAGTGCTGTAGTGACCGTCAAGGCCTAAAATGTATAACGTAATTAAATGTAGCTAACACATTTACTGGGGAGAATGATTAATGACTGCTTTGACGGAACTTCTTAGCCTGAGTTCCTGTTTGCCCATCACTGCACGGGGGGTTGTGCATTTATTTCTAGAAGCATACCGGTAGCGCTTTATTATTGTTTTTGTTATTATTATTATGGAGGACAATAAAAGTGTTCTATCAGGTAAAACCGAAGCACAGATAAGCTGTGTGATAACATCAGTCTGATCTGAGGTCAGTAGTGTCTCTTACTCTGGTTGACCTAGGGCTATACTGACCATCATACCAGACGCTGACCTCCGCAAGTTTAAGAGCCGGTCAGAGTCCCCATTAACAGCTTCGCGGCCCTTGAAGAAAAAATAAAACACTGCCTGAACAGTGTCTCAGGGTCTCAGAGTGCCAGAAGCAGTCAGTTAAAACATCTCCATTGTGTTGATGTTACTCTGGGAGAGAGGGCAATGTTGTGGCAGGATGACCTTGGAAACACCATTGGGTCAATTGGTGTCAGATTATCTGCCAACTCGCCCAAAGGGCAGGTCCTGGCACTTCTTGAGTCACTAATAATTCAGGTGAGACACGGAGGATTAAAAGATCTCTCTGCAATGAATGATTGACTCAGGTGAAACTATCCAACAGGTCACAAGCCCAGACTGAGACCAGGCAGCCAAAATGTCATAAAACGTGAACAGGTTGGTTTTTGTAGGTAAGAATTTGTTCAAGGATTACCTACCTGGTCAAATACTGATAATCTCCTGATGTGAGTCGTACCTGGAGGCCCCCCGGACTGGCTTCACTTCAATGAGCACATCGTTTCATATGCTAGCTAGTGCAAAGCTGTTGGTACCAGCTGTACGATACATCATCAGAGCTATTTATGGCTTTCAGGGAACACAGCAATTTGTCACTGGTTGTGCTCTTCCCAAAATTATTTTTCTTGCAGTCTTACCTGATACCGATCTGAGAGTGATGTTATTATACCGGAGTGCATATGTGGAGCTCCAGTTCACATACATATGTATGTGTGCTCGAAACACGGGTACAGTGTATAGGGGTTAACAGATTCCAGTCTGAGTCCTGCCGATTTATGCTTGGAAGGCACATTAAATCAAGGCAGATTATATCATTTAAGTCAGAGATGAGGGCAGAGTTTCCTGAGGAAGTGTAAGCCAAGTCCCAGATCAGGGAGGTGAATGCAGAGATGCCAGTACCATTTGGGGGGGGGCAGAGCACAGCACAGCTTAAATCAGGCTGATGGTGTAACAGCAGGTCACTGGGGTCACCTCTGCGCGTCTTGCCTGCAGATGGACGGAGGGCTGCTGCGGGGCCATGATCCTGTCGCTCAGGTCATCTCAGCCTTGCCAGGGGGCCCCGGGGATGGACAGCAGGTGGTCGTTGGACAGACCTTCCATCCCAATTGGTCGG
>JAABNX020000040.1:10070173-10088409 GCA_015163995.2 Mormyrus lacerda
TATATATACGCACACACATACAGACCCAAATATGACAGGTTCTTCACGGGCATGCAGTCACAGTCATTTCATGGAGACCAAAAACCTCTTAACCTCTTTTCGGTTCTGAGAAGGTTAAACAACCTAGCTACCAATGTGCAGGTTTCCTAATGAAGCCATTCAAGGCCACTCTAGGGATTCCGCTCTGAAGGAGATACTTTTTTAACCCCTCCCCCCACCCCAATGCACACACATACACCTCTACCTCACTGTCACTAATTACCACCCGACTGAGGCAGCACCGAGGGCGAGGCTAAGCTGCTCTCACCGCTGGGGCAGCTGCTCCTCTCCGAGAGCAGTGGACACTATCCTGGTTGGCTGGCCATGAAAAAAGAAGGGCCTTAGTGGATATTGAATTCATACTTGGCTTTCTAAGGCATCCATTATATACTCCCCAGAACTGTCATCTCTATTTTAATGAGCCACTGGACAACATCAAGCCTACAAAATGAAAAGGAAAAATGTATCTAAAAAGAGAAAACGCGTACTGTTCAATTGTGAAAACTATTCACGGTGTGCATTCCTGTGGAAACTTGACTGATTCTGGTCAGAGAACGTAGAATGACTTTTAATCCCGGAATTATATCATTTCCGTTTTCGAATAGAAACGGTATTCCCGTGGTACTGTCAATACCGGGGGAAAAAAATCACCTTGGCTTTATGAGGCAACTGTGGAAGCCATCCCACAGAGCTCCGCCCATCTGCTGAGGATCACACCAGGGTTCCTTGGGTGGGATAAGTGAACAGGTTAATCAGCGTGCATTTCTTTTATTTTTAGTTACCCACGAAGTTCTGCATAAGTTGAACGAGCATTCATATTCCTCTCATCTGTCATCGGGACGCACTCCTTCACTTGCACATCACCAACACACCAGAGTTAGAATTTGACCGTGCGCTCTTACGATGAAGCTTCATGAGTGCAACGCGAAAATATTCCTACGGTGGCGCTGTGCACAAACTGATAGCATTCGGCGGCATGCGCCCTTCATGCAGAAAAATATAAAAGAAACAGCAGATTGGTTTATTGGTTTTGTTTCATCTCCTCCCGCATACCAAAGAACCTCCACGGCTTATAAAGATGCCCTGCAGCACTGATGCTCAAATTAACTGTGCAATTCTACCTATGCATAATACTCCCAAGTGATACGCTCCTTGGCTGAATGTGATACTGATTAATTTTCCTTACGCAGGTAAGGTCTTCATCCTTCCAGTGAATAGGACTTCCGTTGTTATACTTAAGGTGTCGCCAGCCCATGATAAGTTGTTTAATTACCCATTTTAAAACTTTTCCGGCTTCGTGGGTGAACTGTTAACTTCAAAAATGAAAATCATGAATAAAGCTGTCTGTATCGTAATCCATTTTTTATATCTAATGGTTGCAGACTATTTTACTGAAATAACGTGTCTGAGATTACAAATGAAAAGTGTACTGGATCATCCTTTATCCCTCAGACAGATTAAATTCCAAACCCTGTTACTGTAATAGGCACACTTGTAGCTTAACATAAATTAGAACTCTAATTATATTAGATACCATTTTAAACAAAATAACAGATTCCTCGGGATCCATAGGTGTAATTTATAGCAAAGCCAGGTTCATTTTCCTTAACAATCAATTTCTCAGTGTAGCAAACGACTAATATAATGATGTAACGCAATTCTTTCTGGGAGCGCCGAAAGCCAGGAATCACAGTCGTCGCAGAGGGGTGTTGAAGATGAATGAGCCCGCAATTTATTCACTCGTAATTTCATATTGAAAAGGATGTAACAGGTGAACGTAAGGGTCACGGCGAAAAGGGAAACGGTACTCTTTATATATGTGTTTAGCATGTGAAGCACCGGACAGAGACTTCTTACTGCACACTTTTCTTACACGCACAGCGAGTTGCTTTTTATGTTTGGCGAAATCCGAGGGCGGCAGTACGATGACGAACAGATGGAGTGACCGTTTTATTCTGCACCATTCGTTTTGATCCGTACAGATAATTTTAGCCTGCACACTCAGGTGACATGTCTGTTCCAAAACCAGCGGTATCATTTGAAACCGTGATCGAGTACACCCTCCACGGCTGCTCGGGTTTAAAAAATGCGTTATTGTAATATGAAAATACATGTATTTGTGTTAGCGACAAACTCACAGGAAAGAAATATATTCTGCCTTTCGGAAATACAAAAATAAAACTTTTTTACATTACAAAGTGTTATGGTTAAGCTCTTAGGCAACAAAACTAATAAGAACAATATCTGAGTTTACTAGGGTCAGCAATTCAAGTAGACAAAAGGTCCTATATAATAAGGACTTATTATTATTATTTCATGAATATTAATATTGTTAATATGGTTTGCAAGAGCTGCTCGTTAAGCAAAGCTTACATGCATAAGGTATCCCGTTCATTCGGGCAATCGTGAAAGGGACAGGAGCAGTTTGCTTTAAAAAAAAAAAAAAAAAGCGAAAGGGTTAACTTTGCACATCAAGGTTTACATCCCGGCCCGACCCTGCGATGACCAGGTCATGCATCTATGCTAACACTATTTCGGACATATCAGCTGCTTATGCTGTGGTAGAAAATCCCCATGAATGACTGTTCTAAACCATGTCTGAGGCTGACATGGCAAAGAAAAATGACAAGTTTGCTGCAATAAAAACTATCTGGTTAGAGGACTGTGGTTGGTTACTATTAGTCTTCATTACTCGGCAGTCGTCTGACAACTGTGGCGTGCTACGGAGCCCCAAATGGGGGCTATAATGTGATCTTATGATATATGAAGAGCTGCTAACGCCAGCCCAAATCTTCGTACTTGGTGTTAACGGTACCCTTTTTTGTAAAGCTGTACATTACCTCAAACCATCACAAATCTGCCGGCTCAGCTATTACGATTGTATATCTACCAGACCTTTCCGCTACATCATTTTATTCAACCCACAGCAGCCTGAAGAACAGGTTAATAACAGAGGACCTCTTTAAGCTAAATTCGCACGGAGAATAGAAAAGGGGCAAGGGTTTGGGCAGAAATAAGACAAATAAATTCCTGTTTGTGTTTGAATAAAGGAAAACGTTTATGCCTCTGACAGAGTATGAGGCTGTCGTCGCCGCTTGCTTTTGTCCTATACCGCTAATCTGTCCCAGGTCAAAAAGCGTACTGGGATCTCATAGTCTTCCGTGTCACAGTAATGCCCTCGCCGTTAATTGAGGAGTGAAAGGCAGAGTCTTCTGTAGCCAGGATATCGTTGAGATTTTAGGCTGTATGAAACAAATGGTGTACATAATTAAAGGCTTCCACGGCTAATCTGCCTGGAATAAAAATGGTTTGCCTCGCCGTGACCTTGAACACCGTGTCAAGCTCACGTTATCCTTAGTTAAACCTTCTGCCCGTGTTATGTGTTCCATATTCAAACTAGATATATTTTTATTTCTTTTTTAAAAATACGCCAACTGTGATGTAATGTTTTTACAACACAGTACCGAAACGCACAGGGACATGTATAAATTACAGCATCACATTTTAATTTTAAAAATTGCATTAAAAATTATTGAGTAATGGTCCAAGCTATTTCCAAGAATAGAAATCTGCACAAATTAAGCTTCCTGTCACCCTGTTGAAATATAGCATTTACTGTTTTCTGGATACCGAATGATCCACCTTTTCATAGCGTTTTACAGTAAAAATATTAAATAGATTAATTCAATCTCGTTAACACGTCGAATATTGGTATTTTAACCTTGTCTTGTTCTTCAGATTTACCCTCAAACTGTGATTTTATTCTTTTCAATTCAATCATTTATGTTTATGCAAGCTAGACAATCATTTGAATAAAACTTACCAATGATCTCAAATTATTCATATTACAATAATGTATTGTTAGGTCAGTACTTGGTCAATACGGGATTCCTTATCATTTAACATGCTCAGTTTTATTTCATGTTCTATTCTATTACATTTCTTCCAGAAAACAAAATACCTGAAATAGATTTAGAATATTAAAGCAAATCAGGATATTGAGAAACTGGAATCACTCTGTGATACTATATATCAGGGATGTCAAACTCCAGTCCTGGGGGGGCCGGAGCCCTGGGTAGCTTAGCTCTTTCCCTGTTCCACCACAAATGATTCAGCTGAAGAGCTGTGTGGTAATTAGGACAAGGAGTTGAATCAAGTGTGTTAAATGAGGGGAAACCCAAAAATGTGCAGGGCTCTGGCCCCCCAGGACTGGAGTTTGACACTCTTGTTATATATATGTATATAAGAATAGATCATTTATATGAAGTGTTAAGGTCTCTCTTGGCAGACAGGCAAAGGGCAGTTAAGTCTTAGACTGTCAGTAAATGATTCCACAGATACGAACCTTTACTGAAATCAGCTTGAGTTTAAGACATGACGTACACAACCTTCCCAGGGTTCCTCTTTTCTCCATATGTATTCTATAGGCAGCAGGTAGCGCAGAATTTAAGGACATATACCTGTTACCTGAAGGTTGCTGGCTCAAGTCCCAGGAGATACACTGTTGTTCTACACTTGAGAAGCGTAAAATATCCAATGATAAAAATAGTTCCAATATTCTAACTTGCTTTAGACAAATGGATTAGCTAAGACCCTGAATGCAAAAATGCAACCACATAAAACAACACTATAGTATGTTGAAAAGGATGTAATAGGAATTAGAAAATGCATTTTTTTTCGTTCCTTTTTAATTATGCATGCTGTCCAGGAGGACAATGCAATGATTAATACTCTGTTCACACACCAGTCACAAACAGCTAGTTTTTACACCATGAATTTTTAAGCATGTTACTTAGAGATAACTCCAAATGGCTTGTGGTAAAATTGCAACTTTGAAAAATAAACGTCTATCACACAAATACATGCTGCACACATCTATCTGCTCACTGTTCCCAGCTATGTAACTCACTGGTGTACAGTCAATGGCTTTACTATTCATCACCAATGACAAGGATTTTTTTTCCAGAGGTAAAACAATCTTGTGCATTGTTTATATTGTTGTTTCTTTCTGTGGACAAATATGGGAAACAATTAGCATATGCACACCTACTCCAGTCCAGAATTACTCTAATTTTAATTTCGAAAAGCATACATGTGGATCTGAGAAAGCCTCCCCCGACTGTCTACCCGGGGGAACAGCATGTGTAAATTAAATAATGAGCATTCCACAGGAATGATTTAAGAGAAACTGAATGGAGCAGCCTTGGGTCAAAGACCAGACAAAGAGCATTAAAAGCATCAGCTTTGTCCGTGGAAGGAAATCTTCTACTATGGTATGTTTGGGAAAAAACTACTAAGAAGAGCACTGGCAAAACTGTGCCAAGTAAACAGTTACCATTCAGTTTAGATTATACTTTGTCACAAGAGTTTCAAGTTTCAAATAAAGCTTTCCACCAATTTTGGTATATTTAGATTTATTGCTATAAATAAAAACACAACTGGTTTTAATTAGACTTAATGATTATATTGTCATCACTGATTTTTTTACACTTTGCATTACTAACATGTATACTATGAATAATATAGCTGTTTTGTTTATCTATTTATGTGATACGCATTCTTTGTAATTATATGAAAGAAATTCCATACTTACATAAAACATATGTTTTTATGTTCCCTCATTATAAATGTGCTCACATGGAGCTGTTGAAGTCATAATGTATCAGTACATTAGCAGAGAAACCATTCTGGAACTTTAAATAGACCACTTGGTAAGAAATATGCACGGCACACCACCCTTATCCAAATAAAGAGATCATTAAACGTTTCATTAGAAGAATTTCCTGTCATTGTAATCTTCCTTTTAATCTGTGTGATAATACTTTGGCCATAAAATTTATTATACAGTTTTTGAACTGACAGATCCTTTTCCAAAAAATTGTCCATGTTTTTCATATTTGACGAATACCGCATCTGCAGAATCAAATCTGCTTACATAAATTAAGGCCAGAACATATTGTCATGACTGACTAATTCTGAACAGTAGGTGATAATGTCACCTGTAATTATGTTAGTGATTTTAGGCTAAAAGATGGGTTTTTGCTGTCATCAGTTTTTCACACAGGAAAATTAAGAATTACATGTAAGTTCTGCCCTAATCTCCTTTCAGATGCTCTTCTCTTTTGTAGAAAGATTCTTCTGTTGTTTCTGTTGAAGTCATACATTGAGTATCAAGATCAAGATCTTGAGTTTAACTGAGGAAAACCAGATACTGTGGGTTTTCATGTTTACCTCCAGAAAATTGGGGCAGGGGGGTCTCCTTAATAATTCTTGGTTGATCCCTACTGCAAGTCTGAATATGCATCCCTACATTTGCGAGATTCATTTATTACTAGAAGAAAAATGTGCTGAATAGGTTATATTCGTTAACACATCTGCAGGGATAATTCCTACATAGACGAAAGGACAAATGTCAAGAGAAAATGTTGCTGACTTACAAAAAAATGCAGGCAAAATGCTTGCCTAGTGTGTTACTACACAGGCCTACAACTTAAAAGGATGTGAAAGAAAATAACCTTGCTGAACAAAAGCATTATCGACTAGTGCGAGACATTTTTAAGAAATTTACAGCCCTGCAATTACAATTCATGAATTGAATGATTGCACAATCCAAGTGTGAATTGGTCTAATGTGAATAGTTGTGTTATATAGAAAGTACAGGTAGTAGTCTTCCCTTTGTCTCCCCTCAAATAAAATTATTAATAATTGTACAGGAGTTTGTGACCTTCACATAATAATGTCAAACTGTGTCCTGTCAGGAATGTTACACCATGGATTCAGGAGGAGTGCTACTGTGTTTCACTGTGTATTCAACATGGCTGACATGACAAGAAAGCTTGACTTGACTATTTACTTAGAGTTTTCCATCTGAAATACTTTGAGTGCAACATCAATGTCGGCAAAAATAGATTTATTGTGTATTGCAGGGGTACAATTTGAGCAACGAAATTATTTAATATGACCAACCATACTGGAACACGCCATTGTGATTTTCTTTATCGCTTACAGAGGTTGCGCTAGACATAAACAAAAGCTAGTAATTTTACTTTTCATTCAAAATTGATTAAAACGTTAATATAAGTAGAATACTACACCCGTCACCACCAACTGTTGTTTTTCCACCTTTAACAAGGACATCCCATAAATATTCACGCTATAACTCTTTCATTTTGAACGCATCATTAACTTCTGTGGGGAGAAGAGGGTTGAGAGGAACAGGGGGAAACAGGGTGGAGTAAAGGGAATTGTGCTCTGAGGATGAGTCCGGGTTCTTTGAAAAGAGAGACAGGCGGCAAGGCCTTCCTCTGTTTCATCCTTCTGTTATAAAATTAGTTTTAAGAGGCGCCTCGTAAAGCTGCGATCAGCGTAGAAGCTCGTTCATTAAACCATAAATGTTGCATAGATTCTTTGTCGAAATCATCACTCCTCAGGCGAAGTCAGATGTATTTCTGTAAAAAAAAATGGAGAATTTTTAAATAGTAGAGAAATGTGCTTCTACGCTTGTAACTGCGTATTATACAGTTCTCTCGGAACGACGAGCGGTACCACCTTCGCTGCTGGTAGAAGGAAAATTCTTCCAGTGAAGGAGTTCGTGTGAAGAATATGCGCTTCGCCGCCAACCGCTGTATTGTAAAATCCACGCGTTAATTGGTGCTCTGCTCCCTGAGCCACGTAACTGAACTCAGCTTCATTTGCGTTATTGTCATAAGGCTTTGCACACATACCCCAGTAGTTCTCTATTGATGGTATCGACCAGGTGCTCCAATGGAATCCATGGCATGTACTGTACATTTCTAATCTTTCTGATGACTATTTTGTTAATTGATTAAAGATTTTGACATCGATAGTCTAAGTATTATTAATTCATTTAGTACACTTCAGTGGAATGATTACCATCGCCCTTTACTGTGTTCGCTTACTGTACTTCCTAAGCTCAAGATGTAAATATTACCGCTACAGCAATGGGCGTGGCCACGCGATCTTTCCACCAATGAAAAGGGAGTAGGGTTTCTATGTAAAAATGCTTCGTCAAAAATTGAACACTTAAAAAAGGACTATAGAGTGAAGGTACTACCAACCTTATTAAAATACCCACGGGTTCACATGAGAGCACACTCTCAGGGTTCCCACTCATAACTTTAATTACATCGATCAATAAAGATTCTTCATAAATGCATCCCATATCTTTATTATTTACATTATTTTACTGTTACATTTATAAACACACACGCACACATTAATGCTATTTTCTTTTGGATGTTGCAATATATTTGTTAATTCTTAGTTTCAATTATTCCAACTTCGTCATTTCCCAAAATCCGAGTCTAGTTAAAACCGTTCTGTTCCTAGCGCTTTTCTTTGGACTTGAACCAACCATGGAAACACAATTCTAATATCTTGCTCCAAATCAAACATATACATTCTGTACTATAACTACGATTTTCATATACTAATAAGAACGAATCCCATCTGGCTGTCGGCCTTCAGAAGTAGTGAGACGACAATAGAGGGATGTGTTCATTCGAATTGACTGACAATGAATAATATCATGACTACCGTAGTTCCCTGGCCACTTCTTTCTACCATGTCATTTATAAACGAATTTTACAAAGGCCATTTATTGAAAATGAAATAAGTTTCACAACAGAGGGGAGGTGCTCTTTTTGGAGGAGCCAATTAAAGTGCCGATCTTTCTCACGTTGGTTATTGTATTTCTATAAACCAATAAGATGTCACTCTGTGCGGTATGTTGTCACGTGCTTAGGTGGAGCGTTTTGGTTGAGCGGGCCATAACAAAGAAGAGCGCGCCCAAGGTTGGAGGGCGCCTTCTGCTTTGTCGCGTAAAATGGATAAAATAAGAAAATGATTATGCTGGGGCAGATTACAATGTGCTTCTAGCAAAAATTAAACATTCTTCCATGAGCAGGAATAATTGTTGAAACAAACAAATAAAAACATTCTCCAATTCATACGGCACACAATATGAAGTAATCAAGAAATACAACAAATAAAACAATGAGTGTGTTTCATTAAGTGGAGTCTTTAACTGTAGCGAAGCTAATAATTGCAAAACCTTAACCTTATAATATGTGTATGTTGTCACAATCTAATATTGACTTTACAATTTACAATATCAGGATGCTTTGAGAATATGCTTTAACAATTAGAAACCAAATCAAAATGTATCAGGCGTTTTCTTTAAAAACCCAGTATGACATATATTTGAAATCACTGCAATCATTTAAGAGTCGAATATATCATACTGACCCACATTTATGTTGAAATCTTGTCCCACTTGTAAAAAGTGCTCCGATCATTACTGACGTAATGAAATGACTTTATTGTTAATAAAATGTGACCCTACATACATTCCACAGTCTATAACACTGGAAGCTCTCCAAATTGCTGCATCGTTATGCCGTTGTTCTTAAAAAGATTTCAAAATTTGTTTTCATATCTATGATCGTAACCTAAGCTCACGCGCATTTTCGACTTCGTTAGTATTTCAGTACATTTTGAGCTGAAAATAGTGTATTTATTGGTTAAACTTTACCTTCTAACATGAAAAATTATGAGTTAAATTAACCAAGAATGTTTTCACACAATCTAACAATACTTGTCTTCCGTTTGCCTCATCAATAAATCATTTTAAAAACATTTCTGAAGATCCAATTAAGCACTGTATTTTATTATAGAAACGCCTGACAAACAATTTGCCAATGTTAATATTCCAAAGCGTACTACCCTGATGTTATACGCTTCACATCACCTTCAACTCAAAAATCATTATTTAGACGTTATATTTTAATATATAACAGTATAATATGCTGTTAACTGAGTTTCAGTCTTTTTAGGTACACATGCCACATTAAATTTGTCACGTTATCATTAATAATGAGAATTCCTGATTCGTTAAATTGCAAGAATTTCGTTTCATGTTTTTAAACATGGGGATGAAACAGCGTGGAATCTAAATTCCTAAGAAAGTATCGACCTACTGGAAAAATCAGTAAAATAAAAGGCACCGTTTTTCCCCTGGAGAATAACTTTAACGCCCGGTCTTTGTGGTTTATCAGGTTGACAGAAGGTAAGCTATTCTCACTGTCTTAATAATCAATTCCAGGTATATTGATGCAGAGCATCCGTCTAAGACCAATCCCATAGTCAACTATAATATCAAGTTTAATATGATAATATAATTTAATATGATACCAGATATTCTTTTTGATAGGTATGCATATTTGTATACAAATTCAGAGCGTACGTCTACTACGAAGGCAGTTTACTTGGTCTCAACAGGTACCTATATATGTACTTTCTGGAATCCTTGAATATTCTTGTTAAATATCCACATCGCAAGTTATTCAACTCATCGTTATCTAAAATGAAAATTAAGTTTAATTAAATCAGCCCTACATGGCTATTGAAAAGGATGGACGATAATAAAATGGCCGCCTTTTATAGTACGCTAGACAAAATGGCATTACATCATAAAGAACGCAGTGATGTAATACTTCCCCGAGAAGACTGAATGTGTAGTAAGTCTCGAAGGCAACAAATATCACATACGTAACATGTATAGTTTGTCTTCCATACAGCTGTTCTATATTTTATTCCTTTTGTCCAAAATTCTGTCCAAGTATCATAAAAAACCCAGAATAAAACATGAGTGAACAAGTTTAATATTTATTGGTATTTATTTATATATTATCTAAATGTAACGTACCCCCAGTGGAAGAGTCGTATTACGTTACAAAGGCTTGTTACCTTACATTATATGCATGGAACTCTTTCATTCGATAGATAGTAAAGTTTGGTGTCGAGCTTGTTGAAATATGTGTTAAACTCGCTGTGATAAAGCCTAGTTCGTCAAGGAGGAGCAGTCATTGTTGAATCTGGACGCGACAAGATTTTGATTGATGAGCTTTAAGACGTCTTAGCAACCAGAGTTAAGGATTCGATTGGCTAAGCTAACGCCGTTTTACTAATGATGAACAGTTTTTTCTGAAAATCCTTTTTTCCATCTCTACTTATTCATGCAGTTCTCAGTTTCTTGAAAAAAATATAACTAATTTCACAGCAAACAGTTAGGGCGTGATACAGAACGCCAGAATCACCTTCCAGGTTTATGCAGGGAAAATATTGCCGTCACATGATTCAGTGACCCAGCGGCAGTTGTGACAATAGTCCAGCCTATGTTGTATCACCAACGTAAGCTATAACAGTGCCTACATAGACAAATAAATAACTTTAACCTGAACAACGCCATCACTGCTGGCTGTTACAAATGTTGATTAAAGACAAAAATACAGTTTATCATTCGTTATTTCTGTCACAATTCGAGCAAATTTTTACTGTTTTTATAAAACCAAGAACTGCAGAGTGATTTAATGCCGTGCTTTGTCACAATCACATTCAGGTGTCAGCACTGAAGATTAAAACATGCTTATTTGGCATTTACTTTAGATTGTGTGTGTGTGTGTGTGTGTGTGTGTATGTGTGTGTCAGTTTTTCCAGAACTGTCAGCTCATACGCTAACAGTTTAAAAAGTGCTGTTTAGTAGTCCGTCGTTTTCAAGGCACCGGTTAAGCTCGCGCTGAACAGGACATGTATAACGTCCCTTCCCCCATTCCTCTGTGGCCTTATTGTGTTTGTGAGTCTGTGTGTCTGTCTCCGGTATGTGTGCAGACAAAGCCGCGTCCCCATCGCGATCCTTGTGCGGCACGGTGTCATTCTGTTTAATGAATAAAAGCACTTAGTAAAAGTAACAAAATTAAAGCTTCCTAGTTTAAAACAATCGTTTTCAACACGCTGTACATGAACTGAATTGATTTTAATCACACGACTATGGGAATGAAAGGTTCGTTTTTACTGATATCCATTATTTTGAGCACTTTATTTACAAAAATGTTCAACACACTAAAATATAACATTTCAATATCATTAGTGCTTAGTCTGTTTATGCATGAACGGTCTAACGGAGAAAGGAAGAACGTAACAAATCGATCTGGGAATCTGAACAAACACAAACAATGACATGCTCGGGCATTGTATATCTACAGCAAAATCAATCTGTTGTAAGAAATATGTTGAATTTCGTTCTTTTAAATAGTTTCTGACATTTCAATTAAAACAAACCAGGAATATATCATTGATTAACAACATATTTTAGATTAGAGCTACAATTGGTCAGAATGAATCCTTACAAAAACCACAAACACCAGCCACTTGTACAACTGCTTCAAACTATTTTTTTTTTTTTCATTTAAACCGACTCACTAAAAAGGGGGGGGGTCGTGGCGAGGGACCACGTAAGTCTGTCCAAATATTGTTGCATAAATTCTACAGATGTCCATACAAATATCTTACATGAAGTCAATGATAAATAATAAATGGTATAAAATAGTTTTTTTTAAATAATAAATACCTTAATCGAGATAACTGTCATAAAATATTGACATAAACTAATAAATTATGCTTTCTGAACTGAAACCAAATGCAGACAAAAACATCGTTTTTTCCCTTTTTTTCTTTTACTTCTGTGAAAGAGCTATCCGTGTTATAACGGCTGGCTAATACTTAACAGATCTACAGGACTTACCTTCAAGTAAAAGTTACAAAATGTTCAGTTCTTCAGTTTAGCATTGCACTTTAGAAAATAAAACAGATGACGATAAGCAATCCGTCGATGGATCTTCGTTAGTGAAGAAAAAGAACCACTGCTGCTTTATATATAAAAACAACAGGCTAACAGCCATGATAACGATAATAACAATAATAATACGGGCTAATACAGGTGACTGTTGAAGCGCAAATATATAAAGTACTTTAAACTACTGAGGTAATAAAATAGCGAGATCATCGCTTCAGCACACGGATGAACTCCATTACAGATGCGTTAGTTTAGGCGCGTCCTGAATCCTACCCTGAGAAGGATGGTGAGACGTAAGGTCTGTGTATGTGGGATGGGGGTCACAGGGTCCATGATGATGGCTGCCGGGAATCTGAGCGGCACAGCTGTAGTCCACGCTGGCGGATGAGGGATGAGGGAGATGGCCGAGGTTGAACATGGGGCCAGAAGCTGGCATAGAATCAACGAAATTCCCTCCAACGTACACGGGGCTGCCTTGTAAATTGGTGTTGGCAAAGCCACCGTTGCCTTGCATGGTGTGGTGTTCATACTCTGGGCCCGGGTACCTCTTCTGCTGCGGCATGCAGCCACCTAATGGTGCAGTGTATGCAGCCAAGCCGTACATGTTTTGCTGTGGTTTGGCGAAAGACGGAGGCGAGGGCGCGTCGTAACTAATACTGTTTACGTTAGGGAGCTGAGCGGAATATCCGATGTGATTCGCACCACTTAACGGTGGACTCCTGTCCGGTGAATGGCCGATGGGCGAATGCATAACACCCTTGGCTTTTTGGTCCTTTTTGTACTTCATCCTTCTGTTCTGAAACCAGATCTTTATTTGACGCTCTGTGAGATTCAATAGGTTAGCCATTTCCACTCTGCGGGGACGACAGAGATAACGGTTGAAATGGAATTCCTTTTCAAGTTCAACAAGTTGAGCACTCGTATAGGCGGTGCGGACCCTCTTAGAGGCTGGCCCTGGTGGACTTTTGTCGTCACAGGTGTCGCCTGAAATAAGTAAAAAGACATGTAGTTGCGAATACAACTTATACAATAAAACGCAATGCATAGCTATGTCACTAGGCAACATCGTGATCTCATTCTAATCAAAAAGATGTATACTCATGCAGTTCTACAACCGCTGACGACAAACCCAAGTATTACCACAATGATTTGTTTAGCACAACCAGTTTAATTAAACTGATATTATTCCATATTTTTAACCGCATAATGAATCACTTTCGATATTACATTTGTAAACGCTCAAACTATCGAACGTAAATAATTTTGTGATCTTGCTTGTCACATATAAGGATTACAAAGTGGGGGTTTTGATCAAATTTGAAAAGTCTCTGTGCTGTATGTATACCCTAAGGTTTGCGATTCTAGCCGAACATATAATCTGTTATTTACATGCCATTCCGTATTGTGTTTATATGGCTCGAGGAGAGCAGCACCAACTTAACCTGTGAATGAAAGACTGAAAAGGTGTTGAAATTAATTTTAGAATTCATTCTTCAATAACTCGTGATTTTGCTTTCACGGCACCGAAATTACTCTAATTTAAAGAACATTTAAGTCTCCCTGAAGTCAAGGTCTGTATTTTTTATAGGACATAAAACTGTCAATGTAGCTGAATTGCAGATTGATTGTTTTTGTGTCATTGTCAGACAATTCAGATCAGAGTACATTTTTGTGAATAATCTTAACAAGCTATCCGAGACTATAAATATCTGATTATAATGTTTTGACAGACCTCATTCTACCTCTCCTCTAAATATGGGCGAACAGGAACACAGCCATCCGTAGAACAGGGTCCAATCCACAACAATCAGCCACACAGATGTATCATCCCTCCAGTCGTAATACCTGCAGTAGTGCAGCTGTTGCTGTTGCCTTTCTGCTTTGAGTTCTGCCTGGATTCCTTCATCCATGGGAATATTTGCTTTGTAATAACAGGAGTGGCAGTATTAGACGCCCCATTGGGGGATGTCTTCTTTTTCTGTGTAGAAGCGCTGCTGGGGTTCGGCGAGGAGGCAGGCAGAGGAGGTGCTTGCTGGTGCTCACCAATGTTTACTGGCTGGCTGTTGCCTTGGCTGTTAGCAGTTCTCATGCAGCTGCCGTTTATGTCACTACTTTTATGATTTGGGGGTCGAATTGTTGATGTTTGTATTGTGCAGACTGGACCCTGAAAATCATTTTCGATATTCGATGAGGGGTAAGGCTGGTGACTGGAACCATAGCTAAAGGAATCAGATTTGGAGTACGAGTAACCTCCAAAAAGTCCAGAATTATCATAGTAAGAGGTTTTCTGCATTATGGGATTCAAACCGAGCGGGCCAGTCTGCCCTAATCCAATGACATGAGTTTTGTTTTCGTCTTTATTGGTGCTTTTTGACCTGTCACGTGAAAGGAACCGCCCACTCCTTTCTGACCTGTAAAGATACAATGAGAACACGTTAGACTCAGTCACCGCCGCTACACTAACACACGTGCAGATTTAAGTATGTAACATTAAAATAATAATAATAGCTATTTTTACCCTGAAACGTTTTAGAAACGAATTTGAGATCGAGAGGCTGGGACATTCAATCGTAACGAACCACGTGGACCTTTAGGTATAGAATGGATTTCGGGGGCTTATTAGCTCGCAATTGACGATACTATCCACATTTCTTGAATATCGTTTTGCTTCTTTAAAGAAAGACATATTATGGCAAGAGACACCGATTATACAGTTAAAAGTCAATTTTGTTTCTTGCTCTTAAACAGCATGCACTCCGTAACTAATTACAAATGTTCGACCATCGCCTTAGTGTACCACTACTGTCACATCATTGATTTTACCATGAGTCTTTGCTATTCATTGGTTATTCAGATCATAAGTTTGAATTATGAAATTTAACTTGGAAATTTCTCATATTATATTGCACTAGCCCATGTAATCAGTTGATAAAGCATGAATTACAGTAACATGTAGTCATGCATACTGTTCAGTGTTCCCTAAGGTTCAACAGAAAAATGTTTTGCTATTGGGCTTCCCAGTAAAAGTTTTACCAACATTTATATTCAATCCTCAAAACAATGTTGCAAAAATAATACAACAAATTAAAATGACAAGGCAGTTATTGGTTTTCAAACTACTTTTTCAAAGTGCATTATTTTGTTGAAAGCATCGGAATCTGCAACTAACCAGTTTACACAGTCGTCCAGTTTAGGCAATTAATGTAAAACATAACAATAACGACTACTACAACGATGCTTTATAATGTGATAATTAAAAGCTTTTTAATCTTTAATGCTCATTACTTCTTACTGTTTTTGCTGTGAAGCTGTCCCATGTTCTACCTTAAACAGCTTTTTTTATTTGAAGATAAAATTCGAATAGACGAATGCATTTTCTTTTGTAGCAATTTAGTATTGTATTAAATAAAATTCGATGGTAGCTATATTGAAAAGAAACCTTTCCAATGCGTCACTTTAACCCAAGCTGGTGACAAAATCACAAACATGACAGAAAAAAAATTATAGATACTATATTAGTTTTTTACTATTTTGCTAAAAATGCGAAATATTTAGATTCCACAGCCTTTCGCTTTCAAAGCCTTGGGTTACAAAGAAGAAGAATAAAAAGTTAAAAGTTAACTTGTGCTGTAAAGACACCCTTTGTGCAAAATCGATCAAAGAAAAAGGCCGCATCAGCACTGAGAGCCACATATTATTCCTTTCACTTCTGTGCCCCAATATAACTAAGACAAAACTCATAAGATAAACTTTCAGGGAACGAAGCTGAAAAAGTATCACGACACCGTAATCGTATATAAACTGAGAGGGCAGTAAGTGGCCGCAAAGTGGTAACCAGCATGTTCATTACTTCATAAGATATTATAAATTATGCTATATTGGATAGCTGAAATATTCCGAAACATTTTAAAAATGTATACTGGAATGCAAAATTATTCGATTTTTGACAACTGCCACCTATTTCTATATTCAATTCAACGTAGGCCTACATGTCATGTTCATGTACGGCGTTAAAACACGTTTCTTTTGCCGACATGTCTGTTTCTGAACTTTACTTGAACTTTTTTTTAAAAAGTGTAGGTTATAAATCATTTCGACAACGGTCAGCTGATTCTAGATTTGACTTCTCCAGCCCTGTGGCGGTGTTTGTCTAATGTCGCCAACGGCGAAATCATTTGAGATCTTTGGAAGAATATCCGTAATCCAGTCTCCAGCGCAATGCATTGTCCTAACATTGCTACAGGCAAACATTACAAAAACACTGCACTTCGGCCTCTCCTCGCGGTAATTATTGTCGAGATGAATGTGTATTCCGCGCTAATTTCAACGTAAACGCTAAAGTAGAACTAGGACAGATGTTCTGGCACGAAAAATCACTCCTCAAGTATTACATCCCTTTTCTACCGCCTGATGGAAATAGCAGGGAAATGCCCGCTGTAGCTTGAGCTTTAAATGAATTATTTAAAACAATATACCAAGATACATGAAACATACGAGTGGACAGCCAAACACCATGGTTATTAAGATGCCCGAAAATCCGTTCACTGCATATCAATGCACCTGTCACTGTGGACTGTGGTAAAATTTATGACTGGCCATGTTATGGTAGTAAACGCCTCACCGAGGAATGAAAAGAAAAACACTTCTCGAGGGTTGCTACCTTCAGAAGTGCAAAATAGTCCGAGCGTAGGAGGAAGACTCTAAAAGAAACCCCCTACTTCTTCCCTTGCAAGAATGGTGCACCAGTTTATATAAACCCAGCAAACGTCTTCCACAAACCATTACCGAAACAAAATGTTGCCGCAAATGCCAAACAGAAACATTGTCCGAATGGCAGAAGAATGAAGAGTTACACATGTGACAAAAGGATTATCCGTCTTCTGGCAATTCTAGGAATGGTACTGATCGTAATTAATGCCTAAAAGACCACGTTTGGTCACTGCGTTTCCTGTCATTGGATTTAATCAGTTTAATATATAGATCTGATTATACTTCCAAGTCCACTTTAGGAACATTATTTGTGCAGCGTGTTTGTTTTTGTGTTAGTCTGCCTTGGATTATGGTAGGCCTATGTTTAACAAAGCCTTTGTTAATACTGTTTTATTACTATTTATTACTTCTTAATTTACGATAAAATACTTTTTCTTTGTCCAAATGACTAAATGCAACAAAAATAGCAAATAATTCATAAAGCATTTTTTGTTTATGCATACTTGTAAGAAGCATGTGTTAGGCTACAAGAGAATTTGTTTTATAGGAGAATGAAATTTATGATGTTAAATGCATTTAATTAATAAAAATACATACCGTTTGCTGTGCTGAATTGGGTTTTAATTTTCCCTTTATGCCTTTCTCATCGTGGACGCCCTGACCTGGAGAAAGAAAAACAATCCATTTATCAACCAAGGCATTCTTTGTTACTGTTGCTCTTCTATCTAACATCGCCCATTAAATATAACACCTCAACTTAATATGCCACAACGAACAAATTAGCTATTTTGTTCTATGACTATAACGTCAGTAACAACAGGCCTAATAATAATAA
>JAABNX020000040.1:10088509-10149348 GCA_015163995.2 Mormyrus lacerda
TAATATGCCACAACGAACAAATTAGCTATTTTGTTCTATGACTATAACGTCAGTAACAACAGGCCTAATAATAATAAAAATAATAATAATAATAATAGTAATAATAATAAGAAGAAGAAGAAGAAGAAGAAGAAGAAGAATAGCGATCGTCTTCAGTCTCAGAGGAAAAGAATAAATATTGAGTAGATATTTGTGAATGAGAGGAAGTGAAGAAAAAAGTACGTTCTGAAAATTTAGCTACGTAAATCTGGTTATTTCAGAAAAGTATGGTTGCGATGATACAAAATGGAAGTCACTGGGAATCCGTTATGTCCAAACCGCAATGCACAGAATAACGGTACTCTGTATGAGTGGTTACGGATGTAATTCAGGAAATATCTTAAATTACAGGAGTATATTGTTGTCATGAATTTAACTTGAGCGCTTATTTCTGCGGTGGAAAAAAATGACTCAAGTGAATCCTCACAAAGGATATCTGGCCAGAAATATTTAGCAGTCATAAGCCTTTTCGCTGACCTTTGGCACGCTGAGTAATAACTCACAGATTAATGAACAACGAACGGAAGCCCTCCAAGTAAGTCACAGTGCATCCGATCACCCAACTTTTCACCAGTCGTCTTTCATGCCAAAACAAAGCTCGAAGATGCGATACTTTATAACCACTATTCGGAAGAGCCATTTTATCTAAGTAACAACAAGAACGCAGGCTCGCGGTGAAAATTTGCGGTCCTTGGCCTTTTTCGTTTTCGTTAAGAGTGCTTTAGTGGTCTTGGCTCCCTGGAGTTAATTTATTGCCATTATTTATTAATTAAGGACGAATGACTTAACCACCTTACATCTAAAGAACGCTGGTTCAGAGGAACGAGACCGTCATGTTCAGTGTGTATTTAATGGGATTATTTATTGTAATTTCAATTGCTTTGCGTGGTTCTCTTTTCTGAGGCAACAATGTATCTCGCCCACGCATTGCTACGGTAAGTTGGTAGATATAATAACACAATAGGGTATTATTTGCATACTTACAAGAATGGTTTTCGAAATAGATGTGACTATTTCTTGTTACATTGTCGATTTGTTTAGCCTTTTTTTGACCACGGGGTCGATTATATGAAGCTATTGTTTCAAAATCCATGATCGATATACAGTGTATATATACCTCTTCGCCAATACAGGAAAATAGCAAATGCGGCAAAATGGGTCAAAATAATTACGTAGACGGTATGGCTATTTTACAAGATATGTAGAAAATTGAACGTGTAGAGAATTTATAGGTAACTAACTAACTGTGAATCCGTCTAGGTGAATGAAATAGGAAATCTCGGTAATTAGATTGTAGGCGCTCACTTGTCATGACTTTAGCTTCCAGGCATGTTCCCGAGAAAAGGGCCGAAGTCGTCTTATTTTCAATGAAATGAAGTTCCTAGTTTTTCCCACTTTTAAATCCGTTGTGTACACCTTTCCAAATTTACGTGTAAAGTCAAGATCGATCATTTTTGTCGTTAAAATAACGAAATTGAAGGATGTCCGAGGATTAAGAAATAAATTAAATTACGAAATTAAAAATGTCTCGTTGTTCATCTAGAACGTGATAGCGAAAGAATCAAACCTAGCTTCTAGTGAAAAATAAAAGATACTAGTCGTTTGCGGTTATTTAAACTGATGATTTATAAAAAAAATCTTGAAAGCATGAAAGGTTATAACAAGTAAATCTTTAAAAAGTATCACAGCAAATTTTCTTAAAATGCGTATTACAAATGATAATTTTACTTTAAAAATAGAGAACAGAGAATTGTATGATTAGGGTATATCATAATCCCTAAGGTAGTACATATGTCAAAATCTATCCTTGCAATGATAAAAGTCCAGCTGTTTCCTTCTCAACTAATTATTTGAATGTTGCTTACCATCTAAATTGTACATCAGATAAAAACCTCCACAGTCAGAATATATACACCTGACGTGCGTCTGATGAACCACCTCGAAAACACAGAGAATAGTAAAAACGACAAAATGATTAAAAATGAAAAAAAATGTATCCAAAACAGGCGTTTTTTAACAATTAGGCGAGAAGTAGCATTAATAAAGATTAACCTTTTCAATGGAATACATCACATTTATATTCCAGTATTATTTAAACCTACAGTTAAAGGTTGCATTTTGCTATGCAATTGCTTACCTGTGCATCAATTTATCATAAACCCGAGGTTCTCACTATAAATTTCTTCACCTGCAGTCTCCAGAATATATCCTTCACCCTTTGTCTGCAGACAATACTGTCCTAAACCTGATCTTGCGGTTTTTCAGACATTTCCATATACCAATGCAGACAGTATTCCCGATAGAATGGAAAGAGACTCGCACCCAACCAATAAAGAGCGAATGCAGTTGATACCCTTATGCTACAATACTGCTAATCATTGACCAGGCACTGATTAAAAAACATAATAATGTATCGTTCCAGATAAAATTATTGAAGTAAAGAAAAACCATGATTTTGCCAGTGTTTCAGAATCCCTTTACAATAACAAATAAAGGCACTGCCTTAAAATACTGGCATATTTGTCCACGTGATCTGGGTAGCGGATTGTTCTAATTGAGGATGGGACTTTAACATGCTTTTACCTCACAAATGCACTTTTTTTTTAAAGGAAGGCGCGTTTCATTCATGTGCCTGCGTATATATTTCCTTCTAGCTTCTAATTTTCATGAACACACTAAATCCGCATTAAACTACAGAACTTTAAAGGTGTATCACAGACGGCGTAGTAGAACACGTCTATTTTTTCACTTTTGTGGACTACAGTGATATTTCTCGAGACTGTTGGACAGTTTCTAATGTGACCGATGTAACCTTTTAAAAATTCCTAACAGTTATGCACACTTAAATTTCTATTATTTAATTTTATTTATAATTTTGTGTATTTTGCTGCAAAAGAATGTCCCCACTCGTTTAGGTTTTCAGATAATTAAATTACCTCGAAATGTCACGTTTACAGTACCATATCTGGAATTATATCATTTTTGCATAACATGATTGATAAAATAAAGACATAGGCCTATATTTTTGACGTTGGTTTGAAATTGAAACTAGAGACCGCAATCTCCCGCAGTAGTTTGTGAAACAAATATTCCTCCTAAATAAATAGAATGCTTTTCAATTAAATTAAATTTTGCTTGAAATTTGTGTTGGAAAAAAACATTTTTCAATAATCCCACGTTAGTATATCTTAACACTAAAAATCATTGAATTATGAAACGATTAGCCATTATATTTAAGATTAAAGAAAATTATGGAAATATTAGACATTTGGCTAGTCTGTCTGAAACACTGTCAAAACCGTCAACCCTCCCTTACGATATTTATCAAAAATATTGCAAATACTCCGGTTTCATGGTTTTTAAGATTTGCATTTACAAAGCAATGGAGCTCTTTTAGAACTATATATGTCATCGCAAATGATACCCATAGAAAAGCAATAACCAGGTCTGAGAAGATAAAATGTTACTGTATTCTGCATGAAATAACGTAGCGCATACAATATCTTTTTGTCAATGACCGTTTCCCGAATCATAAAGTTAAAATATTTTTCCTTCATTGATGGCTTGTTCCGTTTATGTTTTTGTTGTAATGATGCAGAATGCTTTCAAATGGCAATTTGCTTCTCCTGAAACCCACAGGAAGATGGAAACCGAAAACCGAAAAAGATAGTGATAATTTTTCCTAACGGTTGGAACCTGGCGGAGCGAAGACCTGTCCAGAGGAAAGGATGCAAGACCTCTACCTTCACAGCATATGTTCATGGGGCAATAAAACTGAAAGATTTACAGTCCGTGCCCGGCCCCCAGCAGCCTAGCACCCTTTCAGGATTTACTGGAAATGATTTACAACGACACAGACACTGTCACCCTGCTCAAAGCGCTCCCATTTTCCCCAGAATGAAAATTGCTATCGTTGTAATATCACCAACATTTCCCAAGACTATCCGAATATGAGCAAACAAATACGGAAAAGAAATACTTCAACAGATTGTGATTCAATATATTTTAAAAAAATAAATCGATTGATATAACTGAATTAGATTTTTCGGGTTTTCTTATCCATTATCAATGCAGTGCATTTAACATTAAGAAATTGCAAGCTTTGTTTTATTCCGCTGTTTCCGATTTTTCTTGACTTACTAGCAAAATGAATATTAATGTATCCATCTTCCTGGAGATTTCGAATAATATCTTATTAATATCTTATATGATCACATGCATGTAAATATATTTAACAAGGTGAATATATACGAATGAGCTCATGACGGCAAGGCACCTTTTCTAAAGGATCCTGCAATAAATCAAACTGAGGCCCTTGCACGAATCCACTAAGAGCAAGCAACGTCTGACCAATTATACTACACAGATTTTAAAGCCACGTTATAAAAATAGAACCACGTTTAATTAACTGAAGAATATGTGGACATAGAATTGTACAAATCTTGACATGAGATTTCAATGAAAGCACAATAAATGTTACAATCCCAAACATTGTTTGTTGTTAATTTACCTCTGGTTTATTCTGTAAAGAAGAGGGCTTCAGTAGCGAGAGGTCAGCATATAGCAGCCCATTACAACTTCAGGCTGTCTAAAGGTAGCGCCGGTGCAAGTACCAAAGGGTGCTATTTATCAAATAAGTGACGGATAAGTTCATTTACCCTTTTGCTAAAAATGAAACTTAAATGTTTACCTACCAAGCTTCCATTTGCTCAGATCCTAAACAAATGTTCTGGCTACAGTAGCGTTGAATACCGGACCGTTTGTATATTATTTTCTTGGGATCTCTTCAGTTTTCAAGTCTGATAGAGTCCTTGCGATTAATGACGACGCCGTGTTTCTAGGGGACGTGCTGCATTAATTATTTAGACAATCACGTGGTCAAATAAAAAAAGAAACAGAAAGAGCCTTACAGTCCCCCTGTTATATCTTCGGATGCAGGCAGCACAGTTTATTATGTCTTAAGGAGCGGTCTTGCAAGGCAGAGACAGTTTCTGCGAGCAGCTGAATATCAAACATGGCCGTTTGTGAACCGTGGGGAGCGTAGCGGCGGTATGTTTGGAGCAGTGTCATTGTTGCGAGTGGCTCTGCCCATGGCTTTCATTTTTTTTGCGTCTCTACCAGAAGGCGAATAGAAAAAACACGCGGTGGACCAATCTTATGCAATAGATTGGTTTTGTATCCTCTTGTTATACAGTACAACAAATCACTTTTATTCTACATCTTTAATGCCGTTTTCAAGTGACTGCTATTCTTGATCTTACTGAAGCATGCCCACTGAATACAAAAACAGACCCCTTTGTACTTTAAAACTATAAAACTAGTCTAATTTATTTAGAAGAAAGACACCCACTTTTATTATTATGGTGTTATTTAGAAATAGCCTACTATAAATAAGACAAAAGTAATATTGAATTGAAAAATAACTTGAAGTTCAATTTCCATACGCCATTAGGTATATGGTTACATTGTATATAATTCAATATTAGTACATCAACAGTAGCTGATTTTTGGAATTATGTTTCATATCAGTGTGACCTTACAGGAGTGACATTGCATGTCATGTCCGTTTGTTTGGGCATTGTGAGCCGCGCGTGCGCGCGCGCGTCCACAATCATTTCGCTGCTGAGATACAATGTCGGAAAGAGCTAATGCCGTGATATTTTTGTGGGAAGATGCAGTGGAATATAAATGAAAGTTTCCTTTTCGTTTATTACAAGGTTTTGGTGCTGGGGGGAAAATATTGCTTTGCAATACACAGATCTTTAATTAGTACAAAGAGCGCATATTCTTAATAAATAAGTTAAAAGGAATATGTCGATGCTTTAAATGTCTCCATAGAGACATGCTTCAAATGAATCTTGCTATTAGACTTTAATAAGCAGACAGATATTTTGTACGAACCAAACAAAACGTAAATAGCTGTATTTTACATGCCGAGTAAAACCAAGTTGACCTCATTGTTAGAATTAAAAGAGAAATGTATTCCCATTTTTAAAAATCAGGTTAAAAATATTGCAATAACACTGCACGTCTAACAGAAATAGGTGAAATGTGGCAAAATCGCACTCGGGATATTCTATCCTCTTTGTCTGTATCGTCATATCCCGCAGTAAACTGACATCAGAACTAAACACAGGTATCTCAAACATTGCCCACGAGCTAACCTAACCAAAATCCACAATGAGACTTAAATGTTCTTAACGTTTACATATAATATGTGAAATATTACAAATGAGACATGTAAAATATATTCCTGGAGGCCATTTATTGTAAACCATATCTTTAATTCAGCAACAGCCTACAGAACAATTCTCTTCCACGCAGTCTACGGCATTGATACTGAAAAGTAAATAATCAGAACCGAGATCTTTCAAACAATTTTATTTGAACAAAAACTATATAAAATGATGAAACGCTAGTGTTTCATCTTTTTTTAAAGTATAACAATATTGTTATTTAGGTATACCACAGTCAAGTATGAAATAAAGTTGCTAAAAATGAATGCAAACCCTGTGTGTGGTGGGAAAGACTTCAGGTCCAGCGGGTCAAGGGTCTCGAGGTCAGTCCTCGCGGCTGAAATACGGGTAATCTAATAGAACTGTGTCCTCTGGGTGAACCGACGGCTGAAGCTCCATCGAACTTCAGTTAAAAATGTTTTTTGTTTTGTTTTTTTTCTTTTGTGAGTAACGGCGTAAAATATATGATCATTATTTGTTTGATAGCTTCCTTATTTGTCTATTTATTTACTGTCCAAGCGCAAGGATTTCAAGAATTTCAACATACTTATTAACAGAACGTGAAAGAGATCTCGTTCTGGTTCCAGAGGCGTAAATGGATGGGTTAAGGACAGAGTAATGCTGTTTCTGCAAACGTGTTCATATACGCAATGTAACACTTTTATCTAAGCGTAAAATCAAATGATTCTGCCAAGTTAATGTTGCAGATTTCCGTGGAAGATATATAAATGTTTATTTTAAATTAAACTTAAGTGAATACGCCGACCCGACAATAAACATTTTGAAATTTATTAGCATAAAATAATTTCTTTACGTGGAAAACTTGAAATATGGGGTATATTTCAGAAGCCTTGATGCGTTCTGTATAGTTGATTTTACACGAACATTTTTAATGACTTAATATTGTATAAATAAGTATAAAACACAAGGATTCCATTATACAGTATTTTCAAAAATATAGGTCAAGGTAGGACGACTCTTATTTAGTATCTTTAAATAACATATGGTGAACAGGACACATAATCTTAGAATGCAAGGTGTTTACAAACATGTCAGGACAGGATTTATAACTGAGTTATTCAGTCGAGTATTCTGTTCGACAGTAGGACAATTCTGTCCTGATTGTGCGCCGTAGTCTCCGACGGTTTTATTGCATATAGCTGTTTTTTTTTAAAAAATCAGTCGACTTTTTCAGAGGAAACTTTAAGGAACAAAAAAATCACGCACACACCGCCACATCTAAACGTTCGTCTATTTCGGCTGTTTGCAAACTCAATTCAAAATTCAAGAACCTAATAAATCAACGCTACAACAAACCGAAGATTTTGTAGTTGTGGCTACTTTTATTATTTAAAATTATATCCATCCAGTCATCTTAAAAAAGTTTAATTACTTTTTTTCCACATAACACTAGCAATTTCATATGCACAAAGCTTCACATATATTTCTGCTTTCATTTAAATAAACATAAATTCACCGACCGTTTTCTGAGACGTGCTATAAAGCACACAAAATACTTGGCATTTCAGTAAAATACACATAAGATATTAGAATGAGCAATTTTACAACAGTAAAGTACTAGACTTTTAAGAAGAGATTTAAAAAATCAGCATCGTATTTTTCTAATGATCTACTGTACCTCATTGAAGCAATTGACGATGCCCTGTATCTTCTGTGCCAATTAAGAGTTACAATGGTCGCCTTCATAGGAATTCAGTACAAAGTCCACACACGCGCCTGGAGACTGTGTCATGTTTGCTTCTGTTTTACTTTAAATGACAACGACCAGAAATGTCATGTATGGAAACCATGCAGAGTCAGATGTAATACTGTCTGTTATATACAGTTCATTGTGCACTTGAAGAGAGTAAAAGCTCTCCCTCCTCTTTCTGAATTCTTTTTTTTTATAAAGTTGTGATATCAGTCTGGTTGTCCTTTTGAACACTTTGCAAATGCTGACTGGATGCCGACGATGATCTGCCTTTCGTGTTTGGGAGTTTGTGATCTTTTTTCCATTTCATTCTTCTGTTCTGAAACCAGATTTTGATCTGACGCTCGGAGAGACAGAGCGCGTGGGCGATCTCAATGCGACGCCGCCTAGTAAGATACCTGTTAAAATGAAATTCCTTTTCAAGTTCCAAAACCTGCTGTCTTGTATACGCTGTCCGGGACCGTTTTGGCTCTGGTCCTGTGTAATCCGGATTCACTGAAAGAAATAAATACTAATGTGAGAAAACTAAGCAACACTGTTTACAAAGTATCTGCCTCTCTCAGGGGAAATTTCGTACTTCACTTTTTAATGGAATAAAACTGAACAAAACAGACGTTAAACTCTTACAATATGTCTCCAATCGAAAGTAAACACGATTCAGAGGAAATCGTAAATACAGCAGGCTTTGGTCGTGGAAGCAGTGAAGTAGCCTACTCAGTAACTCTGTGAGGCGGCCACATAGCTAGCGGCCTATTTCCTAAGCAATAAAAATTTATGACTGGTGTAATTGGCGGCCCCTTCAAAAGAGCCCATAAATATTTCACAGAAGGATTCGTAGGCTGGAAAGAGAACTGGAACACAACTTGCACAAAAGGATATGGAGAGAGATGGGAGACTGTCATTCTTACCCGTTGTAACGTGGACTTTCTTCATCCATGGGTAAACTATTGCTGGTTGCTTGGCTTGTATCCCGTTTTGGTTCTTTGTGTTTTGTTGTTGCCCGCATGTCCGCGGACCGGACATTTGGACCGAAGGGCATTGCTCGGTCTGAGCGGTGAATGGACTAGGAAGACTGGCTTGCTCCTGTACATGACCTCGCGGCTGCACTGTGGAACCCTGCACCGTGTTACAGCTGAAAGCCTGCTCGCTGTAGTTTGACCGTGAATAGATCCCTGGGTGCTGGAAATCTGTGTCCTGCGCTGGATTGTAATACCCTGTGCCTTGATCAGGTATATAGCTGTTCTGCGAATATTCCTCACAAGGAGGAAATTTGGGCTCCACATACTTGGAGTTCACCATATACGAACTCATGGCCATTAATTTCTGAAGGTAGAAAATACTAATTTTTCTCGAGTTGTCTTTTTTCTCTCTCCATAAAGCCCTCCTACTTGCTGTCAACTGAATAAAGTTAGGTAGCCACGTGACCTGATCAGCCAATCATTGTAAAGGGAGTATATTATAGAGTAAGTGCACACCTAGATGCAATTTTTACAAACTTTACTATATACTTAAGTTATACGGGATAAAATGATGCATTAAGCTGCACCTATATTTCTGATGTAATATATATAAAGTCAAAGGCGAGATAAAAGTGCATAATATCAAAAGTAATTGTGACGGTTAGTTAACAATTTCTATTCTTCCTTAATTAAATAATGAGCTCCATAGAGACAGATATTACTTTGGGTTACATACTTTTTAGTTACATTTTAACGGCTGCAAATTAGAATAAACCAGTATTGAGGGAGAAACGCTTGATGAAAAAAAAAAACAAACAAAAGATAGAAAACGTCCCGTGGCACAAAAAGAGGTGAATAAAGCCTCGAGACAATTGATGGAGATCGTCTTTGTGGAAAAGGGGTCATCCAAAAGTTACAAGGATCTCATCGTTTCATCTGATCTGCTCCTCTGAAAGCAAACCAAAGAGCTTGATGACCGGTAAAGCGAACCAAAAGGAAAATATGAAATATAATAATTTACGTATGACAAAAACAATAAAAATTCAATACTGAAGTTTTGCTGCTTTTGTCTGCTGCCTGTCATGTTGATCAATATCTATTTCAATTAATCTGTTGCATGCTGCAAATGTTGTGTTGAATATAGTTTATTCATTAACTTTTGTTAAATAATACTCTCTTAGAAATTATATATCGTTGACCAAATATGGGTGTATTGGCAACAGTTAGAGGCAACCACATAGATTGCTTTTTGCATCTTTTATGATAGTACAAATACCATGGTGATTTAAAAATAATATAATACAACTAATCAGTTAATTTGTCTAATAATTTAATCAAATAAACTCAATGTTGACATAATGCATGCATTAGAAGCGTCTTGCAAAAATGTCCTTCACCCGCATCCTACAGAATATTTGATGCTACTGCTCAAATGCTTATTTTCGAACAAAATAATACACAAGCAAAATCGAAGTTCTTGCATCGACCATATACTCCCCTAGAATCGAATCTGTGACTGTGATGTCTCACACAAATTCGGTTCTACAGGGTATATATAGACGACGGATTATAAAGCTCAAATGACAGAAAGGGGTGGGAAAATTGCCAGTTATGTGATTGTTTCGAATTCTTATGAACACAGGTATTCTGAGTGGAAAAAAGTATTGCATTATTAGCATTTATGTAGATAAAGCAATAAAAATGAATTAAAGTAATTTGTACATAATATTTAAAAACTTATGTGCGGTTTAAAATACACGTATTAAATAAATTGGCAACATGCATTATAATATACTGTAGTAACATTTATATAAGAGATATTCCTTCATGCTATGTGGGACAAGCATTCAAGTTATCACAATAAACATATTTTAATAGACCAATATTTTATATAGTCACATCCTAAAACATATGACTGAGAAAATGTCGAAAGTTCAATAATTACTCACGACTTCTTGAAAATAAAGTTACGGGCCACGCGCTCAACACACTGTCCAAAGCTCGAATAAGGAGTGGACGCATATAAGGCAAAGGCTAAAGGCCACGAGGTCAAACAAAATCATTTACTAATATATCACAAAGTTTCATTATTTTTTCGCTGCCGACAGCTCTAGCCAGAAGTACAAAAGTTCACGAATTCTTCATGACCCATCTGATAACTAGGTTGTCTGGTAGAATCGGTGCATCCAAAGGCCTTCAGAAAATGCAAGAGTACTCTGTACGCCTGAGAAATAGTATTTCGTTAATTATATTTTATTCCAAATAATTATTTTTTGGCTTTAGTTACTGTACTAAGCAGAGCAGAATTATACCTTTAAAAATCAAGTGACGCTGTATTTCAATGCATTTTGATTTATTTTCTTTGTACATAATAATATAAAAATAGTTACTGAACGTCTGGAATCATTTTATTAATATGTTACGATCAAATCTGATTATTTTTATGAATCGCGCAAGAATTACATATTAACTATTTTAAAAAAGTCATTTAAAAGGTATGCTATTTGTGTTATATTTTGCAACATACAACATTTCATTGCATTGTTTTATTATGACGAAAACATTCTTTCTATGTATAAAAAGCCACCCCAGTTGCACAGGTCGCATTTTCATATTTGTTAGACAGCGTGACCTGCGTTTCACCTTGCTGTGCGACTTCTTCAGACGGGTCAAAGCCGAGTTACTGGTCAACAAAAGTGTTAATAATTCACATCTGTTTTAAAACGTTCAGTAAATATTAAACTGGTATCATTTGATTTTGTTCATAAACCGTCACTTCCCTCGCTGTTGTTGCTGGTTTTGTGTTTAATTCGATTGCTCTAATATAGAAAGGTTTTAAAAAACGTTGTCTTGATCGTTTCAATCTCCTAATGCAAATTTTATGAACATAGTTGACGATAGTTTACAATACCTACAGAAATCGCACAATGCAAGTGTTTCCTGGTGATATTATTTTGCGTTTTTAGAAATTAAAAACTGTTGAGACAAGAAATGCGAAATCATATAATCAGAAAATTATTTAGGCCTGTAGCAACTGAATATTTAAAAATTAAGTATATACGATAAAACAACAGTCACTAACATTTGCAACAATAACAACAAAATAATTACAAAGCTTTGTCAATAAACAATTTTAATTCATAAATAAAACCGAAGATACTTTAACCTATACACAAATATAAGGGGACCAGGATGGGTTGGATGGATAAATTGAAGCGACATGAGGAGTTTAAATATATCTCGCAAGTAGACCCGTGTGTTCCTCATACTAATCAATGTACAAATTGATGTTCAGACTACGATGTTTATACCAATACACTCGCACGTTTCTCAGCGTTCGCGCGTTCTTACTCCACGCGCCCGTGAATACCATTGGCTGAAGACACTATATGGTTAAAAAACAGTAAGTATGTTGCCTTTTTAAATTAAGATCACTGTGATTGGAAGCACCCAATAAAATTAGAATAACGAGCAGCAATCGTCTGGAGGCATAAGAGAAATATTTGTAAGGAGATTAATACCATGCTGTGGCCTGGGGGGCGCTGTGCAGAATAATAATAAAAAAAAGTTTGAGAGCCAAAGAGGCCTACATGCTCATTACCTGTAAATTAAACAATTATCGTTGGCCACCTCCAGACCAATACAAAAATATGAGGTAATGTCGGTTATTTAGTCATTCAACCAATGCAATGTCGCCTCCTTGATATTTAACCCCCCCCCCCCCATCCTCTGTAGGGAGCTAACCACAGGTCGAAAAGAACCTTAGTCCACCTACATTAGTACTTTTGCTTCGTCACACAGCATATTGCTTATGAAAAAAAAATAGCTTATCACATTAATTCCAAGTGAGCATTTGAAAGAGGAAACTCGTATTGAATCAAAGTACTGCGACTTGAAAATGTTGTTGATTTAAAATACAAGAACAAAATACACACGCAGGTATTCCAATTTAAGTTTTCTCGTAATACGCACGTACCTTTAAATGCACAGGTTTTGTTTGCGTCCTTACGTATGAACTATTGCCTGTTGTCGTTTGTGTATTCAATAGAACACTTTCTAATTACCTTTATAACGTTACGTTTCACTATATAATCAAATCACATTCGTAAACGTAAAAAAACTGAAGTCTGAATGCACAGAAGAGATCTACAAATAGTGTTATACTAAGCACGTATTTATAAACAAAATCCCGAAAAATATAAACGTAAAGCTTACTTTGAGGACGACTGAAGACAAGGTCCCAGTAAGCACAAGCGCCCATTATTCGAGAAAGGTTAATCCTTGCTTCCACCTATTCAAAGATCGCTCTGCAATTCCAAACCATCTGCACTTCCTTGCTAATATACAATGTGAATTATATTTTGGCTTGTCAACTCCCTGGCCATAAAACAAAGTTTAATGGAATCACGTGCTCCCCCATAGCCATTCATGACACCGCTGTGGTACCATAAATAACCCTCAAAGTTGCACTTATTCAATAACGGCGGTTACACTGACGTCACTAGAAAATACTAGCGATACGTAATTATTATACATTCAATGGTCTTCAGATTAATTCAGAAACAAAATATAATAATACCATTAGGGAAACATAACCCACTGTCATTACAATTTTAAATTTAGATAAATTTTTGCAAAGCTATTCTTTAATTTTGTCTCTTAATTATCGTGTTTTTTTATCGTTGGCTGCAATAAAGTTATTTTTAAACCGAAATAATATGTAACAAAACGAAAAATCGCGTAAAACCTTGCAGTGTTTTATTGCCCAATGATTTTTTTTAACAAATCAATATGACGTCTGTGAGAGTGTTTTTCTTAACAGCTTCATTCCGGAAATCTGAGGCAATAAAGCAATAAAATCCTCTAGGTGGAGAACATTTGATCTGATCCACACACATAGGGCAGTGGATCAGACACCACATCTAGTTTGTAATCACCCTTTAATCTTTAAAACACTTAGTACAATTGCTCTGTATTTTTATATGTGATTGTTTAATGACCGCAAAATATCACGCAATTCTCAAATAACCTACATTTATTTCGATCTCAACTGAATTTTCAAATACCTTTTAAATATTTCACATTTAAAGATGTTGAGATACTTCGAGCTAAGTTTAAATCTACACAACAGCAATGGATATTAATATAATTGTAATGTGCAGTTGCTAAGTATCGTTTTTACTTTGCACAATTCATGCATCACATATCTGAAGCGAAGCAGCTGTTATCCTCAGTTGCGGCCTGCGACGCTAATAATTATCAGCTTTACAGTTAACTAATATATCCATTTTGAAACTTCAGCCTGCCAGAAATACGGCCTACATTTGTACTTGGTTTCAACTTCAAAGAGTAAGAATTTTAGAGGTGCTACCAGCTCCGGTTCACACTTCGCTAATGTAAAGTAGAAAATCATGAACTCCACACCCAGACAAAAGACAGCGCATATTATGGATCACGTGATTCGACGAATCCATAGTAACTCTTTTTTTTCATGACGTCTGAGATGAAAGATGCGGAGATAATAAAAGAAACAACCTGACTGTTGGACAACAGCGTCCTCTGCTGGACAAGCGAGGATCTTCAGTTCAGAATTGCGTCTGGAAATTGGCGTTAAATTGCTGCATTTAGTTTGGCTTCGAACAACGCGGATTTTGATGGCGGAAGAACAAAAATCTGAGTATCTTTCACAAAGCTCATGCTTTCTTCATATAATATTCAGAAATATAGGGTAAATAGAAGTAGATAGAGATAATGTATGGAAAACAACAACACATTTCTCAAATAAACAAACAAACAACTACGTAAGCAATCATAGGAACGGAAAAATGCATAACCTGAACATGTCCAGCGATACTGACAATAGCAAAACATATAGATATGATAAGATTTTGATAACTGTAAAAACAATGTTCATCTTATATAAACGATGTATCACTGTGTGGAAAAGTATGTCGCACCAGCGCATTATTAATTTTTATTAAATCTATGTCTATTAGGCGTGTTGTTCTTTGCGCCACTGGAGAATGTTTGTAACTAAAAATTATAAACTCGATGGCCAATTATGTAGTATGTTCCTGGATTATTTTGATAGATTCAAAGACGTATATGCTGTTGCATCATAGCAGTAGTCAACAACATATAATATAAACTGGGTTTTTTAATGATCATTAAAATGGAATGAATATAATGCTGGATATATTTAGCAAGTTTTTACATATTATTGTAAATCGTCTCGTCCACAGTACATACGGTGTGCTGCATTTCATTTCCTAAGACCTATAATTGCCTGGCATCACCAAAAATATCCCAACTTCACAACAGATGTACGTGTCATTACTTCGGACGAGCAAAGCAAAACGCGAGATATGTGTTAATGTCCGTCATCTACGGCTGCAGGCCTCGCCATGCTCTCCGGCGCGCGCTCTCTTGCCGCATTGCAGTAAAGCTGTAAATAGTTTAGCAGCTGCCTGCCAAGGAGTGAAATACTGTCTTTGTTCCCCAGCCCTCGGCTTTGGGCCGCTGAAAACAACTCTTCATAGTGCAGATACCTTTAAATATTTATATTATACATATAAATATATATAAAACATCATTACAAAGTCAAAAACTTTTTATAAAATTCTATTGCTTCAATTTTCAAAAAAATATTTTTTTTTGCAAGTAAAAGAAATAAAGAGCAAATAACCCGTAAAAAAGGCATGATAACATGTTTTAATATGTAAGTATAATGATATTATTGATAGTATTGCAGAGAAATTGTGATTCACTTGATGTGTGGGTAATATTATCTGACATAAACAATGAATCACGACTGATGCCATTACATGTAAATATAAAATAGATATGTATATATGTGTGTGTATATGTGTACTTATTTATTCATTTATATTATGCATATAATCCAAAACCTACACTTCTTCTTCCTAACGAACACACTAAATGTTTTAATGTATCCACTATGATGTCTGTCTCCGAGAAAAAATACATACATAACCGTGATAGTTTTTGAAAGGACAAAAACATGAAAGAACATAAACCGCTTTAATCTACTAATGGGCTTCAAATGAACGATGTACTGATATCAAGAGCAAATGGGAAATGTATTAATCTAATCATTGGTATTATTTATAAAAGAATATACAAATGGTCAGTGTATAAGGATTTTATCTTCAAATATCAAAGCTGTTAACGATGAGATTATTCCATTTTCAGCTGTAAGACAGAAAACCATCAACAGTCATTGTATATAGGTCTGTTATTACGCTATGCTTCGATATAGCACAATTGTCCACTATCAATGGGATATCAACACAAACACTTTAATTAACGACATCTTGACTTGAATATTTTGACACATTGTGTTCACTCACACATTCGATTTTGCCCAGTATTCTAAAGAATAAAATCGTCATAGTTCATAAATATATATCGATAAAATTAAACTAAGAGATTAAATGCAGTAACTTGTGATGAAAATGATACTTAACTTTCAGTTGGGTTCATTTATTTAAGACGGAATCGTCTTTCGTTATCCAAAATACGTTCTCAACTGACTGACAACTGAAAAATGATCAGGTAAAACGTTCACTTACCAACAAACGTTGATTGATACTGGTAATCCATTTGTTTCATCGTTTCTGCGTCTTACCAGATAATGTAAAAGGCGTATTTATGGTTTACAGTAAGAGGGCAGAAACAGGAATGGTATTCGTTCTGGTGAAGAACATAACTAAAATACGCAGGGTTCGACTTTTGCCTCTGACAGACAGGGAAACAACATCAAAGCTCTGAAACCCTGAACTGGACTGTTGACTTCACACTTCCATACTACTAATGGCAAAACACTAGTCATGAGAAAGAAGACAGAAAGGACGAGGTTCGGACGCTTTAACGGTGGAATGCGGTGTAAAAATCGCTTGGGAAATAGGGAAAAGGGCCATGAAGACGTTAGCCTCTCGCGCATGACCAGTGGCATCCAATGACAGGCGATAGTGGCTCGTAAAAAGGTCCATTACGAAGCTGTAAATTGTCTTCTAACAAAAAGGAATTTAGACTGCTGCAGTTGTTTTCTGTTTTTTCCCCGCATAATGACGGAAGATATTCGCTTTTTGAAGAAAATTTTAGTAGATAAAAACGAAATCAATAACTACATCTAAAATATTATACAATTATGTTTAATTTCACACAAGTAATATATAAGAAGCCTATATAAAAACTGTACAATTACATAAGATAACTGTAGAACAATAATTCAAATAATGCATTTCAGAAAAATTAAATGTAATGAAGATTGAAAGTGCAGAAAAAAACATGGAACTTTTATTCCATTACTTTCTTAAAAATACTCTCGACTTAGGAAATAATTTTGGTTGTAACGTATTCAACATATCGACTAATGCCTACAGTTTGATTCAAAATTTTATTTAAATTTAGAAAAAAATGTTGAAAACCTACATTGAAAATTTTGAGATATTCTACGAAAAAAATTATTCATTTAGACTGGCGTCCTGCACACCGTTGGCATGATGTCGAGAAAATAATACATATCTTTATATTAGCATACGAAACTCTTTTAACGCTTGATATCATCTATTTGTTCATTAATTCTCCTGTTCTATTACCAGAAATTTGGTCATACGCACGACATATAGGTCCTACCAAATAACCAGGGAAACAAATAAAAAATAACATATTATATATATATATAATTTGTTTCTGCTGATCTCGCTACACAGAAATATACACACACATACGTGTGTGTGTGTACATATGTGTGTGTGTGTGTGTTTCTGTATAGATTTCCGAGGTCCGGCCCTTCTTTAATATTAGGGTAAGTGTCTGTAACTCCTATAGGCGAATTTAAGCAGTTTTATTGCAACCAACTCTAAGTAATATATCTAAGCGAAAATTCCATTTTAAGCCTATTCATATGTGACCATCTGACTTTTGGGATTTTTGTCACCCAGCGGCCTGTCTGTACTCGTGTTTTCTATCAGTAAGCTCTGCAAATGTGGGAATTTGCTGCATGTGCAATGGATCCCAGAGATAACAAACAAAGTTACACATAAAGCGAATTTTGATTTAATTAACTGTCTTTTAGATTTTCAGTAGAATAATACAAATATCAGATAAGAGACGTTGATATTGGAGATATTTTTGTTAAGGAGCAAAACCATCCCTGCGCGCTTCCGCGAGAGTGAATGGCCATGAATGACGTCCCGCACATTCCTTGAAATTAACCATAAAACCATAAGGGAAAGAATAACCGCGGCGACGACGAAGGCATTTTGAAAAGATCAGTCTATGACTGAAAAATAATAGCTAAACCCCGCGTGGACTTTCGGGATATGAAAACAAAACGATATGGGGAAAATAGTAGCTAACGAATATGCTGAATATGACTAGATTTTATCCGCGGAAGTAATGGCCTCGTAAACAGAAATAGTTAAAAATGTTTTGTCGTATAGTAAGTGCTCTTATTGTTATTATTATAATTATTATCCCCACGGGGATCAATAAAGTTCCATTATTATGATTATTATTAGTAGTAGTAGTAAGTAATAGCAGCAGCATGGCATACATTGTCATAATAATGACAATAACAATCTACGCCAAACACCTATTAAATACATATATGCAAAATCCTAAGAATACGCTTGTTAATACTAATTATAATAATTATTCATAATAAAAATTATTTTTTTTTTCAATTCCGATATCTCATCAAATAATTTTCGATGTTTACTTTTCTGCGTTTGCGGCGGAACGATATATTCAAATGTTATAATAATCAGAAAAACAAAAATACTACAATGCAAATATACTTTATTTGTTCGAGATAGATAATTCAAAAGCTAAAAATTTAAATGACTGATATTTACGGTAGATCTATGCAAGTCAATATCCGATGATATAGGCTACTGCTGCCAGTGTGTCGAAAAACCGCGGCTACCGTCACATCTCTATACATGTGTTGGTTTTTAGTTGAAATTACAATCTGCCATGCAAATAATCAATTCGAGCGAAAAACAAACGACAGAATCAAACAAACCCAACAACAGAAAGAGAAAAATTAAAAACATGCAGTTCAACAGTACGACCTGCAGGAGTTCTTCAGTAGAACAACAGTGCCCTCTAGTGGCTACATGATTAAATACTATTGCACCACTCAACTTCAATGGAACCAGTCCGGATATCCAGTTTTCTCTCAGACCAGTGTTACTATCTCAATGTATAATAACAGAACATAAATATTTGCATTTTAACAATTTTCAGTTACACATTAAACTTTATATCTGTTTCCAAATGTAGGTATGCATTTTCAAATAAAATGTTTAAATTTAACATTAAAGGACTTGTCGTTTCTCAGAATGTAAGAACCTTTCGTTTCTAAAAATGGATGTTAAAACATTTTAACATATTTTATGTAAAAGTACATTACAGAATTTAAGATGAGAATGGAAGGTATGTTGGCTGAGGCATAAGGGAAATTAAAACGATTTCGATCGTTTCAGTTCTGAATGAATAGAAAGGTCGGGATGCATAAATGCGGATTCCTGTGTATTTCGGGAACTGATTCCCTCTTCGAAGTGCGAACAGATAATTTATCGACCAGACACCCAGTAACAAAAGTGTCTACATTTTAGCTTGTCACCCACAGACAAAACACCCAAATAAAATAGTTTCAAAGACGAGTACAATTACAACCCTCCTCCATAAAGCGATTTAGACCAGACGTCTAGCCAATCTCTATGGCTTTATTGGGCCCAGTTTCTTCCTGCTTTAAAGTAATTCTAGGTAAAGGTTTGCCAATAAACCGGGATCAGAGCAACACCTTTCCTCAATCATAAACAATTTATTAGCACCATATCACTCAACAAAACACTACTAAATAAACGTGGGTAAATTGTTGAGCGGTTCCTTAGACCAGTTGCCAAATAGGGGTATTTCAAATAGCAATTTTCTAAAATATAAAATGTAATATAACAACTCAAGTTACAAACGTACGCATGCTCAGGTCGTTGCATGCTTATAGTGTTTAGAAACACTATAAACTTGTGAAACATTACATAAAGAGCATTTATCGCAATTTCATGCTGAAATATTTCGGTTTAGAGCGTTTTTCATCCTCCCACGTTATACCGATATCTCTTCGATATGAAAGTCATATTTTTAACCAAACTGAAGAGGGTGAAACCAAGAAGCACACGTAGGAGTATTCGCAGAATGAGAACTGAAGGATTACTAAAGCTACTGCACTAAGGACTACAGACAATGCTTTTCTAAGTAAGATTAAACTGATGCATTTTGTGACTTAGTCTGAGTAATGAGGCATATGTTTTACATTTACTTAATAAACTGCAGGCCAACCAACTTCAATTGGTTGCATTACATTGCTTTGTCCCTGATTCAGGTATATAACAGCATTAAACATAACATTAAGTCATCAAGAGAGATTAAATAAAATAGACTCTTACCCGTTGCCAGAAATGTACATTTTATAAGGTATTGGACATTATCCTACATATAATTAATAAAAAATTATATTTAGACATTGCATCTATGCATTTTCACAGGCCTGTTATACATACCCAGTTCGAAATTCTTAATACAATATTCACCCAAGAAGATTCACATATATATATGCTTTGTGTTAGCTTTTCATCTTTGTAATTTAGAAAACAACACGTTTATTATTATTTTCTGAATATGTACATACTGATTTTGCGCATGTTCAAGAAATAACTATTACAACCGTTATAGGTTACACATAACCGCACCCATTACCAGACAATTAAACACATTTCCCAGGTAATTATAAACTAACTTATATATTAAGTATTTTTGTGATCGGATAACAACTGGATTCGCAGTTACAGTGAAGAATTAATTTAGACTCAAAATTTATTTTTGTTGAAAAGCAAGAAAACACAAATGTAGACAATTTAACCGTTCTATTAATTCTACGAACAATTTAACAGAGAAACTAAACAGTCATATCTGATACACAAGCTTCTATGAAAGTTTAATTCTAACACATTACTTGTCACCATATACACACCTACAAGAGAAAGACTTTAGAGTTCAGTTCTTGTTCTTTCATTCCAGCGTAAGTCACGGTTGATCCTTATTACCCCTCTCTCTTGTCATCTTTTTCATTTTCATTCTTCTGTTCTGGAACCAGATCTTCACCTGCCTTTCAGTTAAATTAAGAATTCTAGCCACTTCGTAGCGACGATCCCTTGTCAGGTACATATTATATAGGAATTCTTTTTCCAGTTCTAGTGTTTGAAATTTCGTGTACGGACATCGCTTCTTTCTTGTTGAGCGAGCATGAATCCAGTTAGCAGCCGGATTGTCTGGAATAGAAAAATGGTAACTTTTAAAACACAAAAACGCGTACGCACAACTAAAAATCTTAACAGATTACGTGAAACTCACAGACTTCGCTATAAGTGTAGGATAGGGAAATACAGTAATGTAATATTTGCAATTAGCACACAAATTGCAGTTGTGAAGATAGTTCATTCGAACTAGCTATAGTAAGACTCTGGACATTTTTATTGGTTAGTAAAACCCCCAGTTTTACACACACTGCTCGCACAGTTTCTGGGGCTGTAAATCAAGGAGCAATTTCTTTTACTTACTTGGGTCAAGTTGCTGCTGCTTCTCTTCTCTGGGCTCGCTTTGACTCGAAATATCGCTGCCAGCTGGTTCTTTAGTTGCATTGTCTTTACTGTCTGGTACCGCTCCACAAACATATTCAGGCACTATCGGAGTCTGTGCCTCGAAAGTAGAGCACTCAGTCCTTTTCGACGGTAAACTTTCAGGCTTCGTCCCGTAATGCCGACTGCTTGAATGGAATCCCGAAAAAGACACAGAGTTCGATATAGGGTCTATCCATGAGCGAACGTATCTGTTATCTGCCGCTGTAAGGTGGGACTGTGGCACGTATGGATGGTAAATTCCCGACACTGCGGCCGTGGACGGTGGGTGAACCGAGGACCAAGACGTAGGGAAGACGGCAGACTTTGGTGCATAACTGCAGGAAGAAAAATCAGCATTATCCCCTACACCTGATGGCCTTGAGGTCGTGGCGTGCGAGCCCTGGACAAAGCGAGCTCCGTACACATCATCTGCTTCGTGTCCTATTATGGAGTCCACATAATAATTACTAATTGTACTACTGGTCGACATTTTTGGATCCCTTCGTAGTCATATAAAAGGTTACACTGTTACAGATACCTTCTCTCTGAACAATCATAGTATTTTTGCTGGCTTCATCTTCAGCTATTGGTTGCATGAATCACGTGACCATATTTACCAATAAAGTGAGTAAATCAATCCGCATATAACGGTATTTTGAATTTCGACATATTATCACTAACACGAGCCGTACTTCATTTAACTGTATATGAAGCCTTTAATAAGTAAAGTAGTTGTTAGATTTACTTGTTTAAACAAACATTACAGCAGAGGGCGATCCGGGACTATTTCTTTACGTCGGCTGGAAAAAAACACCCTTTTATTTCATAACCACCCCTCTGCATTGATGCTTTGGCAAATTATTTCAAATGTGTGTAGAATCTTACAAGAAATCGCCGTGATATGTCGCGCACTCGACTCTTGTAAAATATTTTTATAGGCTCGTCAGTTGTAACTCCTCGTAAAATGTTCGTAATAACATGCTATAAAATGAAGAATACGGTTTTTAACGGATTTGCGAATAACCTTTTTTCTGCTGTCTGTTCCATAGGCATCCGATCACGTTTGATCAGGTATTGTTCTATATGTGGCCTAAGAAGTAATCTTTGTGTACTGATTGTATTTATTAGGAAGCACGTCATAATGTTTTTATGTCTATCAATAAATTTTTTATGAGGTGCATTTGATTATACATTAATGTGCCCTTAATAAAAACGGACTCTTGCAGTTACTAAGTGTCTGCACAAAGATGTTCAATTGTCTTTCTTCTGGAAATTCTTTTTTAAGGCCAGATACAAAGAGTTTACCGTGCAGTACAAAACATATAAGAAATATTTTTCCATATTGACAACTCTTATACGCGTTACTATAGCCAAAATATTTAGGGTATATACGTAATATTGTCCGTGTGTGTGTGTAGAAACGGTTTTATAAGTATGTAAATATGCGTACGAGTTGACTATTCTGTACCATTTTATACATATTGTTACCCAGGGTATTCGTTACCAAAGACTAATCTGAGTTCTCTACAAGAACATTTCGTGAGAAACTACATCGAAATTTAAAATATAAATCAAGTCTCTAAAAACTGAAAATAGTAATACCTACCACAGTAAATCTATATTTTTGTTTGTTTTTTTTCTGCGCAACATAACTACCAACATAACTACCAATAACGCAAATATGTAACGTTTTATAAACCCTACCTTTGAGCGCCAGAAAGTCTAGATTTCCACTGTACAACCATATATAAACACATAGACGGTAACATAAATATAAATGCATATAAGCTAAAAACTTAACCAAAAATATTTTTATCTATCCGTTTCCAGAAAAGTAGCTTATTTAACTTGTAGGCAGCTTATGCGTCAGGCCTACTGTGTGATAAATATCAATTGTGCATCTTTGTGTCAATATATTTACATACTTATAAACATATAATTTTTACAGAAATGTAATTTTCTTGCATATGTGGTTTATTCGTTTGCACCACGTGCGCTGACTCAATTTAAAGTAAGGAATAATGAAGGAATGCGGAATAAAGAGCTGATCTTTTGTACATTTAAACATGCGTTGTGGTACATACATTATTATACATACTGAAAATGTAAGTAAAATATTTATTAACATCAGATGTTACGTCATCGCTTTTTGCAATATGCATCCACTTTTCACAATTATACTTCACATGCTCCGCAAAGCAATGAAAACTGCGTGTATCAATATCAAACGTAGGATACTGAGCTGAGTCCTCAGTCATGTGGAATTCCACTTGATAAACTTGATAAGTGTGACTGATTAAAGAAAATGTGAAGATTTTATTAACATATAGGAAACCAAAACGTGTATAGCATACAAGATAACGTTAATAATAATATAAATAGCAAATAGGTACAGTTTACTCTGTAAAATTAAGGACTCGAATATGTATACAAAAAATCATACGTGAGAAATTAATTAATTTTCTATGAACACGTAGGGTATTGCATAAAAAGATAGCCATGTTTTTAAATCGTGGCTAATATTTGTTTATTACATATTATATATTAAAGTATAGTATAATACTTATAGTATATTTACTATATGTTGTGTGTCTACGTGAAATTATGATTATTTCAAAATCAACACACATGGTTACTAGTTATATGGTATTTAGAAATGTGGGCATTATTTTGTGAAGGTTGCTTTTGGTGAATTTGTAAGTGTTTCGGTGTTCACATCGGTAATGGTATTATTGTTACATTTTTCATTTGAATGATCCAATTGATTTACATCAGTACAAATGATCAGCATGTAGACAGACTTTAATTTATTGCAGGGTACATGCCACAAAACATGCATTGAAGTTACACCCATATATTAACGATATTTAGCACAGATACTATACAGCAACTTGCAACTTCGACTGAATGAAATTGAAACATTATATGCTACTCTTACCAACGAATATTTCTCATGATAATTGCCAGCAGTAAATGTGCTTTCATATTCACTGTTATAATAGTCTTCAACTAATTTCAATCAGCAAGTGTCTAGTATGAAGATGCCTTTGTCATGAACAATAACAAACACTCCCGTAGTGGGAATCTGAAATTTTTAATAATTTAAGACGTATGTAAGACAGTTACCCTGTGAAACATAAAGTACACAACGCGTCACTTGTATATACCACCAAAAAAGTAATAACTAAACACGAAGTAGCAAATACAAGTCACAGTATCTGAACGTGGAACATAAAAGATGGCTAATTGACCCCAGCAAATAGTTCACATGAGAAAAGGTAAAGGGTGGAAGAGCAGAAATGCATTGGGTAGACGCTCACGAAAACGTAAGATTTGAGGTAAGTTCCCGAATTCGATTCTCTCTGCTCATCTTTTTCAGCTTCATTCTGCGGTTCTGAAACCAAATCTTGACTTGTCTGTCGGTAAGGTTGACACTTTTACTGATCTCTAGACGGCGCTCTCGAGTCAGGTACATATTAAATAAAAATTCCTTTTCTAATTCCAGGGTCTGGTGCTTTGTGTAAGGACATCTCTTTTTTCTTCCACTTTTTGCAGTTAACCAGTTGCTTGTTGGGGGGTCGTTTTTACATTCTGAAAAAGATGACAAAATAAACAAACTTAGTAAATGCTGGACAACACAGGATATTTTCCGTAAGATAAATACAGTTATGTGAGTATTCCCATAATTTCAGCAATCAATTTTAACCACCAAAATAGCGGATTGTGATAGAAATACATTTTAAAAGAAAACTTTTCATTTGTAATCAAACCACATGCCATATTTCTACACATACACAACTGAATACAATAACAGCGATTATCGATATCCATTGCATCGATATACATTAAGAATAAACCCGGCAATGATTTTCATTTTCCCAGTTTACTTCACCTTTTCAGAACTGCTTGTAAAAAATCATCCGTAATCACTGACAGCACTGCTTCCAAAATTGTTCATTGTTACAAAAAATGAGAAAACCGCCCCTAACGCACAGAGAATCCCAGTCATTTAACCAGAAAAGCAAAGTAAACAATATAACATTTATAAAAAATATTTATTAAAATCATCCGCATAGAAAAAATCGTCAGATAAAGCTAGATAATAAAATAACATCCAACAATAACAGGACTGCACGTGAAGTAACTACAGTGACACTGAAGAGCGCTAAAAAGAAAATATTAAAGCTAACACACCATTTTGACATGATAAAAAATACAAAATTACATCTTTAAACGAATAAATAAAAAAACACTCACGTCTGCATCCCATAGTCTAAAAAACGACAAGACTGTTTCCTGTGGAAGCAGTTTACAGTAACTTGAGTAAGACTCTCATTAAACATTACGACTTTAGGGTTGTTTGTGTTTTATACTGGTTTTTATGGTGGTGGGGCGTTCGTATAACACCACGACAGGATTCATCCCTTTATTGTACCCACCTTTCGCTTCCGTCTGTGCCAATTCGGGGCTTGAGGCTGACGCTTCAGAGAAGGAATTTTTCTCCTCTTGCACACTCACGTTTGGATCCGGACTTCCCGCCGGTGTAGGTGTCTTGATCGCGTCTCGATTAGTCGGAATTTCTATTATTTTCTTCTCCGCCTCGGGAACCGAAGACAGCTGCGATTTTGGAATAACTCTGTTTAGTTGCAGGATGGTGTTCTGGCTCGTTTCGTGATTAAAGTCTTGGTTTTTCCCAGATGCATAGGTTTGACTCAGTCTGAAATAGCCCGGAACCGGGATTTCGGAACCATCGACAGAACAAGGTTCAGGAACAAGATTAGAATACGTGGGGATTTCGGACGGGCTGACCTTTGCTCTTTTGTCGGAGTACATACAGCAATTACTTTCTTCTTTAATGCTTTGTGAAAAAGTACAAGAGGACATCTGGATGGAAGCGTGCTCTATTCTGCACGGTCTGTCCGGATCTGCCCAATTGTCAATTTGAGGTATATACGAATGGGCATTCATGCCCATGTTTTGGTGGTTAAGTTCTCCCCTTTTACCGAGAGACGGCAGAAGTCCACAGGTCTGCATCCCATAAGTTCCCATTTCTGCACTGGATGGCATGTACATGTTGCTGCTGGAGTAAAGGCTATCGGTCCTGCAAGCATTGATCAAAGAGTCTACTAAAAAAGTATTGGCAGCGGGAGAGCTGTTGGGAAAGGACATTTTGGAATTGTGTTAAAGAAGAGAGAGATGTCCTCTATAGGCTGACATATCTAGCAAAACAATCCCGTGTAGCTCAGGATGCCTCTCAGCTACCACATGACAACCACACCAATGAAATTTGAAAATGGCCTTGAGATGCAGCCTCTTTTCTTGTCACGTGGACGCTCGAGCACTTCGGAGAGTTGTCAAATGTGGTCAACAGCGACATCTAGAACAAGGACTTGAAACTGATTCCAAGACAACAACTTAAAAGGCATTTAACATCTTCTCACTCGTCCCGAAGAAGCACAAACAACAACGAATATAAAAATGTGCAAATGGTTTCTTGAACTATTTTGAAGACCGATTCACCTGGGGCATCATTTTTACATTTTAGAAATGCTTTTGTTTGTAAAGCTAATTCCAAGTTCAAGATTAAATTTGTTTATTAGACTCCACTACTAAAATTACTTTTAAGATATTGCTTTTGTTGATGAAGCATTTGTATGTACGTTCACGCAGTATTGTATATTAAAACAGGAAAGTAATTGCTGAGGTGTTCAAGAATTTGAAATTGAACTCTTTTGCAATATAAATCCATTTCACACTGTTCCTTGAACTTCGACATTTTGGGTATAATTCCTGGAATAGTATACATTTTGTTTTATAGGCTAAGTAAAAGCATTTTTGCCTGCCACAGTCGGAGTATCAAAGGTTGTTTAATTTATGAATGTATATTAAGGAGAATCAGGGAGATCAATACATCTCTCATCTGCATTCGAGAGCTTTCTGGTAATTTTCCTGCTCCTGAGGCTTTTCTGAGAATTATACTCCTAGTTAAAGCAGGTGTTCCGCTATTTTATTAAGATATCGATTGTGGCTTTGTAAGAGATGGGATGCGCACATTTTAATCTGTAAGATATTGGCAGTATTATGAATTGTTAGAAAGCGGTATTTGGTCGGGTTTTGTTTTAAAAATTAAACTAATGAAATGGGTGCATTAACGTGCGTAGATGCATAGCATTAGCACATACATAGCATTTACAACGTATGTCGCCATGAAACCTGAAAACAGATTGAAAGACGTGCAATACAATATCGGTTTGCAAAATGATACAATGCTATTTGAATAGCCCTCTTTGTGATAGATGGAAAGCACAATAATAAACAAAACAATATGCATTCGGGCACGAGCCTATAACGCATTCTTTTGTTCTGATAACCTGCACCAGCGCGCTTTTATTTTAGGCCGTTCAGTTTTCCATAACAGTCATTCTTTTCCACAGTTTTATAATATAACGCATTAATAATTTTGCATTGTGCCATTTTTTATATTTAGCTGTAAATTAATGTCTTTCGAAACTGAATTTGAAGTGATACGAGCAAATATTAGCATAGATAGAATGACCTTATGTTTTGACACGATCACCATGCTTGCAATACTGGAAAATCTTGTTCAACACAACAGTTCCTCCGAACTGAAGCCAAGATGGGAGTATTTTTACTGCTCCTTCTCATAGGATTTAACTTCCTATAGTATCTTATGAACTGAGAACTTGCAAACAAAGAAAATACCTTAATATGAGAAGTCACAAGGAGCAACAAATATGTTAATCCGGGTATTCCTGCCGCGATAACGGTAATTAAGTCTAGCTAATAACTAATAGTGTTTTTGTTGCATATATCTATTCATCTAAAAAAACCTGACATAAATACTCATATAATGGATATTTTCCGTGCGAGCAGTCATTGTGCATCATATATTGTTTTTAATTATTGAAATAATTTCAAAAGCAATGGAAGGTAGTGGCGGCAAAATAATGAAAAAAAAAAACACACAAACAACGCAAACCTATGAAAAACACAACACAAAATGTAAAACATCCTTGTCATGATTTTATCAGTAGTAGTAACAGTAACAGTTGTAGATGTACATGATCAAATGAAAATCTTAGGTATACAAATGTTTTACGCTATATTTGTACCTTTAACTTCTCATTGTTATTTATGTAAACTCTGCTCACTGTTATTTTTGGCGTTGCAATAGAGCATTAAAAGTAACATTTATTTCCTGTATTTTGTGTAGGCACACCAGGACAATTTCCAAAAGCAGAAATCCTGTGTTATTTAAACAAGCATCTTTATCGCTGAAGGAATATTGGATTTACAATTTGCATTTTCACTTTAATTTAATATATTTAATTCCAGTGGATTAATAAATAAGTCTTAAAAAGAAAACTCCATTTATATCATAAACTGATGCTAAATCACACATACAAACGCTGTTTTATTTTCATTTGTTTTCAACTGTCTAACATATTGCATAAATAGAATTTTTTTTTTTTTTTAAATCTTTTATTCTTTTTATTTGAAACATCCTAAAATGTTGCCCAGTTGCTTCATGGTTTTTCATTTTTAAATCATATTCTTGGGATGATATTTCTCTGCACCAAACGACGACTTTGCTGACTTAATGTACCTTCAGTGCGGTAAAGCAGACGTGCGCGTGTTGTAGCTCCCAACATGCATATCTCACGTATAAACCTACTTACTTCTTATTCAGCTAGATAACATCATTAAAACAGCAAAAGATGTTATACGTTTTCCCTCCAAGCTAAAAATATTTCAGCTTGACGTAGTTGTACAGCATTTTGCCTAACTCGTATATAAGAAAACATTTTCCTGCCATTTACGAAACTAAGAAATGTGTGTTAACCTATTTCAACACGCACGTATATACATAATTCAAGTAATTCAATGAATTATTTTTGTTTAATGATTTAAACAAGATTCCGGATAATAAAATTAAATGACGAAATAACTCGAAATATTGAAATGCCAGTTACTGCCCGTCCCCTTACTCAAATCATTCATAATTTTCAACCACCTATTATCCAACCTAAACTGGTTCCAAAGAGCGCACATGCATGTAACAACAACAATAATAACGACGGCAATAATAATAATGGAGTGGTCATAGTTAGAATTCATAAAACTGAGCGATTACATATGTTGCAATAACGCCATCCTGTGGTTATAATCAGAAATTACAAAAATAGCGGAATTTCTATGTATATCCAAATGTTATGTATCCACGTTTAAGTCTACAAATTCAAATGGGATCCAGTAGTCAATCAGTTCAACAGACTAATATAGACCGTTATGAAAAACAGCCTAGCAGCAACTTATTTTTAACTGAATATATGCTTAAAAGCGAATATTGGATTTTAAATGGCGATTTAAATTCGTCAGTAGTAAAATGTAGGCCTACATAAGATATCACACATACAGTAATATATACATTATATATTGCATATATTACACATTGACACATGTGATACATTTTACTTGGCTTGTATTTAAAGAACCAGCCGAAATCATACGTTACTACTTTGATATTTGAATGTCACTAAAGAAAGACTTGGACGTGTCAGAAATAAAATAAATAAACGAAAAACAAAATTGAAGTATGCTTGAAAGTATTAAGAAATGTAACATTTTCTTTATTTTTTTAAGTGATTTCAAGCATCGGGCTACACATTCCACCAACTACAAGGGTCACTACAAATGGTTGTAACATAGCGTTAAGCACGGCCCATACTTGGAGAGAATACAATTGATTACTCCTATTTAATCATTTTGATATAACAAACTAACAAACATAAGTTGTTAAAAGGGTGTTTATCACTGTGGAGTAATCAACAAATCCCATCAGCGATCAGGAGGTGTAAAAAATTGCGATTATGTAAATTACATACTAACATCGGGGAAACACTCGCACAAGAGCAAAGTAAAAATAATTCATTTAAATCCTTCCTTGTTAAACTGAGGTTCGTTTAACAAAAGAAATTGCTCATAATGGTACACTATGCGCTTTTTGAATTCTAGGAAACCCACTGCCTTGCAGCCATGTTCGAGCGCCAGTGCTGCAGTGCAGATATTTTTCAGAAGGCGTCCTTTTGTTAAGAGAACAGCCAAAAGGCGCCTAAACGAATCTAAAAGGGTTAAAGGGGACGACCTTGACGTTATGGAAGTTCAAAGGCAAAATGTAATATATTTTTAAACATATGAAATTTTGAACAATCATTTGGTTGGGCGTCTGTTTTAGCTAATATCAGTATTAGCATTACGCGTATTTGCATATAATACTCGTGCAGACAGTGTTGTTTGTTTGGACGCCTGCTTTTTTCCTGTATGAAATAGCATGTTCTTATTTTATCTTATATTAGCGCAAACCTGGGGAAACTACAAGCCGAAATAGTCGCCAATTTAGACTATGCCAATGTTTATTGTTTTGTCTGGATCGTTAAAGCTAGTATAAATTATATCACATTGCGCAACAAAAAGAAAACAAAGTACTAAGTAGCTGTGCTTTTAAGGCAAACGTGTCCAGCTTGACAACCAAACGCATTTTTTTGCGCTTTGAAAAATTTAGCAATTTAGCAGACTCTGCTGTTATCGTTGTAAGATAAGTCGTTTTCACACAACTATTGTCTGAATCAAAAATAATTTATTTTTGCCAAGGCCCAAACTATTAACCTTCAATTAAGCTCCACCAAATACTACAAAATGTTTATGTGATTTTTTTCTTTTGCTTGGAAAAGCACATACAGGAGTATACTGTTGTACATTAACTATTGAGTTGTGTCACATTTGAAATAATTAAAAAAAAACTAGTTGGGGAAAGGATTTGCAATATTCTGGTTTTATTGAATAGTTTCGTACATCACATGCGTCTAAGAAATAAATGCATACATTAGACTGTTATAAAATTACATATTGATTACTGTAATCAAATTTTTGTTGCTTACTGCAATGTTGTTTATGAACCATTATAATGAACGCAATAAAACATAAATAGAACATAATAAGTATACATCAATTACGTTTAAGTAGCATTCACAATCTAAATAACATAAGAGCGAACACGAAGATTGTCAAAATTTCCTTGTCGTTCTTGTTTTATCGAACGATACACGTTAATTAGGAAACACACAACATTAAATAGCCTAATGTGAATAAGAATCCATAGATTTTCGAGGTAAACGTTACTTTTGATAATAATACAAGAATTGCATAGTTTAAAAAATTCAATTTATCCTTATTTCTTCTGGTGCTCCGTGTAGCTGCGTGTTGGAGAAAAGATTCTGTGCCCGAAAAGTCCGGAAACCTTAAGCCATTCCATCATGGAGGCCACGGAATGTTCTACCCGATCTAAAATCAAAATGTCAGAATAATGGATTCCCAGTGAAATATTGAAGCCGATCCCTGTTTAGCTTTTTCTCTTTCATTCTTCGGTTTTGAAACCAAATTTTCACTTGCCGATCTGTTAGGTTTAACATCCTTGACAACTGCAAACGCTTCTCTTTGTTTATATACACGTTGAAAAAGAATTCTCGTTCAAGTTCTCGTATCTGGTATTTAGTGTAGGGACACCTCTTTTTTCTTGACTTTGAAGAACCTAAAAAACATAATAACAAGTTATCCCTCGTAAACATATCTATATGAAGCACATTATGTTATACCTGAATTATTCAATATTTAGATTTTTCTACGAACATACACTTGAATTTACAGTTAATTCCATTCTTATATAAGCAGCCGAGTACAAGTTATACAGCAGGACTGGTTACACATTAACGGGTTATTGCAGGATTTTTTTTGTTCTTTTCAAGAACACATTTCTGTTATGATTGTTCCGCAAAGTAACATTTGCGGATAGAGTTACTTTATACATTACGTAACACAATTTCCCTGTAAAATAATCTATTCTTAAAAGGGAATTTGACTCTTATAACCAATCAGTAGTAATCCTAAAACCCACCTAAACTGTCCTGCCGTCGTAAACAGTTTTACAGCAGCAAAGCAAGTCTTATAGGGTATATAAAATCCTTTGCATGCTTATAAAGCCGCACATAAAATCAAACCGACAAAGTAGTGGACTTGTACTCTAACCCCATTTAATGTTTGGTCTTACTCGCACCGTTGCTCTTCTCTTCTGTGCAGTTGGAGGAAGAAGATTCTTCATCTATGTTTTCGTTTGGTTGTTGTTTCTCCTGCGACGACGTCTCTGAGGACAACTGACTGACCGCAGCATCTCCGGGGAGACTTGATTCCGTCTTTTCCTTTGAGGTTTCGGAGTTGGCTCTCTCGGCATTATTGTTAGCAGTGTCAAAAAACTGGTCAAATCCTTGAGGAAGAACTCCGTTTCTGCCAACACTGGTATAAAAACTGCACGGCGCGTTCGAGCCATTATGATGGCCATACATGGAATCGTTTTTAAATATCATGTCCGTCCTGCTAGATGACTGAATTAAATCTCGGTGCATTATGTCGTCGGTCGAATAGTACGATGCATAACTACTCCGATAATGCCATTTGTGATCCATGCCATAATCTCTGAAAGCAACTTCTCCGACAGGCTGGACCTGAGCAATGTTTGAAGTATACGGAAAATTTACTTGACACGAAGTCGTCTGAGGTAAAAATGATGTGACAGATGAAAAATCAGGTGCTGATACATAATACGTACAATTCGGCAAATACATATTCGACGCGCAGTTGCTGCGATCGTCATACTCCGTCATGACTTCTTTTGCGTTTGAAAGCAGCTATATGCAGCGTCGGTGTGTTAAACTTCGTCCATCTACTGCACTACAGGCATGTGGACAGGATCCGCGTGGGGGAAAAATCGGAAACGTAGGCTGACGTGCAATTCATCTTGATCGATTCTTGAGGCAATTGTGTCATGTGATCCGGTAACGAAATTACCATATATCAATATCAGTCATTAAGACCGATATAGAGAAATTCATAGGTGAGAGCAGAAGTCAGTTCATTGGTTGCTTGCGTCATGCGGATATCCAAATGCAAATCTTACATTTACACCAACGAATTAGTAGATAGTAAACAGTCCTTGAAATATTAAATCATGCTGCCTCAAAAATGAATACGAATAACAATGCAACACATGAAAATGCAACGCATTATAGGTTTTTATAAGACGTTAATTTTAACAATAACACAGTGTATACGTAGGTTAATTGGTATTTATACGTTTAAAAATACTGTATCTTCGACAGCCTACAAATCTGCTTATTTAGCGTTTGCATTTTTTACAGCATTAAATTGTAGCGCACACTCATCTAAAACCACAAGAGCATAAATATAGTAATATGCTTATTTACAGAAAACGGACACCTTTAATTTAAAAAATAACCAAAACCTCTTCAGGATGTATTGAACTAGACAACACATTTCAATAAAGATACACTCGATTAAAACGATATGGTCAATTTTTGCATTATACAAACTTCATAAAAAAAACATTCATAAAAGCCAATCAGGGCCTCGGAGACACGGTCAAATATAACAATTTTTCAAACCGGATTTACTTTATTTGATTGTTAATCTGTGCATAGAATTGTGGTAAATGTACAGTTTTGCGCAATAAGGAAAGTAAAAAGGAATAGTCAGTTTAATACCGAATGAAAAGGAAGGAATCATTGTATTTGACGGTTGTTTTGTAATGTTATTTCCGCTTCTCGATTTAGATTTCAGACGAATATTTTCAGTAATGTTTGGGTCTTTCTTCATAATAATTACGTAGATCGAGAGAAACTTAAAACTTAATGGTAAAAATGGGGATGTTAGCAAGGTTATTGAAGACATTCAATGTAAATAACATATGCACATTAAAATAACACATGAAGAAGAAGCAAAACCAGGGAAAAAAAGAAATCACAGCACACTGTTAAGATAGACTCGAGTGGTTTTTAAGTTAGCGAATGCTTCTGAGTATCCCAAAATTTATCCGCTGCGTAACTATATATTTGATAATGCTTACTGAAATCCTGCAATCCCCCGTCATAAATAACTTATATTGTAATTTGTAAATTCATTACAAAATGGAGAGCAACACTAATGAAGAAAATAATGCTACATTACCCTGGAAAGATATATGTAAAGACTCCAAATCGGACTGGTTTGATCAAGTTTCTCTAACTTCTTCTTAGGTCCGTAGGTAGTAATTGGAAGTCAGATAACGAAAAGAATCAATGGATCACGGAAAGATTCACACTGCCAAGTACAAAACAGATCTTCTGGCTTTGAACGTTGTCTAACAACGCTCACCCAGCCGTCCCCAATAAGCGCCAGCAGTCGGATCATTTTATTACACAGACAAAAGGAAGCGTTCTAGTTTAAGTGTAGGCTATAGTGAGTAATTTGGGTGGTGGTGGGGTGTGTGTATGCGTCTGTGTGTGTCTTTCGGGGGTTATTGTCTTTAAACAACTAAACAGCGTTTTAAATCTTACTGCAAGACCGAATTGTTCAAATTTCAGATATCATCGTTGCGGTATTTTAAATATATCACGTTTAATATTACACATAATTATACATAAGCTCAAAATGTAGGCTATAACGTAACATGGGATTTTTAGAAGAAATTAATTTTTTTCTAAAGAATGAAAACGTTTTGGTATTTTTGTGCAACACTTGGCTAGAATCAATGAAGGTCTGGTAACAAATTGAGTTCGTCTTATTAGCCTGTAAGTTAATATTAACCTCGTCCTAGTCTTTTCAGTCTACTCAGAAACATAATCCTCACAACATAGAAATTAACTTTTAAAAATATTAACAATGGGTGCATTTTTAGCACGGATGGATAATTAATTGAATTTCAAATAACCGAATTATCTTTGTTTCATTTGTCAGTGAACATTATTAATTTGACCATCTTCTGTTTTCGTGTTTTGCTTATATTTAGCGAAAATCTACACAACAATTAAATAGAGGACACTTTCACGTGTATTTCGGTCGATAATACAATTTCAAAATTCACGATAAAATTTACTGGGCATCAGGGCATTTCGTTAAGCAAATTGTACAACTAAAGAATATTTAAAAGCACACACGCTGGGTCCTTTATTTGTTTAAAATTATTTTAAAAAATATGAATGTATGTTCTTCAAAACAGTATACTCATTTAAAGTGTTTTACATGTGGCTTGAATAAAAGAAAAATCTAGGAAAAGTGTATATTTTAAAATTGCCATGGTAGGAAAGGTATACTAACTTGACCTTAACTTTGCAATTGCGCCCCCAGTATCTAGTGAGTATAAAAAGACGCCGTCAGAGACACCGTTAGACTGGGCGTTTTAAGAAGCTGCGCCGTATTCTTCGTTTGTGCGTTTAAACACCGCGACGAAATCAAAATGAATTTGTTGTTAATAGAATATCTCGTTCTGCACCTTTTAACTAATACATTTATTTCTTAGGCGATTTAATTGTGTATATACTACTCAATTTTCAAGCAACCCCACGCATATGGGTATTTTTTGTTAAACTAACATAGATGTGCACTTATTGCTCGTTACATTATCAGCTCAAAAGAGTATTTGTAAATATCCTATTGAGTGTTGTAATATCAGAAATGTGGCGTCAGGAGGAAATATTTGTTTTGAACTATGGCTCATCCGGAAAATAAATTTTATGAAATGCATACGAGTTGTGTACGTTTACAATGGGTTACTTCATTTTTGTTATACATTGCTTCAAAACATAACTTTAACAGAGAAGGATTAAAAATATATATCATAATATATAAAAATAAATACATTAATCTATAATAATTATTGTCTGTACGCCAAGGCACCAGGTTAATTGAAATACAGCTCCTGCTTATGATCATGTAAAGAATGTTGTATTTTCAAGAAAATATTGTATTTCCCTTTTAAATGTAGAATTCTACTTACTCATAAGAACACAACGATACTAAGAACCATAGAAACAAACACAACGATGATGTAAAATGAAGACTTCCGGCAGTATTTCTCTGAGTGAGAAGAACCACATTTACACACATTAAAACACAAGTTCTTTAATTATACTTTTACAACTAAATAAATATAGAGATATAATAGAAAAACACGGCATACTGTACACAAACACAATGGATTAAAATCAATCCTCCATAGTTAATGGGTTATTAATTAATTTATATGAATACTATCATATTTATTTCTCAAATTATATTTAATAAGTCTTAATTTTGATCTCAAATGAGTTGACCTCAAACATCCTTGTTTGCTAGATTAGCCCAACGCATTTTGGAGCATGTTAATATCGATCTGTCAGTGTTAAGAGTTAACGTGTAAATATTTCCATTATGTGTTTTATGCATAAGTTTAGTCTAAATTACACCAGCCTATTCACAATAAAATACATTATATTTATATATGTATTTGTGAATTGTATCTTATGTACTTACATTAGACATGCAATTACGGTTCTGAAAAAAATTAAACCCCCGTATTTCACCTGCCATCCGTCGTTTCAATTCACATGGTGTACTAATACACTTTCTTACTGATATCTCTTACGAAAAATTGCATACATCAGCAAATGAAATGCTGGTGCGTGTGCGCGTGTGTATACACGTGTGTGCGCTCGCGCCTGTGTGCGTGTGTGTATCAATTATCATAATAATCATGTGCGATAAGGGCTACAAATGGGAATCTTATCTATAAAAGCCCCGTTGTAGTCCTGAGCCTACCTAATTATTAATCGTTTATACGTCTATACCCTTAGTGCTGTGGGTGCAAATCTGAAATATCGATGCAAAGATACTGGAGATTTTCCAATAAACCTCCAAGACCCCTGATACAATCCCTTGAGAGAACAATGCGGCCATAAGTAAAGAGAACTGAATAGATAGGTACTTAATGACAGCCCTTTATTAATGCACGAATACAGAAATCGGCATTTGATATCGAAAGGTAATTTGCTGGATAAAGCAGTTGATGTGAAACGTTAGTTTTCAGGTTCTTTCCATTTCTTGGCCTGCTTCTAAACAGCGCATAGTCTATACTCTGTAATATATTTCGGTGATAACAATACCACAATGGCAAATGTCCAGAAAATACTTAGAAGTACATCTTAGATGTCTTCTTTATTCATCTTAATGTAAAAATTGCAATGTCAAATTGAGGAACATGAGGCTTTGAGAACAGCAATTAACAAGGAGAGACACGATGATGAGATGTAATGCAGCCTTGTAAAGTTATGACTCTACATAAAAACCTTGGTATCTGCGCCAGGATAACCGCTCAGTAAATGGGAAAGGCATGATCGCGCATCAACAGTCTTTTCTTTTTCATCCTTCGGTTTTGAAACCAAATTTTAACTTGTTGGTCGCTCAAGTCCAGCCTATCGGAAAGTTCTTTTCTTTTCTGTCTGTTTATGAATTCGTTCATTAGAAACTCGTTCTCAAGTTCTGCAATCTGCTGCTTGGCGTACGGCTTCCGTTTCTTCTTGGTCCTCACTTGTGAAGAACACCAAACAGCACCTGAAAAAAGAAAACAAAATAATAAAATAACCATGTCGTTCCACGCAAGCAATATATCATGTTCTCTCTATTTTATACCTCTTCCCGTTCCTGAAAACCACAGTAGAGAGAATTCCAATGTGTTCAGACATAAATATGTGCATAAGTCACATTTTACGATTATGAATATAACATATAACGTGGAAGATGTAGAAGACTGACGTCGCGTACCATCAGTGAGTGATGCCCTAACACAGGGGCCACTTAAGTTTGGCTGCACTGTGACATTTGAGTTGACCGGTTCCTTGAAGCCCGCGGTATTTGCTTGATTGCTGGAATTCTGTTCCAGTTGTGCAGTGGAGGATTGTGACTGTCCTTCCATATTACAAAAGTTATATTTGGCAGCACAAGCAGGGTGAGTAATTCCGTGTTCACTGCCTGAAGACGGTCCATGTCTGACTGATTCCTCTGGTTTATGACTGGCATCTTGAAGACTGAAGTACTTAATAGTTTCTTCCAGTGGACCCTTACTATGAGTGTTGGGATTGGTACTTAGAGACACTGAAGTTGCCAGAAATGGTTGACTGAAGCTACTGAACGTGCAGCTTTGTGGTGGAGATGAGCAGGGATTTGGGGAAGTCCACGGGGTTGAGCACACCTCTCTTCTGCCGTAGGAAATGTGATTTAGTTCGGAGGACTGAACCCCGTTACTCCGTAAATTGGGAAGATAAAAATCCTGTGTGGAAAAATTCAAGAGGGATCCAACAAAGCCAGAACTTAGAAAATTTCTGTCACACATTTCCAAGGAGATAAGAGATACAATTCTTACAACCCTCTTAGCTTCCTTCAAGAACAAGAAGGAGGCGATTTCTGATTTGTTAACTCTTCGTCACGTGACAAAATACACAAAATACGTTATCGACCCCCCCCCCTCTCACACCATAGGGTGGTGTCCTGAAGAACATCCTCTAGAGAAACCTCTACGTAAGCATATTCCAGAAAATAACGACGTTATCGTCGATGCTGGTTCTTCGGCGGAAATTGTCGTGTAAGCAAAATGGTAAGGTAACGTGAATAGAAATTCTATAGTGCTTAGTCTATTCATAGACCTAGGAAAACTGAAATAAAACCCAAACCACTCTACGATTATGTCTTCTCATGTACTGATTTAATTATATCTTGAATAAAAACAGTAGCAAAACAATAGCTCTTGTTTTTATTGATTGTATCTATTATGATTATTATTGATTTAATATTAATAATAAGAATGGACAACGTTTGCAACGTGCTCATAGGGGCCTAATTCTGCTCGTGTTTGCATATTAACACAATACACTTTGCCAGTTTTTGGGGATACTACAATAAATAACTGACTAATTTATTAAACTAGTTCAATTTTATAATTTACTACGTCGTTAATCACTAAAATATGAATTGATTATTGTTCAAATACAAAATTCAAGCTATTGTTTGGAAAATATTTCACGGTCATCGAATTTAGACTAAATTGGTTTGTAATACAAAACAGTCTTGTAATATGGAAGGACAGTGATAATCTTTCATTGCATATCTGGAGCATAATTCCCGGAATCAAGCAAAAATCTTTCAAAGACACTGTTACCAATAATGATTATTTATGTGTGTTTGGGAAAAGACACAGCAATGTAAATATTGCGGGCACTTGTTTCCACCGTGTGTACGCCAATAACAAAAGCCCTTTTTAATTTAAGACTACAAAACCACTGATATAATTTGTGATAAAGTTCGCTGTAAAATTCATTTATAAAATCAAAATATACCTAGATCACGTAATTTCACAAACTACTAATTTGTTTCTGACCAAATAGAGAAAATGATAAGATAACAAGAGGTGTTCGTTTTTATGCAGACAAATGGAATATAGTCCATGCAGGAATCATTGGTAGAATTATACAAGTTTAATTTAATATGTGTCGTTGAATAAACAATATAATACTTACACATTCCATCAAACTTCTGAAAATTAGAAAAAAATAAAACAAACTATACGTCTATGTACATATTGTGCTATTTCATAATAAAGAACGTGATCAGTATCACCATCTTCATAATCAATAACAACAACAATAATAATTAATTGCTTTTACATTGTGCTCATAATTATGCTCATATTTGCAAATACTAACACACTACGCTACATTTCGCATACACTTTGTTAAATGGACCAACATCAATAATTATACGCAGTGACTTTTCAAATTATTAAATCGTTGCATTAATAATTGTTAAAATACAGATTTGTTATTATTAATTAGATAAAACATTATGACTGTTTGGAAAATATCTGCAATATTTTTTACTGTAAAAACTTTACAGGACGTATGATTTTTCGATTTGTACAAGCTTCGTGTGTGTGTATTTCGGCTATGTCTATGTCTGCGCCTTGATATGGTTCAGTAATTTAAATATGGGTTTACTATAACCTAACATAATAACATGAATGAAAAATATTGCATCAAATCCTTATGCACATTTGAAATATATTTAGATCGCAACATTTCACAAAGCTGTTTATGACACAATTAGTAACCCTAAATAATAGCATACAACAAACTAAAGGGCTGCTTTTTTAATTTTCATTCAGACCATGAAATGTGTATCCTTCAAAAAGATCTGGACAAATTATGCAAGTTGATATTTTTAATTTATACAATTTATACATGCACAACATAAAACAGGCCTTTAAAACGCACTCTTGACATTAAATCCAATTCCGTGCTTTTTAAAACCGATTTTAAACACTTCAGATCGAAGCACATATTATGCCGATACAATGTAATATATGACAACAACAACAACAACAATTAGAAAAACAACAGCAATCAGGATGATATATGCAGGCAAATTCCATCATACTCCCAAATAATTTGTAATTGTAAATATAACACAATGTCGGCTTTTACTGCAGTAAAATATATAATTTGTTAAAACTGGTGTAACGCCCCCATATTCCTTAAAATAACATATTGTATATTCCACACCATTCATCCCTGTTCCTGTTAAAAATATTCTTTATCAGAAATGTTTATAATAAAAAAAAAGTTCCATCTGTTCACTCTTACTGTATATGAATAATCCGCACTCCTCGACTTCATTTACAAAAATAAAAAATAGTTAAAGCTACGAATCCGTAAAGTGGTACCTGAACTGAACTGCTGCCAGTTTAAAGATATAAGTGTGTATACATACTACAACTGAAACAAAACAAAGCAAACAGCATACCCAGGGGCTGCTGAACGGAGAAGAAACGCAAGCGCGGTCATAGACTTACAATGGGCCTTATTGGCCGATAGCCTTTGAGGCGATGCGCTAGGGCCTCACTGCGCATGGACGGATTCCCTGTGGCCATCTCTTTGCCGAAATACAGAGAGAACGTAATCAATAAAAAATGCATTTCATTTGGCCTCATTAAATTCTCCACACAAAACATAGCGATATGTAGCCTCGATGAACCACGTGTGAAAAACACTGCTTCCGTATCATGCCGTTTTATATCGCATCCAGCAGATGGCGAAGCAGTCCCATGGATCGCAGACTCTTCGTTATGCACGAGCTTCACTGCCGTCAAGGTCAAAGACTCTAATTTCATGTCAAGGTCAACGGTAAAAATCAAATTCAGAAAAGAAACATCCATCATCCATCTTCGGACCGCTTAATAAAGCTGCGGGGGTCAAAACAAGCGTCGAGGATAATAATAATAATAAAAATCGTAAAATATTAAGAGTAAATTTCAATTACAATAACTGAACATATTATTGTATATAAGAATTTTTAAAAGGCCTATACATAAACTAAAATGTTTTCTAAATTTTTAAACCCTAGTCATTTTATACATATAAAGAAAAACTTGTTGGGAAAGCAAACAAAAATCAAATTAGCGCGATATTCATGTTTTTTTCTCTTTTAAGTAATTCACAATGAACGTTGTATCTAAGAATGTCACAAACAATTTTTTTGTTTCCATAATCATTTGGTAAATAATTTACATCACAACGGAAACACAATACACAATAAGGCATAAATGCATGTGAAATCGATTCCTTTTGGATAATGTAGCCATTCGTTTTCGATGAGAGAATATATAAAATATGTTTAGGCTAAAATGTTTACATTATATCTGGTTGACCGAGTTCTGTAAACTATACACCGCCATCAGTCACATATAGGCCTATTTCAGTTGTAATATTTATTTTCAAGTAAATATTAATAACAAGTTAATTAATTTTAAAAATAAACTGGTTGAACGTTTTTCTTTCTTACTTTAATAAGTCAAATATATTTTAATGGCTTTATTCGTAGCTCTATGCAAATGTTCTTACGACACTTGTCTGGAAAATCGTCTGAAAGTTACACTAATACTGCCAACATAACAAGAAAATATAATTTAATTTCATTTAAAAATTGTCAAATAAAGGTAATTATGATGTACTTTATTAAAAACTTGAACTGAACAGAAAACCAAATACGGGATACATCTGACATCAGCGTAAGATATCCAAAGTGTCACCTTAGTGGCAAGCATTCAATGTCTAAAGCCATTTTATTATTTTTATTTTTTTCCAGTTTATTAACCACGAGCACAAACTCAGGAGAAAAGAAAAAACAGAAAGAAGCATGAAATTAAAGTTTTCAAGGGAAGAATACACATATTCACTGGATTATTTGCCGTTCACGCCGCGTCGTCCCAAACATTCATTGAAATTCGGCAGTAGAATTCACGTTGATTTCCTAAGCAACCTTTTCTCTTTGACTCTGCGATTCTGAAACCAAATGACGACTTGCCTCTCCGATAGATTGGTTGAAAATGCAATCCGTTGCCTTTTATCTTTGGTAATAAACTTGCTAGTTGTATACTCTTTTTCAAGTTCCCTGAGCTGCAGCTTTGTATAAGGCACCCGTTTCTTCTTCCCACGCCGTGATACACTGTTGACATCCGGCTGGTTTAGAGCTGATCCCCCTTGAATCAAATAGAAAAAATACGTCTTAAATGAATGTCAAGGCCAGAAAGGAAAAGACGTTGAATGGATACATTTAGTGCCAATCTATGTGCTACTTTATATTTCGCCAGTATTAATGTAGGCCTGTTGTCATGTATTAGTTATTTGGTACTTACGCATCTGAGTAAATGTCCTACCAGGGTCAATGTGGACACTTAATTCAAGAATAGCCACACTGCGTTAATACTGTTTCACGAAAAATTTATAACACATTGACCATAATGACTGACAATAACAGAATTGTACATGCACGCGAGACAGCTTTCATCAGTAAATTATAATTATGGTTTTATTTGGACTTTCCTTTAGAGACACGCACTGCGGTTTAGCAATGCACTGCACCTAAAATCAAACCTTCGTGGAAATTCCCTGCCCACATGCCTTAAATAACTGAATTATACGTACTGCTAGAATTTGACAATTTGGCCAGAATTGGGCAATGCTTCACGCTTTTCTAACCCAGACTGTCATGTTTCCCATCAGAAAATATACTGTTTGAAGAATACCAACGAATGCCAACAAATACGTACCCTTTGGCCAAGTTTAATGTATACATTTTTTTCAGATATACGGCAAAAAATGTATGTGCATATTAACGGGATAGAATGTTTAAAATTAATATGTAGTTGAAGAGATAGTTTCCCCCTGATAATAATAATAATAATAATAATAATAATAATAATAATAATAATAATAATAATAAAAGTATTATACCTGCAAGATAAGATTTCCACACATGCGGATTCTCGGTCTGATTTTTTATGAAAGACACCGGTCTGCTCCAGTTATTTGACCAGTTCCACTGACAGCCAATGTTAATATCGCGCCCAGAGGATCCAGAAGCAGGTACATCGACATATCCTGGAATCCGTGGGGAAGAATCTGTTAAGTCCTGGAAAAAACCGTACTCTTTGGTCCCTAATGGTACTTGGTTGCAGTGCATCTGTCTTGCGACACGTGGAGTATCCGTAAGCGTTTCCTTTAAATTTTCATTTAAAGTTTGCTTAATTATGTCCTGCTGGAATCCAGTTCTATATTGTATTTTGAAACTGTAATGACTGTTCCCAAAACAACAACCGAAACCAGTTGGTGAAGTGGTAGAGGTTGACGAGCACGGACCCTGACCATATAGGTTAGTAGATTCTGAGTTGATGGACGTGGATCTCTCCGCTGTTGAGTATGACCCTAACCCAAGAAAAGAACGACCTGAACATGTCGGAAAGGACGGACAGTAGCCTCTTCCCTGGACCGAAGGGATATTCAGCCCCAAACCCGCCATTTCCACCTTATGAATTTTTCCAAAGCATTATAATAGGCCGAACGGATTAGAAATGAATATGATCATGACTATTCTGTAAATTTATTAAAGCGAACGACGGCTGAAGACATAACCTTCTGCTGTTTTTGTTCCATGTTTACTTTACAGTTTACTCGGTTTACCGGTTGGTTAGTTGTGATCACGTGATATGCAAATATGTTGAAATTTAGTAACACATTCCAATTTATCTTTTCACCGTAGAAATTCATTGTTTGTATAAAGCAGTTGGTAGTAAATATCGAACAAATAAAATGTGAATAATGAATATATCTGAGATGGTAATGTTTTAAATACATCATTTAATACCATAATCGTTAGGACATGACAGTGAACTTGAAAAAAACCTTTTATCCTTTTTAGGCAAATGGTGCTATTTAATTTTTAAGCTATCCAGTATTTTATGCCAAGTGTTCCTATTTCTGAACTACCAATGACATTTTAATAGGAAAACTATCGCCTTCACGAAAAATAAGGCTAATGTGGAATACAGTCTGTTCACTCCGATGAAATTAGTCAGGCCTGCCGCGTTAGGCTTAGAACAGCAAACTTGGCATTCTGGTTGGCTAACACATATGGAATCGCCATTTATTTATAACCTGTTGAATCGCTTTAGAAAACAGGAACGGAAGCGTAAACTGAGATTATTATTAGACTGTGCACAATAAAAATACAACCGAAATAGTAAGCTAAGGATTCAATAATAACTGGAGAACAACCGAACACTAATATGAATCGCAGTATAAATTATCGTTAGAATATTAAATGACACGATCAAAAACTATTTTTGTTTTTAAATCGATTCTAGTTGTTCCAAAACATTATAGCTGAATGACAGATTAATGTCATACTATATTACAGCTGAATCATCATGATATTTTCTCCTTGTATCATCTTACTGTGCAGACTGAAGTGAAAATATTTGGTGCATACATTCATTCATTTGACCGGCACCTCTCAAAAATACATTAACAATGATTATATGTGTGGAGTCGAAATTGTTAATTCCCTATAACTTCACGCAAACTCGGGGTGTAATTATTGTCAATAAATATAACTCTAAAAATATACTTTATTTAAACTTTATTAATGTGATACATACAGTGGGGTCTTCTATAGTGTTGTCAACTAGTTTTCTGGCGAAGTTGCTACAGGCAGGTTGATTTCTTGCTAAAAGTTGCTAAATGGCATTTAACTTAACTGGGGTGGCTTTCCTGAAAGCTTGGTAACAATAAGGGGTTCATTATGGATCACATAAGATCGATCGTTACTTAGCGAGTGTTTCTCGAAGACATTCATTATTAAAATATTTCGTTATCTCGTTCGTAGATCTACGAGTGCTCCGACCCGCTCGCTATTTTGCAATTTCTACGTGATTCTTTATTAGAACTTTCTTTGCTGTCCTGTCACAGAGACACAGAGAAATCATAAAATACACTTACGCTTGAATGATGTTGGTGATAGTGTATTAATTATAAGAGGTCAATGCTGCAATATAAAATTATAATTTAGGTTATAAAAGCGCAAAAGGAATTCGCCATTTTAACACTTGTATACTATTTCAGTACATACTGTAACAGGGTCGTGCACCATTCTAAACTGAACTGAAAATGGCATTGAATTCAAATTCACTTAAAAACGTTAGTTGAAACCTGATTGCAAAATTGCAATTTGAACTTCAATATCAGGAAGTTGAATTAAAACGGAGTTGATTTCTCATAAATTTACATCGTGCAGGTGCAGCTGCAACAATACATCTTAATATTTGAATACGAATTACACAGCACTTTAACATAAGCAGCATATACTAAATTCCCCCCACTATCAGGAAAATGCATGTTATTTTGAGTACCTCGTTGAAAAGTCTGGGCATCTCATTATTAGTCTAAATTAAAAAATGTGTTATATATACAACAAATAATTTAACTGCCATTTTGTGTATCATTTTAGAAGAACACTTCATACAGTCATACAAGTAACCCTATCACAACCGTATCCATGGAAATGGACCTTGAAGGTCGACATGAAACAAATGCATAATATTAAAATCAATTTACATTTACATTTATTTATATTTTGCTATATTAAACGACATCCTTGTGTTATGTTTTTGCATTGAAATTCTTTTAAACAAAATTAATACAATTCTTCTTCCTGTCATTCCAATTCAAATTCCAATTCACCATCCTACAAGGTGAGGGAAACTCAATTCAAATTATAATTGATGAATGGAATGGAGCACAATTCATAAATTCTGAACAACCTCGGTACATAATGAGCCCAACAAATCAGACCTGCTTTGTGTCCTGTCACATGCTATAAACTGGGAGGGTGAACCATTCTTCGCGATAAGCAATGACAGAGGACTGTGCAACTCAACCAAAGATGGCATTTCAGACTGCATTGCCCAGAGTTGTTGGCCTGAACGCTGTCTGGTGTGTAGACATGAACCCCTTTTATCATCACAGTAATGAACAATTCATAGAGAAATACAGGCTGACCTGGGGTGACATAACGAGTGTCCTTGGTCTGGTGCAGGATAAAGTGAAACACGCCAGAATTTTGCCCTCAGTCCATTATGCAGCTTCTGACAGCTCTATCTTTTTATGCCATTGGTGGATACTTGCAGACCGTTGGTGACGCACATGGCCTCAGCAAAGCTGCTTTGTCTAAATCTGTGTATACATCAATCACATTTCTATTATACCATGGGCATAACTATATACAATGCCCTCCACGATTATTGGCACTCTTTGTAAAGATTTTTGGAAAGGGTTAGAAAAAATCTATCTCAGGCCAAAAAGCAAGAAATATCCAACCTTTCATTGAAATAAATTTAATCAAATAAAAACAAATCCTTCATCAAGAAATAATTATTTAAAAAAAACACATGTGCAACAATTATTAGTGCCCCTGGAAATTACGGTGAACACAATGTAACTGAAGCATGTTTCCCTTGTAAATTGTACATCTTTGAGTTGAGTGGAGTGAATAGGAACCTTCCAGCTGTAATCCACGACTTCCTGATTAACTGGGGTACAAACATGAGGAGACACAGAGGCCAAATTCCCTTAGTCATCCATCGACATGGGAAAGATAAGAGAACACAGACCAAATGAGGGAGAAGTGTGCTGACCTTCATGAGTCAGGGAATGGGTATTAAAAAATAGCTACTCGCCTTAAAATGCCCATTTCTACTGCTAGGGCAATAATTAAAAAGTGGACATCAACTTGATTAAATTTATTTCAGTAAAAGGTTGGATTCTCCTCATTTTTTCAGTGTGAGATGAAGCTGCTTCACCAAAAGGTGGATTTTTTTCTAACCCTTTTTACAAATCTTTAGAAGGGGTGCTGGTAACTGTGGAGGGTGCTGCACCAGTTCCAGATGGAGGGGGCAGCAGGTATGAGACTACAGTTGGTTTTCACGTCATGGTAGGAGCAGCTGATGGAGCACTCAACTCTATTCATACCTGCAGCTTCTTGAATCCCACCTGCAGCTGCTGAAAACGGTCACGTCACTAGGGCCTAAATGTCCAGGTGATATACAACCATCAAGGCTGTATGTAATTTTAGTTGCTTAGTGTGTGTTTTATTGATTTTATAATTACATTTTTTTTTTACATTTTGCATTGTATATTTTTTACATTTTGCATGTGTATGAGGTGACAACTATATAACATATATTTCACCATTTTAAATAAGTATACGTGTTTTTGACAGTCTGTGCTTTTCGTATGCGGAAGCTGGGGAAGAGCCAACAAAGTACCACTTAAATTTTGTTTGTTATTTCTGGAATAACGAAGGATTTAGGGAAACACACGTCTCGTTCTTTTAACTGCGTCGTTTATCTTCGCCCGGGTTCTCAGAAGCTTGCTTAACGGTACGTCATTCGTAAGTTATATCTTTTAACATAGAACTTACGAACGACGTATCATTAAGAAGATTCGAGAAACTCACCCGTGGTCCCCAAAACGTCCTTAGTTAAGTGTACCTAACGTAAGATATTCTTTCGTACGGTTGGCCCGAGCCAATCTTGGGTGGCTTTGTAACAATAATTAGTTCGTTATTTAGTACTTAAGATCAATCGCTAATTAACACGCGTTTGCCGAAACCCTTCGTAACTAAAATAGTTCGTTATCTCCTTCGTAGATTTAGCAGCGCTCCGACCCACTCGTTATTTTCTATACGTCGTTCTTTACTTGAACTTTTGCATGCTGTCTTGTCACAGATATCAGCCAAAATAGATGACAAAAACACATAGACAATCTTTTTTGGACAACGTCATAATGCTGATGATATAGTATGAGGTCAGTACTGCAATATAAAACTATAATGTCGACTATAAATTAGCGCAAATGGGGTTCGTTATTGTAACACTTGCATGCCATTTGGGTACATAACAGGGTCGTGTGCCATTCAGAAGTAACTTCAGAATGACCTTGAATATCAAATTCAATTCATATATCAGTTGAAAAGACGGTACAGAATGACAATTAAACTTTGAATATAAGAAAGTAGAATAAAAATGAATTGATTTCACAAAAAAAATCACATACATAGTGCACGTGTAGCATTAAAAATACAACTTAATATTTCAATTTGAATTAGCCAGCATGTTAACATAAACAGCATACACTGAATCCCGCCCATAGACCCACCACGTGATCACAAATATTTACCGCAGTAAAAAGTACCAGTCGGCCATGCCCCCCTTTTCGAGTACCTGTCTGAAAAGTCTGTGCATGTCACTGTTATTCATAATGAATACCACACTTAAAGTGTCGCCTATAGAATAAACTGTGATTTTGTGTTGCATGGTGAAAGAGCACTTGCTACTGTCATAAAAGTAACGCTATCACAACCCTGTCCATCTGACAAAAAAGCTACTGCATGCAGACTCCGCACAAACAGTAACACACATAAGCAGTTAAATATAAAAAAGCAATAAATATGTGCCCATGGAAAAAGACTTAGAGGGCTGACATAAACCAAATGCATATTGTTAGAATAGGCTGAAACAATTACGCAATTATTGTCTTACAATCATACAAATAGAATGTTCACTAAGTAGTATTTACATGAGGTCAATATATGCATCACTCATGTTGGAAGTAAACCTGTTATGTAATTATTTATGTTTTGCTAGATTAAATGACATTCATGTGTTGTATATGATTGCATTGAATTATAATCTTCTTACTGTCATTTCAACATCTTACAAAATGATATATTCAAAATTCAAATCATAAATCCTAAACGCAGCCCTGGTAAGCTACATAATGAGCTAACCAAACAAACTTGCTATGTGTTCAGTTACATCTTCTGAATTGGGAAGGCAAATCACCCCTCACAACCAGCAATAGCAGTTGATGGTTATTAGAATAGAACTTGAGACGTCGCCATCCAGCTGCTTTTGTTGGTGATCATGAACCCCTTGGACCATCTCAGTAATGAAGATTTTCAGAATTTCATAGAAAAATACAGACTGACCTGGGGTGAAATAATGAGCCTCCTTGGTCTGGTGCAGGATAAATTGAAAAGACGAAATACACCAGATTTTTGCCCTCAGTGCACAGTGCAGCTTGTGACAGCTCTGCTTTTATGCCACAGATGGATTCTTACAGACCACAGGTGAAGCACATTGCCTCAGCAGGGCTGCTGTGTCCTGCACCTGTGCATGCAGCGATCACATTTCTGTTGCACCTACATATAATGTCCAGCAGGAGGGGATGCTTACATGACACTGAAATTTGTGTTCATGCCACTGCATGCATACCTGGCATTGCAGTTGCAGTGGATGGAACTTTCAGCCCTATTCATGTTTGCCGTCCCGTTTGAATCCCACCTACCCCTGACGAAAAGAGTTTTTGGCATTAGGCCTAAACGTCCAGGTGATGTGCAACCATCAAGGATGTTTTACAGATACATGATGTTTATATCTGGTCCAGCTTTGGAGTGAGTCAGATGGCAAAGGATGGTGTGTTTGCTGGTGGCTGGTTATTGCGAGTCCCCAAACCGTGGCTGAGGAGAGGCGTAACGCCACACACCAAAGACCACACACTGCTGTACAGGGGTCTTTTGGCATGTAAGAGATGTGATTCCAGTGCCTACACTCTCAGAAAATAAGGTAAAAATTTGTACCTTTGCTTTTCACTGTGCCTGTACAATTGTACCCTTAGCTGTAGGTAATTGTACCTTTAAAAGTACAGAAATGTAATAATTATTTTATTAAAATACATGATTTGTATATGATACATGATTTTCACCACCTCCTCAATATCCAGTTTTCTATTGTTAATTATAAAGAAGTAACATCACATTTCATAATGAACTCATAATGAAAGATAAGGAACCCCCTGTTGATTATGTATTTTTTTATTTATTGGGACGTTGCAGGGCTCCCTCTATTTGCCTGGAATGCACACACCAGTCTAATATGCCAAAGTTGTAGTATATTGACACTTTGTTTCATGAGGTTGATAAGAGTCGACACTGCAGGTTAATTTACATGTAAGTAAATGTATTTTTTCCCAAAAACAACCTGGAATAATCTTTAGAAGTCAACAATAAAGTGCATTGGACATTCTGTTATGTTGAGACAGTAACACAACTTTCGGCTATTGTGCCATCACTCCTTCCAGTAGCAATGACCTGCAGACATATTGGTGCATGCAGGTGTTTTATAGAACAAATAAAAAAAAATGGTGAGATACTACAATCTGGGGGCGAGTGTTCGTGCACTAGATCGGCAAAAATCATATTTACGGGTCATTTGTTAATTCAGGATTTAGTTTGTTAGTTTTGTATTTTAGGTTCTCCCCAGTTCTGATTAACGAAAAATTTCAAAGCATTACTACAGTACTATATTTATAAAAAACAACAGCTTCTCTAATCGACTTTCAATCCATCGATGTCAAGTTGCTTGTCTAAATACTGTTTTGCGGGCAAACAAGATCTTCTTAGACCATATTAGTAATGAACAAGTCGTAGAGAAATAGAGGCTGGCCCAGGGTGAAGTAATGGACCTCCTTGGTCTGGTGCAGGACTGGGACATTTCTAGATATTGGAAAAATTAGGGGCCTGAGTCCCTGAGGCTTGACATATTTTTTTTTTTTTTGAAGGAAGATTGGCATCTGGGCTAAAATACTCGGGGCTATAATCCCAAGTGATCAGACCTAACGACACCCGTGGGGCAGGGTAAATTGAAAAGGGAAACCCACTGGTATTTCGCACTCAGTGCACTGTGCAGCTTCAGACAGCTCTCTGCTTCTATGCCACCAGTGGATTCCGACAGGCCTACAGATGCACCTGTGCATTGCATTGAGCACATTTCCATTGCAGGAGGGGATGCTTCGCATCACGCTGTAATGGGTTTACGTGCCACTGCAGGCATATCTACCATTGTAGGTGCAGTGCATGGGACACTCAACCCTATTCATACTCACAGCATCTTGAATCCCATCTGCTCCTGTCGAAAAGGGTTCTTGGTACTAATGCTGCATTCCACTTGAACTCGTAACTCGTAAATCCCAAGTTCCTACTCAGAAATTTCAACTGGAATGCCCCTGAAGTCAGAATTCTGACTCGTGAAGTCAGAGGAATCGACACAACCCCGAGCTCAGAATTCAAGATGGCTGCACCCTTTATCAACAGAATTTAAAGCTGTAGTTTTATACTGTTCATTAGCAGTTACATCTTATTTGCGGCTCATTAAATCGATCGTACACACAGTACCATCCAACCGCTATCTGGGGACATGTTGCTATGCAAAATACCTTATATTGTGTTGTTATCCACTGATGTTTCTAACAACAGCTAACAATTAACCGAGCGGGAACTGGGGCCCATTTCATTAAGCAGGATTTCTTGCTTAAGCGGACAGCTTGTTGAATTTAAGGTAGTCTGGCCTAAATGTAAGTCTACAAAGATAAAGGCCATTTAAATTGTTGTACCTTAAATCCGGCAAGTTTCCCAAAACTATGTTAGCCACTTGCATGGTTCGAACTACTGTGGTACGACGGCTTTGGGAAACAGTCGTACTTCAGATGTTGGTTAGTCTGAACTACTATAGTACGGTGCATCGTTAATGCTAACTTCCGTCATTGTTTACGAAACGCACCCCAGGTAAGCAAGAAATGTACCTTTTTGAAAAAGGTTCCTGGTACTGATAATGGTTTTCTGACTTTCTGTACATTGTTAACTTGTGTGTGACATTCTCAGTTCCCAGTTCCGACCTCTACGGTAAATGGAAGCCTAAATGTCCAGGTGATACGCGACCATCAAGGACATTTTACAGACATTGTCGCCAAGTGGCCTGGGACCACACACGATGTTTATATCTGCTCTAGCTTTGGAGGGTGTCAGATGGCGAAGGATGGTCTGCTTGCCGGTGGCTGGTGATTGGGAGACAGCAGGTACCTGTCTAGCGAATACCTGCTGACTCCAGTGTTGAATTCCCAAACAGTGGGTCCAACACCACATTTTCAGCCCATTTTTACATTTTCAGCAAATAGGTTTGTTCTTGATTTTGGTCGCTTTCGTGTACTTTTATTGATTTCCGAATTAGTACCAAAAGTTTTTTTCTTTCAATTATATATGCCTGGTATGACAAGCATATAACATATATTTAACCATTTAAAATACGTGGGATTGATGTTTCTATTATCGGCAGGATATTATCGGCGGAGGCTACTTAAAATTTGTTTGTTAATTCTGCAATGCAGCGTTTTGGGAAGCACTTGCGGACCTCGCTCGCTCTTAACTTGCGTTGTTTGTTGTCTTGTTCGTTATTCGGATTTCAAGAGACCCAACCGTAGTTCGTAATCTCGTTAGCAAATTAACGAGTTATCCTACCCACTCGTTATTTTCTGCGTTGTTTTTTAGGGCCACGTGAACTTTTGCCTGCTTTTCTGTTAGAGAGATGGAATAAGCAGAACACAAAAATACACTGACATTCTTTTTTTTGAACAACATAATAATAATGATAATAATAATAATAATATAATTTATCAATGTTATAATATACCATTATAATGTAGGCTATAAATTGCCACAAAAAGGGCTGTTTGTAGTTTTATCACTTGTATACAAATTGAGAACATAACTACTTCACCAATCGAGCTGGTTATGCATTCAGTCTCATTCTTTAAAGTGGGAAGGTGAATCATCCCTTATTACCTGCAGTCACAGCTGTAGCCATCCAGAAAACTGTGCAACTCAAACAGGGTTCCAGATTAGGTCATCCAGGAAGCTAAGTTGGTCTAAATGCCGTTTTGTAGGCAGACATAAACCCCTTAGACCACCTCAGTAATGAACAATTAATAAAGAAATACATATGATATAATAACCCTCTTTGATGTGGTGAATAATAATTTGGAATGCGGAACACACCGGAACTTTGCCCTGAGTCCCACTTTGCAGCTTCTGACAGCTCTCTTTTATTAACTGCTGGTACATGGACTAACTATTTGCTTTGCATGGCAATTAAATCAGCTTTCATGCCATTGAAGGCATACCTAGCCTTGTAGGTGCAGCAGATGGAACAATCGTCCCTGTTCATACTTCCAGCCTCTTGACTCCCACCTGCACCCGTCAAAAAAGGTTCTCGACTATAAATGTCCAAGTTACATGCAACCATCAAGGACTTTGTACAGATGTGGCAAAGTGGTCGGGGAGAAAACATGATGCTTATCTGGTCCGACTATGGAGTGTGAGAGAACTGAAGCTGGGAATGGGTGCGCTGAAGCTGGGAATGGGTGCGCTGAAGCTGGGAATGGGTGTGTTGAAGCTGGGAATGGGTGCGCTGAAGAGGCGGGTTGGGATGAGATGGATGGAAACTCATTTCTTCACACATCCACCCCTCCAGAGAGCTCCTCAGTGGTTGGCCCCAGTCTGACCTGGACCTGCTCTTCGTCTGGGGGGTGAAGGGCCTCTGCTTCTTACTACCCACCACTAGTTTTGACTCATTGTCTTCTCACCTCATCATCTCACCTCATATTTTGCAACACTGGGAAATTCATGCCATCTTTTTCTGACTTCAGTGCCAGATCTTCTTTGGGCATCACAAATAAATATTTTCTATACAATCCCATCCTACGTTTTTCCTCCTTGGAGTTGTATCGGCTTCCGGACTCCATTTTGGCCGCCTCCTTTATAAGTTGCTTTGACTTTTCCTTTGGGAACTTTTATTCCCTTTTCATGTTGCTGCTTGCTGTTGTTCTTTTTCTCAAGAAAGTTACATCACAGTTTGAGCCCATTTATAGATTTTGGACTAATAACTTATTAATTGATTTGGTCTTAATTTTGTATACATTCACGTGTTCGCATTGATTTTTTCTTTGCCTGTCTGATGCGACAGTAAGACTCATTTCACAACTGAAATAGGGAGGATCGATGTTCCTGTTATTGGCAGTCTGTGCTTTTCCCACGTGGACCCTGGGGAGGAGCCAGCAGCATCCATATGGGAGGTCGTGCAGGTCTGGAGCCTAACATGGAGATCAGGGAGCAACCCAGGGTGGGGCGCCAAACCCATCGCAAGGGGAACCAACAAAAAAGAAATTTAAATTCATTTGTCAAACTACGGATAACAATGGGCTTCGGGAAAACACCAACAAAACTCATTCATTTTTGTTCGTTATTCATGATGATCTATTGTTTTCAGGAAAAGCTCTGATCAAGATCAAAACGCAGACCACGGCTCAATCATGCATAATTAATTACAAATTCATCCAGGACAAAAAAGGTCGCACGTCATCCGACAGCACCAGGACTGGCAAACCCACCTTTAAAGAATCGTAAATCCCTAAGGGTTATGTGCTGAAGTATGGTTGTCTCTAGCATCTGTCCGCAAGTAGGCCCATTACAAATGATTTGTCAACCTAGAAGTACCCCTAAACCGGCCCAGCCTGTAGTACTGCAATACTATCACTAGATGGCCCTATTGGTATATATTCAGCAGAAAAACTATTTACAGCATCTACCTATATTGGGAAAAAAAATCGGTAAAAAGACTCCCAAAGACAAAGAGAACCTATCTATTATTATGCTTCTCTAAAATTTCAAAAAACATCAGATAAGTACCACACGATTTGCTTTAAATTTAATTCAACAGTCGAGTTAATTAAAAGTGAGAAAACAGGTTACAATTATTCATATCTAGCTTAAGTTTTTGTCAATATATCAACAAAAGCTTAAGATAGATGTATATATATATATATATATATAATTTACTAAAATAAACATTTTATTATTTACATTTTGTACCTTAAAACCTAAGATTTTCAGAGAAAATGATTATTAGATTAATACTTTAACAGAGAGAGTAAAAAAATATTTTTTCTAAATAAATTTCAAAATTTCCTTTTGTGTGCAAAGTTCAACTATAGGCTAATTCGTGTTTTTCAGTTACTTTTCAATAACGATGATTAAAGGGCGACTAATGACAATAAAGTATTAATATCACTGTTTTACACTTTCTAAGAAAACTAACATGTATTTTCTGGCCATACACCTTGCGACATTTGTCTTTTACATTTTCAGCATAGGCTATTTGAACAGGTACAGATGTTCGATAAACGCCTTTAAGCATTTTTCTGCCCATTCAGCCGTCAAGAGCAGCATTATCAGATTATCAGGCCCAAGACATTGTAAAACATCCATGCATCCATCTTCGACGTGCTTATACACTTTACAGCCGCGGGAGCACCGTTAAATGTTGGTCAGTTGTGTTAGTTATTTTACCGAGCGAAATATCACTGTTTCCTCTGCAGTTATTAGAGCTTTTCTAACATAAGTAGCAAATAAATAAATGAGGTAGACCTACTAAAGGTTGATTACAGTTATAATTTCAATATTAGTTAACTGCTATCTGAGCTACAGGACTGTAGGTGCCACTCACAGTTCCAGGACTGGGGGTTCAAATCCCGCCTCTGCTCTTTGTGTTGGATTATGAGTAATCTCTAAATTGCCACAGTATTTGATCGCATGTATGTGCTCCGCGACGGATTGGCATCCCATCCAGGGTATACCCCAACCTTGTGCTCTATGCCAGTGTTTCCCAACCAGGTCCTTGGAGACCCCCCCTCAGACAGTCCACGTTTTTAGTCCCTCCCAGCTCCTTACCAGGGGCTGGGAGGGTCCAAAAATATGGATTATCTAGCAGGGAGCTGGGAAGGAGCAAAAACGTGGGCTGTCTGGGGGTCCCCAAGGATCGGGTTGAGAAACACTGCCCTACTCTGTTTATGAGAGCTCCAAGCAAATCGGACCAGAAGACTCCGTTCGTAAATGGATGGATGGATGGTTTCATATATCATGGCTTACAGCGTTAATGTTTTTTAACACCTGGGTAGTAGATCAATAATTATAATTCAGTTTGAAATGAACCATGTATTTTAGCGGTGTCTTGGTCTTTAGTCCAAAGGATTGGAAAAGAACGAATTGCTCTTTTGATATGTAATACTTTATATAGATATTCTTTAAATATGGCTGTAGCACGCACGCAATATTGTGTGATGCTTTTATACATATTTGAAGATTAAATGTGAGTTTTATTACCAATTTTATTTGAATTTTTAAAAAAATTTCCGAATTTATATTACTGCCTGCATGGGCTATCAATCTCATATCTAGTGCAATACTTAAAAACAATAAAATACAAATCCAAAACAACCTTATTAGTTTTTTTTATTCAAGTATTTAACTCTATTTGTAAACTTTACACCAGCGTTAATATAGGTCAGAACTCCACTAGTGTCCAACTGGAATATCAATGGTAATTCAATAAGTAACTCAAGCACTTCTGCGGATCAGATCAGAAAATGTCCGGTGCTAATTGTGCATTTCCGTAAAACCAGAACAAATCAGGGTCTTAATGAGATAAACTGTACCTCGTATATATTCGTTAATTAGTAAAATCTGTTGGGGGCGCCAAAGGACGCGCAAGGGGGTGTTTACTTTACCTGCGCTGTCTCCATTTCCTCAGTGAACCGACTCTCATTCTCCGTACACATCACCGACATAAAGCAATCCTCTTTCGCGCGCATGCTGTCCAAAAGCAAAATGCTCTTAAAATAATTTCCTATATTACACTGTACGCATGGCGATATATTATGTTTTCGTTTCTTAAATCAATTACAATAGATGTTTATCACAGAAATAAGAAAAAATATTCTTTCACCGAGTGTACTGAGCAATAATATATGACCAAAGAGATATAGAGAGTGTGGTAATTGTAAATTTACGAATATTTAAACTATAAATAATAGTAGGCCTATGCGGATTAGTAAGTAAATCGTGCTAAAATAAAGAATTGGGATAATTATTATCCCAGCAAAAAATAGCTGCTTAAATTTAGGCTTGTGAAGTAATTTAGAGCAGTTTAAAATTATTTCATTAATAATATAGCACGTTTCTTTATTCCACGTAACCTAAGATTTTAATAACATCCCGAACGGTTACTGTAGTTAGGAACTAGCAATTACAATACTGGTAATAAAAAATGTACCCGTTCGACATGTAAAATAAATAGGCAAAAAATTTAAAGCTGATATATATCTTCGTAGTATGAATCTCGATAAGCTCAGCATGTCCGTAAACATGAATGTTCGAATGAAAAGTAATAATGTAAAAAATGTTTTTTTAACCCAATATCGTTGGGTTAAAGTTAACGATATACTTAACTAGAATAGCAGAGTTGTAAATACCCTGTCCAAAATCAATTATCGAAAATAACAACAAATAGAATAACGGTAACAATAAACATTAAAACCTTACTATATAAGCCCAATTTTGCAAACGAAATACTACCCCTTTTCTAGCTTATACGCATATGCTCGAAGAAATCGAGCATTTCCATGTTTTACTGTTCGTCATCTGGTGCAAAAATATCGCGTGTAAATGTTTACGGTTGCATCTACAAAATTATAAAGGCTTAATTATAAAGGCTACAGATTATGACAAATCCTAAAACATCCCTGTAAAATTATTTATAGATGAAGATAAAACTGAGGTTTAAAATAGAAGGGAGGAACAACGAAGAATCAAAATATAATGATATTCCTAAACGAGGAGGGAAATGTTACGGCGCTCATTTTATTAATCAGATTGTCAATTTCACCCCAGAGGCCAACCCAAGAGCAGTCTACGGCAGCCTCTGATCAACGAAGGGACGGCAGCTCCAGTCTTCACTTCTCATCTCTCCTTCTACTGAGATGAATTCGTTTGACCGTAGGCCGCCTCCATCAGACACTGACAGCCCTCTTGTATTTATTTGCTTATAAAACTCTTATAAGAAATGATTATTCGAACGGCGTCACTCGCACCTTAATGACGAGCAGCCACTTTCTGATGAATGACATTTCGGACTAGAGAGGATGCACGGGTCATTTTGAGCAGTCATTCGTTGCTTGCAGCGGCATTCTTCTGATTTTGCGTTCCGCGCATAAAAGGTGAAATATTATTTAGGCAGGTGCAGAGCTGAATGCGATCTGAGCCCCCGCCGCAAGTCATTGGAGCGCCGTTCCTGGAACTTCTGGTCTGTTTTTATAAAGCTCGATCATGGAGAGGATCAGAAAGGAGATGATTCTGATGGAGAGGGGACTACACAGCCCCGGTACTGGGAAAAGGCTATCGAATGTATCAGATTCCACTGGAAATGCGGTGCTCGAGGCCCTAGAAAACCAGCACAGTGCTCGACTCAGCCCGAGACTAACTTCCACATCTCTGCACGGTAACGTCGGTGATATTCCGACCAAAGGCAAGTTTGAAATAGACAGTTTGTTCAGCCCTCATCACCACAACAGCGACAATGCATCCTCGGTAGAGATTACATCTTCGGAAAACAGGAAGAAAATCATCCTATATCCAGAAGTTTCTCAAGACTCAGACATGAATAGTGATGTGGAGGTGGGATGCCCGGCGCACCGATCTCCTAATTCCGTCAGTGCCAGCCAGCACAAGGAAAACAATAAAGGTAACACGTTTTTTATGCTGTAGTTTTCGCATTTGAAACGAAAAAATGTTATATATTGGTGACAAGTAAAATGGAAAAATTTCCATAAGCTGTGCTGAAACTGTTCAGATTTTTGTAATATGCTGTTTATATTTTTTCCGTAAATTTAAGTCACATACTTTGAATAATAACAGAATTGATGTTTTATTTAGACGTACATTAAACATATTTCAAAAACTACAAATACGAAATAAAACATATTACACTCGATTGACATTCATTTCATTATTTATTCCATTTGTTCAAACGCCTGAAAGTAGAATATCGATACATTATACCAAATGTCAGTTATTGGTAACCTAACGGTAACGGTTTCTCTCGTTATTTATTTCTTATTTTTGCTTCTTCCTAGGTTTTTCCGACAGTAATTCAGGAACTTCAACCACAAGCGCAACATCCCTGTCTAGTGTAAACACCAATGGAAATTCGATAGGCAGCTCCAGCAGTTCCAATGCGGATCAGGTGAGAAGGTACCGGACAGCGTTTACAAGGGAACAAATAGGAAGACTGGAAAAAGAATTTTACAGAGAAAATTACGTCTCAAGACCAAGACGATGTGAACTAGCCGCTGCTTTAAACCTACCAGAAACAACGATAAAGGTACGTTTTTACACCAATAATTGGTACGTTGTATAGCTATTCTTCGCTTCTAACTCGTATACACACGTCGCGTGTACACACATACACATACACACAGGCACACACAAAAATAAAGCACAAATACACACACATATATATGTTTATATATTCATCTAAAACTAACAAAACACATTTTCTCGTTGCGGCAGATTATTCGTTCAAGTCTTTTTTTTTTTTATTTTACATAAAAAAGGAAATATATATTTTTAATTCTGTCGGATTTTCTCCATATAAATTCACGGAAATTGTAAAACACAAAAATGTCACATTTTTGAATATAGTCATAATTCAGAAATCTTAATCCCCGCGGGGAAGCGTCTGGGAAATATAGAATATTTTGTATTTTTGTTCATAATTTTATATGTATAAACTCATTAATGTAATATGAAATTCAGCATATGTAATAATTATGTAGGCCTATACATAATTATATATAAAAGATTGATTTGAATCAGCGATTTTGTATATACATTCATTGATTTATTTTAAATATAATTTAATATAAGATCCATGCAAACAAATTATTGGTTAAATACTATTTCATTTCACTGTTATGAAACAACATTACTTGGATTTTTCTAGCAAAGCGTTCAGCGTTATGTTTGCGTTTATAACAAAATCCTGAATCGTGCGTTAATAGATAATTCCGAGTTTCTTTTCTTGTGATTTAAAAAAAAAAATCAGAGCACTAATATTCTGTATGCACTCACACACTAT
>JAABNX020000040.1:10149448-10159448 GCA_015163995.2 Mormyrus lacerda
TTGTAGGGCATTTTGCACCAAAGGTTAAGTGATGTGCTCAGGTGTGTATTGGTACAGCCCACTGTGTGAAGTGTTGTAAAAAAGTGGACATGGTATTGAGACAAGTGTGAAAATGATTGGAAAAAACTGTAATCAGATGCATAAAAATGCATCGGACTGCACTTTGGAATGAAAGAGACCCAAACCTTACTTGTAAAGCAGCCAGAGATCTTCAAGGTGAAATTGTGGAATATTTCAGTGATTCACCAGGTCTAAATCAAACTGAGCATGTATTTCACTTGCCAAAGACCAGACTAAAGGCAAATATGTGAAGATGGCCAGAGTACATCTCCAGGGAAGAACGTGACACACCACAGAGCAAAGGGCACAACAACAAAATGTGTCCTCTGCATTTAACCCATATGTGACATAGCAGGGAGCAGCTAATTCAGCACCCGGGGAGCAGTGCTTGGGGGCAGTACCTTGTTCAGAGTATGTTAGTGGTGCCATGCTGGTCAGGGATTCAAACCTACAACCTTTCAATTACAAGTGTGCTTCCCTAACCATTAAGCCACCACCGCCCAATAAATATTTCTGTTATCCATAGATAAGAGACATAGATACAATAATCGAGACGCAAACCCTGGTCCCAGTTGCAACATCTGCCTTACCGTGAGGCAACAGTGCTAACCAATATGCTAACCACTATGCCCAACACCTGCCGATGTCTACGAGCTCCACACCTCATACAGTCTTTGATTACCAAGGATCTGCAGCCAAGCATTTAATACAACAGATTTCATTAAGATATTATTATTGTTATTTATACTTTTGATCCCTTAAAACCCAGGAGTTCTATGTATAAAAATAATTATATAGTTCAGCCAATAGCTGTCCATGACTTTAAATTAAAGGTAACGTCTGCATTTTAAGCACATATTGAGAATTCCATTTCAAACCGATTATGGTGGTATACAGAACCAAAATAAAATTGTTGTATATATACAATCTTTATAGGAAGGGTGAAGAAAACATTATTTGCAATCCAAATATTACACTTACTGGTGGAAATTCTTAAGTCCTTCTACAGTAAAACTGGGGGTTATCCTTTTTATTAACAATATCATGGCAGTAGTTTGAAATTTCTTCTGTCTTTCTCTAAAGGAAAAATAAAGCAACTAAACGAAGGATTACAAAGAAACTAACAAGCATAACAGAAAAACTCTCCCACAAATATACAAAGATGCCCCTTAAAATATTATTATTAAAATTTATTATTTTTAAATGTGATATTTAAAATCATGAATTAAATTAAAAGGTTCAATAAGGGTTGGAATGACATAAACTTTACATTTTATCTTGACTGAGCATGTGTGAAGGAGCTTAGTCCATTTCTACATTTCCCCATTTTCACCAGCTGTGAAATTAATCTCATGATCAATCTCCCCTCAGTGAACAACATTGACATCCCTCATATCACGTGTCAGCAGTCAATCACTCATTTCTTTTTGTTGCATGAACCCATTAATGAACCCGGCCAGTTTGCAGACAGCTAACCTTCTCGACCACAGGTCGAGCACGTTTTATGGAAGTAAATCTGTGTCATCACAATTTGAATTTTATATGCCACTGAGATTCTAAAATTGAATATTTATGCATTGGAAATATGCATTGTATATCCGATGGTCCGAATTCTCATGCAAAAATACGAGGTTAAAAAATACAAAGACGACATTTCAAAGCTGCTCCAATTTGACGGTCCGAATTTGTGGGTTTACATGTGGGTGTCAGATTTGCAGAATGATTTCACTCAGGTGCTGCTTGTGAATATTTACATTTCCTGGCTCTGGAATGTCTTACAAGAAATCCTCGTCAACCCAAACCTCCTACTCCTAGTTACAGACGTCTCTTTTGATGATCTGACATAAAAAAAAGTTCACTTACGAATAGTGCAGTTTTCTCCATAGTAACCAGTACGGGTGCAGTCACACTGGTAATCGGCCAGGCCAACCCTCACACATACACCCCAGTGTTGGCAGGGGTAACGGCAGCAGGGGTTAGCTGTGGTGAGGGGACACAGCATACATTTCACACAGTGGCTCAGAACTGATCAAATTCATTAAACAACAAAAACAAACTTGTATACACATACACACACACACACTGTACATACACACACACTGTACATACACACATACAGCCATGAAAAAAATTAAGAGATCACAAGTTTTGTTTCACTCATTTCTCTCTTTATGGGTGCGTGTCTGTGAATAATATACTCTTTTTTTTTTTTTGCAAACTGCAGCCTGGTTCATCCCTGTTTATCATTAATGAAGAGCTTTTTCCTTGCTTTTTGGGACTTAAGTCCTGTTTCTCTCCTAGCAGAGCACTTCACACCTGCACTTAATGTTTCCCATTCCTTTTGAAGATCACTTGACATCATCCTATGATTCATGAGAAACCGGCTGATAAGTTGACAGTCATCTCTGGCATTAGAAAGTCGCTTCTGCCCTCTACCCTCCCAGTGTCTCCTGCTTCACTTTGTTCTTGTTTACTGCTGTCTTAGAAACTTTGGGCCTGGAAGGAGCCTCACAGTGTTGCCCTCTGCCAGCAGAACCAGGATTAAACCAGGATTTAAAAATGCAGGCTTGTTTAAAAACACAGAGCGGTCTCTTAATTATTTCCATGTGTGTGTGTGTGTGTGTGTGTGTGTGTGTGTGTGTGTGTGTGTGTGTGTGTGTGTGTGTGTGTGTGTGTGTGTGTGGGTATACCTTAACTTGCAGTATGGGGACACAATATCCCCACAACGTGATGAATACCCATTTTTTTCCCTTATGGGGACTAATAAAAAATGAAAAAAAAGTGTGACTGCAATGAAAAAAACGAAAAATGCAAACTCTCTTGTATTTTGTTTGGTTACTTATGGTTATGGTTAGGGCTGGGTGGGGGTTAGAGTGGTCATAGTTAGCATTAGCATTTTTCCCATAGAAATGAATGAGCGGTCCCCATAAAGATAGGTTTACCCGACGTGTGTGTGTGTGTGTGTGTGTATAGTAATCCATTTTCTGTGCCCACTTAATCATTGCAGAGTGGAACAACATACATTTCAAAAAGTACCATTTTTGCATAGCAACTTTTTTTTACTGTGATGTACATTAATGCCAACACGCGTTGAAGCCTATCTGGCAAGCTTCACCATCCAAGACAAAGTGAAACTGGCTTGCTAATTCCGCGCCCCCTGAGAAGATGGCGCCCTGGGCAGCCTCCTGTGTCGCTTGGCGGGTCAACCGGCACTGAACGCTAAAGTCAAAAATGGAACCGTAAACTGCCAGTTCACTCCCCAGTGTGATAACAGAGAGTACATGCCATGAAACCCTCAACACGCACACAGAAGAGACAATCAGTTTTTGAACATTAGCTTCTAATTTGAGCATCGCATTAGCAAAGTTTTCTTCTGAAGTTTCATATTTTACAGTTTCAAGAATAGATACATCTTATAAAGGAATAAAAAAATCAGCAAATATGTACAGTACTTAGAAGACGAGAGTGCAGAAAACATAATGGGCCATTAAGTAAACAAATGAGGTGCTGATCTTTTTAGTTTTTACTTCACATGCATTCATTTTGCATTTGAAGTCTTTTCATTTGTTGGTATGTATTATTTGGACATTGGATTGCATTGTGTGTATTAGTATACTGATTGCATAGAATGAAGGCATCAGTTCTGGATCCCTTGCGACCCTGAACAGGATAAATGGTTACAGAAGATGGATGGATTGAGGGCAAACATTTCTATGTACACAAAACGCGAGATACTTCTCAGTGTATAGCTTTTAATCAACAGGAGAACCCAGATGATCAATACAAAATGGCATCACCTACACCAGTGAAAGTTACTTTTAAATGGAGATGAAGGATCACAAGAAAAAAAGGCATGAATTGCAAAAAAAAAAAAAAAAAAAAACGTCACAGAGGAAGTCATATGACTTCCCTTAACCTCTCCAGAGGCATATTTTTATTAAGATAATTAAAAATAGCCTCATTCAGTTTGTCCTTAAGAGTATAAATGAGAGATTAACATGCTTTAGGTTTACCACTGTCAGTGAACTGTTTTTTTTTTCCTACTGGTGCATGAACAGCATAACCACTTATGGGTCATGGGGCCATTCACGGAAAATCCATTTAAAACCATTCAACTGGCAGTTGTGTAATTTCTGAAAAACTTCCTTCTCTTCCTATGGGTGAAATTGCGGTGTCAGTCAATGGGGCACGTTAAAGTTACTCAAAATTACTCAATAATATGTCTTGCTTGGCTACAAAGCAGAAATGTTATTCTAATGAAAAAAAGCAGAGGAATATCCAGTTTATTGTTATGCTTCCGTTTTTTCCTCTCCATCTCCTCCTCTCTAAGTTAGTTATACGGCTGGTGTTCATTAGCGTGCCAGGATGGGATATGGGAAAAGAAGCATTCCAATGTACCTGTACTCCTACTTATGCAAATAGAAAATGAAACAATTTCGTTTCATGTGCAAGTATCTACTTCTTTCATTAAGGAACCCAGATTATTTATGCACACAGGCATTATAAAATGATAAATAAAGCGTGCAAACATTTCCATGTAAAGCCAAGGATATAACACCGTTTCACATTCACGTAAATATTTCTCACCGAATATCCGGCCGGAAAATAAAACAAAGGGTTGTCCGTAAATCATGCTCAAAGAGCACTATATGCCAAGTAAAAACGTGTTTATATTCTGATACTGGGCGCAGACATCTTCACCATATTTTATCAGACATTGTTTAAAGAAATGTATCATTTTGTCCGCTCCCCTTACAAGTCCTATCTTATGTTTGTACAGTTTTCCCCGACTTGGGAACATTAAGTAATCTTTCTTTTAATTCATTTTGATATCTAAACATTCAGGCTTTGCCAACTGGCAACAATTTAAAAAATTCGTGAAATATCAGGTCCTATAGAAACGAGGAAGTTGCTCCCTGGAAACGTACACAATTTTGACCGAAGGAATATATTTATTAATATACTTTCTAAATGTCATGATATACGTATAGGCATATCTGGTGCCTCTTTGTTCCAGGGGTACTCTCTCAATGCATACAGCATCTTGTTACAGTAGTTGTATAAATGACAATAACTTGCTTGCTTAGTCACCACCACATTATTTTGAAAATATTTATGTTACTAATCTTGATATTTACGTCTGTGTATACACAACCGTTCCCAAAGTTTGTTCACATTTGCACACACCCCCGTTACCTCCGCTAGCTTCCCAAAGTACGGAAGATAAATCTTAAGTTATCTTGATCGCCGTTACGTGCATACAGGGTTATGTAGCAGCGAAACGCTATACATTCGCCGATTGCCGTAAAACTCAAATATTTAAATACATACATGTACCGCGATGCTACTTTGGAGAAACTATAAATGAAGACGTGCGGATAATTAAAAAAAATCGATTTAAAAACGGACTAGCGGACTAGAATGGTCATTCATAAAACGTCTCACACCCCTTCCAAACCATCGAGGCGGTTTCAGTGGAGTGAGTATATGTCATTGCAGGATTTGATTAGCGACTATTTTTAACTATTGCAAACATGCAATCAGACTAGAAAAGAAAGAAGCTATGCAAGCGATAGACAAGAGAATTTTTTCGTGATACTCTGAAGACTGGTACTTACTAGTACTGGTTTTTGCGGTGATCCCCTGGTCTCCGTGACATGACCATAGCAGCAGAACAAGTGCACAAGTAAACATCAGATGGGTCACTGCAAGTGCAAAAATCACTTATTGTAATTTTAAACACAGTACAAACACACGTGACTAATTTTCCTTCATACTTACGATTCATTTTGTGTCGATGCTCGCTAACACATCCACAGCGAAGCGGTGCAGATTATGGAGTCCGCTCATATATGTGCACACATAGCAAACGCGTAGTTTCCTGATTGTTAAGATATGATCAAATCAATACATCAAAGCTATCACTGCTCCACTGACATTTGAACCGCTTTTGAATGTAAGTTCTAAACAGACTGGCGTGGAAACGTGTCGTACCTCCCCCACAGCCAACTGTGATGTAAACCGTCTACGTAAAAGGCTCTGAAATTAACTTTCGGACATCCCATACGCGGAAAAATTGCTGTCTTAAAGTAATTTGGGCTGAAAATGTAGAACTCCAAATAGATTGAAAAATAATTTTAATGTAGGCCTAATATATTCCTTTGAAATTGTTAAGTAGGCGGAATGGTTTAATTATTTGGTCAAAGAGTCACTAACACCACCTAAGCCGCATTATTTAGGACATAGAAAACAGAAACTGTGGTTTTTTCCCACTCAGCTGCTACTTCCCCTGTGTCATTAATGACCCCACAGGTTGGAACATAACGTATATCAGAGTATCCCAATTATTATTAATATGACAATATATTTCCATCAGCAGCACAAAGCTAAACCCTAAATGAACCGAATGGCATTCAGATCGATCATATGGTTGGCCGAGCCGTCTCACTGTTGGGCCCTTCAGCAAGGCTCTTAAACTTAACTGCTCTGGGGATTGCATGACCAGAGGCAACGGGGGGTGGAATACAAGTACAAGTACAAGTAATACCAGGATTATAAAGAATGACTTCCTATTCTCCTAGTTAAAATCTGTTGTTTTCGCAGTTAAATTTCCTTTTGTTTTGTTTTTCCACAGATTGTTCTGTTCAATATTTCACTTTTACTTTTCATCTAGTACAATATTGTTTCGCTTCCTGGTGGAGGGTTGTGTTTACACAGTCTTTTGGCGTCCTCTGGTGTCGATTTATTGTCATAGTATTATTTATGTTTTAAGAATAACAGCATGAATATTAATAATAATCAGTGTGGTAAAACAAGTTGAGAAGTGCTTGATGGGTTTTCTTCCCACTGGTTAAAATGTGCAGATCAGGAAACTTCTGTGTTACATAAGAATTTTAAATTATAATTATATATTATATGTTAATTATACACTATACAAACACATATACACACACACTATATATATATATATATATATATATATATATATATATATATATATATAGCGTGCATGGTGCATGTACACAGGATATATATGTTATAAATATTGTGTTAATGACACTCCACTTTCTTTACCTCAAGGTTTGGTTCCAGAACAGGAGGATGAAAGATAAAAGACAGCGTCTGGCAATGTCTTGGCCTCACCCGGCAGATCCAAGCTTTTACACCTACATGATGACGCACGCCGCTGCTACCGGAAGTTTGCCATACCCTTTTCATTCCCACATGCCTCTGCACTATTACCCGCATGTAGGTGTCACAGCAGCAGCCGCTGCCGCAGCCGCCACCGGTGCTGCAGCGTCACCTTTTGCAACTTCCATCCGTCCTCTTGACACTTTCCGCGCACTCTCGCATCCGTACTCGCGCCCCGAGCTGCTTTGCAGCTTCAGACACCCAGGACTCTACCAGTCACCTGCAGGCCTCAACAGCTCGGCCGCAGCAGCAGCAGCGGCAGCCGCGGCCGCCGCGGCCAGTGCGCCGTCGGGCGCCGGCCCATGCTCCTGCCTCAGCTGTCACAGTAGCCAGGCGGCCAGCGCTCTGGGTTCGAGGAGTGCAAGTACAGACTTCACCTGTACAGCGGCGGGGCAAAGGTCCGAGAGTGGATTTTTGCCTTACTCTGCGGCTGTGCTGAGCAAGACTGCCGTTCCCTCGCCGGATCAGAGAGAGGAGGCAGCGCTGAACAGATAACTAATAAATGGATACTAAACCACTATGACCGTCAAGTAGCTATAGTATGTTACCATATTTGTTGGTATGTTACTTTATATATTGTTCCGATAATTTGAAATAGCCTTTTGTCTATTTCAGAATGTTTTCAGCGATTTTATTGTAAGTACATTTCAGAAATAGTACGTCAGTATATATTACAAAACCACTTTCAAAGAATTTTTAATTTACTGTTATGTACGCTGTGAGCTCTTCGAAAATAAAATTAAATTTGCCCTGGGCAGATATATGACAAATTAAGTGCAGACTACTAACTTTAGTATATTTAATTCTAAAATGAAGACAGATTTCATTCAAGTAAATTTTGCTCTTAATTAATTAATTTATTTGTTTATTTATTTATTTATTTATTATGCTCTCCATCACCTAGTATTTTTTGTATATTTCTTACTAAAGTTAATAGTAATACACGTTGATGAATTACCAAATTTTGTGAAACTTGGTAACCCATTTTCATGTGTCGTTCCTAAAACAGTGTACAGCAGGAGTGAGATTCACAATGGGTTTAGTCACATTATCGTTAATGAGACAACCACAGGCAGTTATTCATGTCTTCCATAAGGATGCACCCTTCCTTATAGCGTACTTCTGAAACTTTGAGCTTGGAAAATCAAATTCACTGCATCCACTGCATCAGATTTGATGTGAAGATTATGACGAAAATTGCCAATCATGTACCCGGATGGACCTCCTTCGAATGTGGAACTGGAAGAAAGTTCCCTGCTCAGAGACCTACAAATCCACCATCATATACTAACAACCCACCGAGGGAAGTCATTACACACATAAGAGACTTGGTATATGAAACACTGCACTTGGTGCATAGATTGTATAGTATTAAATGTGGTATTTGTTACCTGAGTTGCTTTTTTAATAACCCTCGTGCATAGTTCTATTTCGAATTTTTATTCTGGTGACTTTGATGTCCAAGGCATACTCTCTTCTCCGTTCCGCTGCTGCTCCACCGATGCGAGCAACCTCATTAAATCAAACTTGATATTTCCATAATAGTCCCAACAGAGCCACTTCACTCTCCGCATAATGGGATTATTCGAACAAGATGAAACTTCAAATAAATGACCCCCGTATTTTTATCTGCTGCCATGCAGCGTTGCAACACTTAATTCCATAAAAGATTTTTAACATATATATTTACCGAAAATCGATTTTGGGTGGAATGACTTTTTCCAGTTAACATGCTCGACATTTAACAAGGTCAAAATAAATAACCGTTTAGCAAAATGCCGTATAACATGGAAGTGGCAACGATAGGATCTCAAAATTTCAACGACTGATTGAATGTTAAATTATTTTGCGTTCTGGAAGTACAGAAAAGCACTATTTGATGAGCGGCTAATTGTATTATGCTTTTTAAGCACTAATATTATAAGGTGTATTATTGTAATTAGTGGGTGTATATTATTTTTAAATAAACCAAATGAATTACAAATAGTGTAAATACCGCAATTCATAAACGACTTCTTATGATGTCAAGATGCTTTTATAATACACTGAAATATGGCTTCGAAGGGCTGTAACGATTACTGAGAAAAATACGTAGGTTTCTGAAATCAAAATTTAAATGAGTAGTTTCCCCCTCATGTCTCGTTTGTTGTGATATATAATTCCGTAAATCCACACCTTGTGTCTCATATTACCGGCTGTATTCATTGTAATATATTTTAACTTGAACAAATGTGCAATATAAAATGTATATTGTTATTTATTGATGGTGTTTGTTCATTAAAAATAAATATTTAAAAACATCTTTATAATAATTGTATTTCATGCACACCAAAAAATAGTCATTTTGGCTAAGCACTTTGGCTGTTATATTTTTAATGATTTGAATATTATTAAAAACATATTTCACGCGAAACAAATATTAGATGAATAACATAAGTACTTATATTTAGGAATATCGTTATGATATTGTAGTATGTACGACAAAACTTCCTGTTGTCGTTTTAAAATTGTTGTTCTTACTTGAAAACAAACAGCAAAGGATAACATAAAATTGTAGTGTTTAAGACTTCTTTTTAATTCAAAAGCAAAGCTGTCAGTGTTACAATTAAAATCGATGTGTTGACAGGAACCATTGTCGTCAATATATTAAGCTTTGCCCTAACACATTTTCCTTTCCCTGTAAGTCATTCTGCTATTAATAGGGCAAAACTGAAAACTATGGGGAATATATGTTATCACTGGTCATTTT
>JAABNX020000040.1:10161948-10169011 GCA_015163995.2 Mormyrus lacerda
GGGCACTATTACAAACAACTGCATGGATTTTGTCACAACAATAATTGAAGATAGTTTTAAATTAGATGCAATCAGAAGAAAGGCGAGCAGTGAAAAAAACTCTTACGAGCCCATTTGATGATGCTCAGCAAGTTAATCTGAAAGCGAAGGGGCAGACAAGATTGTTTTCTCTCTCGCAGGGATGTTAAGTTCAACTTCCTCGTTGCGAGGTGAAGGACTTAGCGCAAAGAAGACGACGGTATCCATCAACCTCTGCTTAATCAATACCACGACTTTCCTTAACGTGCTATTCTAAATAAATATTCGAATTAAACTCTAATGAATCTGACGTATTATCGTCCACTATAGTTACTTTAATTTAAACAATAAAGAACTTGCAATATATACCCTGGCTCTGAAATTGTGATTTGAGTACCTATAATGAAGATAAATTATGTTTTTTCATATTTTACATATATTTCACACAATCTGGATCAACGTGACCCAGTTTGCACATCGCTTACAATGAAAACATACTACGTTGCTTCATAACAGCATCTACCTTATATATAAAATACAAGTATAACAAGGGCCATGAACATTTTTTACTTAATATGATTTGAATTATACCACGACCCAGCTTTACGTTTAAATGTTACCCATTAATACATAATCATTTTCTAAATATATTTAGTCATAAAGGAATTGTTGCCGTAATCTGCTGTAGGTTTCATCCAACAGGTCTCAGAGGTTGCGCCATCATCACTATATATAGCAGGACCTTCTGCTGCCCTATGTGTACCAAATACATTGAGCGTTTGCATTCAGAACAAAGCTCAAATGTCTGAAAACAAAAATGGTTATTGATGGAAGAACAAGAAATTCACACTTTTGCAAAAAGTTTCCTGGATATTGCTGAGTATATAAAATTCTACCAGTGGCGTGCAGTATTTAAAAAATTCATAAACTTAATTAATTACACTTGTAACTGGGCATTAATTGGAAGCTCAGCCTAGCTGTACTTATGACTAGTCCTCTCCTCGACAACAGGTAAGCAGGCTGCGTAACATGCTACTTGTCTCAGTTCTTCGCTTTGGAGAAAAGCGTTTGCTAAATAAATGTAAAACAATCATATATTAATAATATATAACAATATTGTTCACCACTCTTAACGTTATTACACGTGACTTGGATTATGGCAACAAATTGATTGCCGTCACTTCAATGTTCAATGCTTGACACCACAGTCAAAATGTAATACAAACCTCAAAGCAAAGAACAACTGAATGTACATCTACGAGTGCTACTTCATTTAAGCGTTTGTGTTGCTGTAAGTCATTTTCACTCACGCAGCAAAAGAAGCTTCTGAGAAAAGTAACTTGTCATTTATTCCGTCCCTCGGGTCCACATTTCATGTTTAATACTTGAAACAAATATCTATAAACAATATTTCAGCATTTCTTCTGTAAACGTAACACATTAGACCTCAGTGACAGACTATTTTAAAATAAATACAGTCTACAGCGAAATATGTAGTAATATTTCAGGTAGTCAACTATAGTGGCGGGCATCACACTACTATACCCACAAAGCAAATTGCAACCATAAAAGTACGCGTTGCAGCTTAATAATATACATGACATTATACTGTAAACAGACGGGTTTTCACAAGCGATGCCCCTGTATCTAACAGAATGCAAAAACACGTCATGTCTTGGGAGAAATGTCAATTCTATGGTAGTTACAAACAGTCGCCCCATTTTTATTAAAATATTACGCCAACTAAACACTGAAAAGCCACCCAATAAAACTGGACATGACTAACAGATAACCAACTAACAAATGAGACAAACAAGAATTAACAGTGATGTCATTCGCAACAAATATTCTGCTCTAACTAAAATTGCCTCTCCTAAATTACAGCCTACTTAACTGTACTTGATGCGTTCAGTTTCTAGGCCAAGTGTCTGTTGAAGTCACTCGAGCGATTTATTTTATATATGCATGACAACTCCATGACCTTTAATATCATGTTTATACTCCTTAAAGACATGAAGGACCTTCCAGAATGCTGAAAGACAGGTATTTGTTAAGCTTTTCAAAACTCCCGTGCCGCCAAACCTCTTTTCTCGTCTGTTCCCTCTAATACACTCCTATCACGTGACGAGGTTGCTTGCTGCGAAGGATTGTGGGACAGGTTGAATTACGTCATATATTGCTGTGAGGCTGCTGTTAACGTTTTGAATCGGGTTTTGCGACTGAGTTGACAGGTAAACTGTGGACTGAGAAGCGAAATAAACTGCATAGAGTTTCCGGCGGTCTCATTACCGCGAAGTATGAAGTAAATAATGGTTGCATTCCTTATTAGGAAAAATTGCAGAGTATTTTTAGCAAGTTAGGCCTGCTTTAATGCTTAAAATTTGGCTTCTGAATCCGTAGTGTCACCACTGCATTGTTTTTTCTAGCAAAAAGGTAGCTCATACTCTGTTTTAGAGCGGATATTTTTATTAGCGACGAATGCTAACTGCTAAGGGGTATGCTTATGTTTAGGTGCATGTACCTACCCGATAATTAGCGCTTTATTTCCGACGTCAGAATCGTCTTAAGTTAGCCAAGTGTTCGTCGCACTGTAATAATATTTTTTGCCTTGTTATTTAAAGCTGTTTTGATTAGCTTGCTATGTGTTGGCGTTGAATTCAAATGAACCACCATGACGGCAGACGTTAAACGTTTGTTGGCGGTATTCAACTTTTACATACGGAAATCTAAGCAGCTCGATATTTAGCGATTACATGGTTTACCAGGCGCACTGATAACACGGATCCATGGAAGTGTAGCGATAACTTGGTCATTGGATCGTGAGCCATCCTTTGCTGGACGCTATGTATGCAGCAGTACATTTATTATCGAATATGGATAAGATATACCACGTAGTGGGAGTTGGTGGTGTTGTAAAGCATGATTGACATGAGTAAAACTCCCTGTGTTTGATTGTCAACAGGTGGGAGGACATTTGTGAATACACCGAAACGGAAATCATCTACCCGAGATGGGGTCCTTACTGTCCCGGTGGAAGGTTTGTATGGCTGCTGTTTCTGCTTACGTAATGGTACTAAGAATTTAATGTGTATAAGACTTTTTCTTTTTCAGTCCATATGCTTTTCTGGCCATACTGTCATTTCAAATAAATTATGACACTATTTAAAAAGAGAAACACTCGGCAACCCGATGGTGCTTGTGAAATCATGCATTTATAGGCAAGTTGGGCAGAATTGGGTGGAGCTTAAGATATGTTTTGGGCCCTATTTCGAAAATAGTGGGTTCATTATTTTGGTATGTTTGCTGAACAGGCAAATGCTTGGAGATCTTTGGCTGCCTGCCTAGCTCAGTACTACAACATGGAGTAGAGTTTCTGACAGGCTACTCCAGTATTTGTTAAGCTTAGCAGCTGGTTAATTTTAGCTGAAGCTAAATGTTTTTCATGTCGGAACCAAAAAAAATAAAAAATTTGGATGTTTCTGAGGCTGTAGTGTGACACACTGATCAAAATGAGGTGTATCCGATGGTGGAGTTTAGAGTCCAGATCTGAGTTCCCTGTGGTGCTTGGGGTCATGTGAAATACTGTAATTGGATTACTTGAAACATAGATCTCTGTGGTGTGCTGTAGCCTTTTAAAATAATTCAAACCCCGTAGTATTTTCATTGTATGTAGTGAATTGTAGTATTTAGTTTTTTTTTTCTCAGTTTCTTTTTATTGTTTCTCAAAATTGAGGCTGTTTCTGCTGGGCCTGCAGCTTCTGACTATAACTGGGTTAACACCAGATTGAGTTTTCCAGTAAGTGGCCAGAACATTATGGAATAGGTGCGAACATTAAATCTTTCTCAGACTATTTGAAACACTAATGGAATCTGTTGGCACTAGATTTCATTAATTAGCTTAATTACACACAACAAGGAATATAGAACAGTTATATTTATATCTCTTACTAGGAATAGCATTGTTCTTTTAGTATATGTTATGTACAATTTATAATGTGACTGGTGCTTGGTTGTAACATGGTCAAAGTTCTTTTGTTCTGAAATGCTCAGTGCATTTAGGGCTGGATGTTTGGTAGCAGCTTCAGATTCTGCCACCTTACTCCTATCCAGCTTTTATTGAGGTTACGCTGGACCGCTCGCCCCTTGGTAGCTTTCGGTGGTTGTGCCCAGTTTCTGCTGCAGTCATGATGCATAAGGCTGAACATAGCCCCACTATCCCTACTGGCACTGTGAGATGACCACTTCACCCTATGCTGATCTCATTACTATTTCTATTAATAGTGTGACTGTTTGCTTCTTCTATATAGTACTCTCGTTTTTTTTCCCTAGGGTTTCATTTGAATGTTGTTAGAGGTCATTCTACACCAACAGTACGTGCAGTGCTCCCTTCCACCTACTCCATGTCTGTAGGGTTTATTTCAGTTTGAATGCTGTAACTAAGATCTCTTCTGATTTCTCTCAAACAGGCCAAGCCTTCTACAGTAGAAATTTTGGAAAGCTTAGAAAAGGTACAGTTTTGTTTGTGGCACTACTGTCTTGTCTACTTTTTTGTTAAAATCTTCCCCTATTTTTCACTTCCATATAACTACTGTCTCATGGTTTGAGCTGTTTATTCAGCTTGATCCCTAGAGTGACAGTCACACATGCTTGCTGTGTTAATCTGTCCCCTTCATCTGCCCTGCTGGACATAGGCTCAGGAGTGCACTCTCCTTGTCTTTGAGAGAAAATCAGAATTATCTCTGCCTTTCACTAGGAAAAATGGAGAGGGGGGGAGGGGGTTTCTCTTACTGAATTTTTGTGTCTCGTGTGTGTGTGTGTGTGTGTATATATATGTATGTATGTGTATATATATATGTATGTATGTATGTATGTATGTGTTTGTATATTTATTATTATTATTATTATTATTATTATTATTATTATTATTATTATTATTATATAATATATCAGACCCCTCCTGTTAAATGCTTTGGTAGTTAGATGTTTCCAGTGGTACTCCAGAAAGCAGGAAAAACTCAAGTTGTTATAACAGTTAATTTAATTAAACTCAAACACATGTTACCCTCCAGTGTTTTGTTTCTCCAGAATCACGATAGTGTTTGGCTGTAAAATGTCAGGGACTGCTGCAGGCAAATTTAGAATGGGTGCTTTGTAGAATGTCCTGAAAATAGACTGTTTTGTTCTGGTATGTCTGGATAAAGAAAATGGAGCCTTCTGTTGTATTTCTGGCCAGTTTGGCATGTAGTGTTTAAGACACTGGGGTTGCTGTGTGCAAGGTGGCAGCGTGTGAGTCCAGGGAGCAGACCTTGGCCTTTATTGCCGTGATCGTTTCCCTCATTACCACTGTGTGGTGCCCAGCACCGACGATGCTGAAATGCATGCATTGATCAGTCATGCACATACTCGTACAATAACACATTTTAGCAACGTTTGCCAAACTTATTTAAACTTTGAGGAAGTTGGGAGTGGTGTGTCTAAAGCAAGGGTCTCCGATACAGAGAATCAAAAGTTTTTGACCAAATATCCCATCCGTTTTTTTTTTTTTTGGGGGGGGGGGCAGACAGTGACCCTTGCCTTTTGATAGAATTTACCCCTCAAGGAAAAAGACGCTCTGCGCCTTACAATGGGCTTACATTCCGATGTACCTTTCATAAGTTGAAAATACCGTAAGTTTCATATGGTACTCTTGGGCGTTTTTAGTAAAAAAAAAAAAAAAATATTGGGCTTGGAAATTCTTCGGCAAAACTGAAACGAAACATTGATATGTTAAACACTGTATGATTGTGTTTGCAATTGTGGCAGAGACTGGATGCGTGGCTGCGTGGATGCTGCAGTCGCACAGCATCGGTACAAAGTATCGTACAGCATTTTGGTGGCACAAGAACAAATCAAAAGTCAGTTTGGTGACTGATGAATGTGCATCACAATCACACCATTGTAAAGGTGAAAATACAAGTCAAACCATGGCGATGAGAAGACCATGTGTAACTGGGACTAAAGGGGGCTGCTAAAGCAGTACAGACAGACTCTCGCAGGGCGCTTTGTTTCTGAATATGCACTGTCTTTGCAGGAAATACAGCACCTGGAAGAATTCAGGGTTAAGAATCAGAGAGTGCTGAAGCTGTGGGTGGGACGGCTTCTGCTTTACTCATCCCTCCTCTACCTCCTTACATGTATATCTGTCTACTTGTGGTGTCTCCCTGAACAATGGACAGAGCGACTTATATTGGCTTTGCCATTTTTCTTGTTTCCGATACTGTAAGTACATGTACTCCGCTTGAAACAGGCAAACTGTATTTACGTCCATAAAAGGAATTGTTTCGTTATCTTAATGAAATTTACATATATGATAGTTTATATATATTTTTTGTACTCCAATGCCGTTGGTGCTGCTGCTGATTTTCATGCAGTGGATTATGGAGTTGGTGGTAAAATCACTCTAAATGGCTCAGAGTATGTTTGTGCTGATAAGTTATTTTGCTGATATCAAGTTTATCTGAACTGAGCAGATACCAACTTCAAATGAACATGTTGACCATTTTGTTTTCCAAGGATAGTTTTTAAGCAGCTTTTGCCGTGTTATTTGCTCATGATGTTAATAACATTTTGCGACGTAAAATGACAACGACCTTTTCTCTCCACCCTCACCCCCCCAAATCAGAGTCTGGTTTACCAGGAAGTTGTTAATCATTCTTTTCTCTAAGAGGACTGAACGAAACAGTAAGTTTTTGCTTGGTTTCGGTCACTCTATTAGTATAGAAATGATTGGGTCTTTTTTTGTATTACGTTTTGACGGTGTTTGTGTTTTAGGGACATAATTTGAGAGTGTGCCTGTGTAAATCTGGATATAGGTGTAACGCAGAGTCTGATTTTTGTTTTTTTTTGTTTTAGATGAAAAGTTAGATGAGCTAAGATCCCAGAAAAAGAAAATAGTAAGTGATTTTTTTTTCCCCCCTCATCATCCTCACTCCCCCCACTTTGTTATATTTTTGTTAGTACAGGGTGGAAGCAAAATGCTAATATGAACATAAACTGTGTCCCCCCC
>JAABNX020000040.1:10174912-10195282 GCA_015163995.2 Mormyrus lacerda
TTGTATTCAGCTTATTTCATTCTCTCTGGGTTCTTTACCCCAGGAGTTCACTGTGTGTTGCTGTGATTTATTTATTTATTTTATTATTATTATTATTATTATTATTATTATTATTATTATTATTATTATTTTCCCCCATCCTCTTTCATTCAGACCAATTGTTCTGAACTTTTTCTGTTTTAAGTAGCCAGACAAAACAGAAGGAGTCGCCGCTGTGTGTGGAATGAGGAGTCCTCTTTGTCTTTAGCTACAGCCCCTTGGAGTAAAGTGCACAGTTTCCATCAGCAACCAAAAGGTTCTTGCTTTTAATGCCACCTGACGCCTGGTAGCTCCCTTTTAAATAACATGTCCATGCAGTGAATCAGCCTTTCAATCCAATCCTGTCCTTATCTGGATCAATCCTGATCGCTGCTGATTTTCACTAAAAATTGCCCATCAGGATGGATTAATATTTTTATTAAAACTTAATCTAGAGGTCTATTTAATGAATGAGTACTTTGATCTGGGGAATAGGATCTACTTATCGTACCACCAGTTAAAATCTTCAGTTATACTTTGATTTTAATCGCTCATGTTATTTAAATCTTGTCTTGCCTTCTCGCTGCCGCATGTTGAGCTTCCATGAATGCTCTCTTGAATGATTTGGCTTAAAGTCCCCTAACTTAAAACGTGGCTAGTTGCCATTATTACTGGCCGTGTGTCCTAATGGGGGGGGGGGTCACGTGGGACGTCCCCCAAAAGAAACTGGGTCGTCCCGGTTACTGGGTCTGCATGCAGCTTTCCTGTAGACTGACAGAGGTACCTGTGATTTTACAAACTGAGCTGCTCTCAGTGAAAAATACCGCTAATCTTTGTTCTTGCTTAGATTTTTAGCAGTGAGTAGAGTGTAGCAACCTGGGAGATCAGAGCAAGTAATTGTACTGTGAAGCAGTGACTGGCTTTTGTGGCATCCTCTGCCGTAAGGATCTTTTGGCCAGCAGTTCCTCCCTAACACTTAACATTTAAGGGACGTGGTACATGTTCTTAGAAGTCTGTCGTCAGTAACCTAGTGCTTTAATGTATATTTATTACTCCCTGTTGCTGTCTTTGCTTTGCAGTATAGCTCTATGCCTCATGTATATTATTGCATTGCGTTTACAAAAATGAGCCAGACCTTTTTGGCACCATTATTTTTCTTATGTTTTGCTACAGAACCTCTTGTAGTTTTGCACTAATTTTATAGTATGTAGGCCAGGGGAGTTTAATTCTTTTCAGGGGAAAGAATCTTGCAGTTAGACTAATGCAGACAGGGATCATTCCGGATGATAACTTTGCATGAGACTGGACCCTGCTCCAGTGGGGTGAAGCGGGTGGGTGCGGGTTGCCTCTGGAGGGGGGTGGGTTTAGAGTCCCTGAGCCACATTAGGCCCTTGGCTGTAACACTGGAAGCCAGATGGGTCGGATTTAGCTTCTGTCCGTAGAGCTCGGTCGTGCACTCCGAGTGAGTTTCCCTTTGGTTTCCAGGCCGAAACTCCCGCTTGTGCGATGGGAGAGCTTTAGCGCTCGTGTGCCCGGCAAGTCGTTTCTCTGCGTTCTTGGGTGTCTCGCTGGCGCTGGGAAGAAGCGGCACACGAGACCGAGCTCTGCATCCTTACCTTCTGAAATGAAAGGCGCCAAACGATGGACTGTAGTTTTTTAGAACTTGCTGGCACTGTAGTGATAATGGGCCGTAAATATGTGCATGCCGCAAATAATTACCAATCATACAATTTCATACACCGTCGCTTAACTCCTTAACCTCTAACCATCTGACTGTTCAACCTCATCCTCCACCAAACCTTTTTATTATTCAGCCTGGAGTCGACAGACCCTCCTAACCTTTGAGGGGACATTTGCATGATCTTGTTGCTGTACATGTCAGATCCGGTGAGAGGTTAAAGGGCACCCCCCCCTCGTATTTTATCTTTTGATGCTGTTTTGCTCAGTCAGCCTGTAAACCTCCACCCCCCTCTTCACACCTTAAGTTGCACATCTCACCAGCGTATTAAATACATACTGATGATCTTCTGTGGCTTCTTTTTGGTGCATTTAAGAGGGAGACTTTCTTTTAATCAGACCTCAGTGATCAACTACATCTTTGCTCTGGATAATTGGGAGCTTGAAGCGGTATGAAATCATAAAAACGTCCGCAATGCATCATCTGCTCAGGGTGCTCATTAAAGCTGGTGTTAATCTCGGTTTCTCAGCTGAAAAGGAGCCGGACGCTTCTCCCGCTGAACCAGGAAGCCCGCGGGCAGCGGCTGCCCAGGAGGACTGTGCGGCAGAAGGACCCGGAACACCGGAATTGGAAAGCACCCCGTCTGAAAAGTCTGAAGAGGAGCAAGACGTCTCGCACATGGAGGTTGAATAAAAACCTTGTCTCCTGTGCAAAAATGAATTTGGTCCCGATGTCCGATGGAATGGGTTTTTAGATGCGTTTGTTTACTTGTTGCTGGTTGAACCTTGACATGCAGCTGGACAGTTGAATGTAAAATGAAGTGGTAGCTGTATGATTTGGGTTAAAAGCTGCTTGCGAAACATCGGCAGTCGTTTCTTTCTCCTTTTTGCCGTTTATTTATTTTCCCAAAGTCGCACTTGTGTAAATAACTTCTGCCAGGTATTACATTGTTATTGCTTTTGGAGTAGTATTAGGATGTAGTTTTATTTTATTTTGGAAGAGGAGCTTTATTTGCCATTGTCTATTTTTTTTTTTTTTTTTTTTTAAAGGGGAAAAAAAAAACGCAGAATTTTTTTGTTTTTTTTTTTATAGTAGTTTACATAGTTTTATGCAAATGCATAAATTTTGTCAGGTGCATTAAGTGTTTTCTCGCAGGCATTTAAATGTGTAATAGTGCCTTTAAGTATTGTAAGGGTATTGGGCTCTCGGTACGGTGAGGCAGTCCTCATGTTTACAGAGTAATGTACAGCGACGCTTATCGGACCCTCATTTATTCCTGCGACTAAAACCACAAAACTAATAGCATGTGTGCCAAGGTGTGTTGAATCTACCCCCCCCCCCCCCAACCCTCTATAATTAAATAAACTGTTGTTTTCAAGCTTGGTTTGTGTGGGATTATTCACCCACCCCCCTAAAAATGCATGGCTGAACTTGTATTCCCACTTGTGCACATATTTTAGGTGGGTTGAATGGTCTGCTATTATGTCCTGTTTTGTATTTAATAAGAAAAAAGTCGATTGCAGTTTTCATTTAGAAGCTCTATTTTGTTTGTAGTGCTAAGAGAATAGTGCCACCCGCCCGATATACAAAGATAAGCAGAATATTTCACATCTCTGTGTTCATTCTAGCCCAATACAGCTCGTCTCTTAAATGTATATAAACTCTGGGCTCATGCTGTGTATCTGCTCTCTGACAAGACCCCAGATCACACATTAAATGTATATAAACTCTGGGCTCATGCTGTGTATCTGCTCTCTGACAAGACCCCAGGTCACACATTTTTTCATTGAAGTGATCAAGGTCTTATAGACACTGGATTTCCCTTTTAGCATCTCTTCCAAGCAGAGTATAAAAGGTTTTTCTTCTTAGTCAGTCATACATTGAATGTTTTTCATGTGTCATTTTGGGGTGGGATGGAGCTTTTGCTTGCTGTGTCTGTGTATATATGCATTTTAATTGCTGGTCACTCCTCATCCATGATTCCAACAGTGATGACTGAACCTTTTGCTCTTTGATAAGTGTTGGACGTATGAGCCCGTCTTGGGTAGAAATGAGGCATTAGGCATGTTAGTGGTCTGATTTATCGGTCATGCGGCAGCCTGTCAACACAGTATCTGCCGGTGTCACCGGACGGGACGTGGAGGAGGACGCGTTAAGGCACATTCCATTTTCATTAGCCAGGCTATTTTAGCTTGTGATCATCTTGTTTTAGCTCATTGATCATTTCGGACAGTGTTAGGTAATGGTGTTCACTCGCAGCCGCAACCAATCTTGCTTACTTGACCCTCTTCATTTGCAAAAAGCATGTCATCTCTGTCTCCAAGTCAAGACCCTGGCCTTTAAGATTTTTTTTCTTCACCCCTACTTTATAATTTTTTTTCTTATATACCCAGGAAGAGGCCAAACAGGTCAAATCAAATATGTTTCTTTGGAATTTGATAATGTATGTTTACAGAGACATGACCTTCTGTGCTCAGTAATGCATCAAAGTGACACGAACAGTAACCAGCCCAATCGCACCACGCTCTGTTTGAGTTTGACCTCTGAACAGTATGAAGAAGGAATAATGTGCCTCAGAGAATGATGCTTGTATCTCTCAACACAATAGTATCGTTGATCAAGACCGTGTATGTCACCGTCTGAGTGCGTGATGCATGATAAATCTTAAAGCTATATGTAACAGGTCATTTATACGAAACTGACACGTTTTGCTGTCCGCTTTATTTCAGTGTGTCATTTTGTCAAATAACATTTATTTCATGTATATTTTATGGCATGCGCTTGTGCTATTTTTCACTTTTGAAATAACAGTACAATTATTTTTCCTGTTTATTCTTACATCAATGGAATTTATCATCTTTAATTTTACCCTCTTGTCCTTTTTCCACGCAATAGAAAGGTTCTTGCAAAAACAGTGTTCAGAGAACAGATGGTGGGCATGAATTGAAGACCATCTCACAACAGAATGAATCACGAATCCTTCACCCTTAATGTTTCACATTTTGAAAGAGCGAGCTTGTTCAATTAGATATATTCACCCATAACAAAATATGTATTTCATTTATTTTATTTCTTATAAATCTTTCATTTCTCACATATCTCTTATAAACTGCTGTTGGCCCTGTTGTCAAGTGCACACGTAATACATGCGCACAGATATTCAACATTGTCAGCACTTCACACGTCTTGTCCGGCAAACCCTACGCACAGCTCTCTGAACGCTGCCATCTGTGAGAGAGATGTATATATTTTGTCCTATACGCCTTGAGAAAAGCACCCAGACATACGCTGGACTTTCTGAAGGCCTCCAGTCACCGTTTGTCCAGAGGAACGAGGCATTTCTTCTACTCAGCGTTATCAGTGAAGCGCTAATTGATTTCAGGAATGATAAATGGCACATATAGCCCAGAACGGCAGTAATTCCAAATGCAGTATGAAAATGTACAGCAGGGCAGTCCCAAGGTCCTCTGCTCTTCCCTCATCCATCTCTTACACGTACAGGCCGGGCCCTTGACTCAAATTTATACTGATCTTTTATTTATACCCTGAAAATATGGCAGATAAAAATCATAAGTGTTCTTGATATTGTGTTTTGTCATATCTAGCAGGCAAGATTGAAATCCTGAGAAACAATTTTCTGAAGAAATGAAACCGCATGGCCTCCTGAACCCAGGAGGAAAATAACCTCACTATTTGGGCGGAATATGAAACAGAGGCCCCAAATAACTAAAATGGACAAGAGCAGCAGGCGTTTCGGTTTTCCATTTGCTGTCTTGAGGGGGGGGGGCACGTCGAGATTCTCGCCTTTCTTAAAGGAGCCTCTGAATGTCATCTCAACACACTCATATCAAATGCCATCATAATGTCCATCTGCTGCAATGATAATTGAAATGGAATTCTCTGTACACTGCCACGCTGCCGTAATCAGCTCCCCAGCCAATCGGAAGCCAAGGACCACGATGGCTGAAATTTACTGTGACAAGTCGTTTCGAGCAGGAAATATATAAATATATAATACGATTGTCACAAAAGCAATTTACATGCCTAGGTTGCTTTATGAATATCAGAGTTCACCATGGGATGTTGACAACGGCATCATTATCAGAGTTGTTTTATTGCACTGCTGTCAGAGACACATTAAAATCAAATTAAAGATTTCAACAAGAGCTTTGCCTTGACTCACATTGAGGATTAAGGGTTTGAGCAGTTGTGGCTCTTGCATATTAGTTCTTGGCTGCTTGGGCTCTAAATGCCACAAGACAAAGTTGAGAGGCGGTAATACATTTGACAAAAGGTCATCAAGCATAGAAGATGTGCTCATTTGAATGGAAATACGCCTGTAAACTAGTCAGTTATAAAAATACTTTTCGAAATATCATCTACACAGCTGTGCAGCATTTTACACTGAAAATACACTCATATTTTTTAAATTGATTGTGGGCTATCCAGTCACCATTTTTCTTTTTTTTTTTTGCTTGTCTGTACACCCAATACAAGGTAGGCAGTATCAAAACATAAACCTAAGGTTCACTGTAATTATCATGGAATATCTTAACTGTCAAGGCTTATTAGGACATAATTGGGACATTTTCTCTCACTATAAATTTTCGGTTCTGTTTTAGAAAGCATTCAGGTGAAAGGCTTTTCTGCTGACCTCTTATACCAGGTGAGCCTTTTCCTTGATCCTAATAGCCCAGACTAGGATGGATGAATGGTTAGATTGGTAAGTGGGTAGATGCTGAAAGTGTCAGCCAGAATTTTTTGTGAACAGTCTGATATGGTACTGATGATCTTTCAATGTGACATGAAGAAAACAGGTTCAGGAAACACAAACAAGGAACACACAGTAACCAATGAATGACCAGCTGAGGAACAGGGGAACAGCAGGAAGAGAACAAGGAACAGGTGCAGGCCATTGACAATGAAGCAAACGTTGGGAATTGCTGTAACAAGAAACAAGTGAGGGCAATCAAGAATCACTGCACACTACAACACTAGGGACGGAATGGACAGTGACATCTGCTGGCCAAACAGGTAAATGATAGACAGGACAGGACAAGCCAGGGACCGATCCTGCAGACATCTGTAGTATGAATAAGGTGACTGTAGCATTATAACTTTATTGGTTATTATCTTCCCTCTGCTAGAATAACCCAATTGCCTTTTTAGTAAGGGGACGGAGACACTAAACACCTATTGTAAGGTTATTGCTCATTTTATATATCTATGGATATGCAGAAAGTCAATGACAACAGCAATCATTTGCCTAAACCCAGAAAAGGACAATACTGTACATATATCTGTGAAAAATGAAGAAATGATAAATCCAGTAAAGTCTGATGTGGGATAATAACATGAAGCTAAGAGACACGCAGTAGGCGCATTTTGGACCCTGGTCAGGAACGGGATTTCGTAAGCGGCGCACTGAGGAAATCATTCCAAGCATCCCGAAGCCAGCAGGTTCATTTTATGGCTTCATCCATTACTGTACTGTCATTGTTAATTGTCTTCTTTTTACCTCTGCAGGATTCTACAAATTGGCCATATCGAAAGTGACAGGAGGAAGAGCATTAAGCACCTGACAAGATGATATCTAAGTTCAATTTCCTGCTCTTCACCTGATTTATACCTGCAGAAGATAATTTTCCTTTCTGTCATAAAGAGCTCTATAAATCAGCAGTACTTATGGGGGGCTGCATGTCAGGCTCCCCTGATTGGTTTCCTGTGTGTTCACTATTAGGGAACCATCACTGCCGCGTTTTCCTCCTTCAAACAAAAATGATCAAGTCTAATACCTCCAAGATTAGGGCGATTAAGAACAAAAACAGGAACTGGAACAGCTCGATATAAGCCTCCATCTAAACAATCTGTGGTAAACTCAATAAAAGCGGGGCTTCTTTCCCGTTGACACCATTATCCATCTGTTTGGACAAAATTGCTGTATCATGGTATAAATCTGTGATTCAAGTGACATATCCTCTAAAATAAAAGGGAACATTAACTGTTCTATCTTCTAGAGGCCCTGGGACTGGCTGGCTATAAGCTCACTCAAGTGTGATGGCAGTCATTCTGTGTTTTACTAGACTCCAGACAATTATCCTTTGCTCCTCTGCCTGCAGAAGACAAACTGCCATGGGGTCCGCTGAAATGATCTCAGATAGATTTTCCAAAATGTCTGTCGCTCGATTGCTTCCATACATTTATTTCCTTTAAATGGGTCAAAAAGGGACGACGCTAATTCATAACGCGGCGCGTGCTTTAGAAGTATACGTGTGAATTCTCTGGCATCATCTGCCCGTTACCTATAGGGCTTAAGGCAGTGTGGGGTCCTCCCATGGACTTTCCGTTGACACCGTATTTAGCCGCAGTCTTTCCTCTTCATTTCAGCTTCAATTGTTCGTGGTCCGCTCTCCCAACATAAATGCAATTTACGGGGGGGCTTCATAACCACGCAGATTGAAAACTATAACTGTCTTTGAAATCCCCCAGCGAGGAAGGTCGTAAATAACTATCAAGCCCTAGCAGCAACTGGACATATCACTTACACTCTGAGATACCAGTTCTTGTTCACGGCGTTGAAACTAAATTTCCCGTTTTGTGTCCAGATGTGTTTTAACAACTTCCCGTTTTAGACGTTGAAATGCACTTTGCTAACTGACTGTGCAGGCGTCAAGCTGTCAAGTACGATCCCTCGTATTTACATGGACCACGAGAGAGAAAAACTTTAGTCACAGACTTAAGACACAAGTAGCCAAAGCAAACAAGTTGTGTTTTCTTCAGAGTGTATTTTTTACTGACTTTAATCCAAGTGTGACACATTGTATTCAGACAGCTTTTCTTTCCTTATTTTGAACGTCTACCAGACTCTGCCTTTATTGAATGGCTGCTTATATATTATTTCAGTCACAAAGTGGGGGACACGGATCTTGGGTTAATAGTTTATCATAACTAAAGAGGAGAACGCTAAAGATTAAGACAGTGAGCTGCGATTCAGCATTACAGCCATGTGCATTTATTACATAAACACCCACGCATGACTCAATCCATCTCCGTTTGGTGCCGACAGATTTTGTTAGATGAAGTTATGCAAAAAGTGCCGCAAATGTGCAGAATTTGTGCTGAATTGAAACAACTGTTAAATTAAAGAACTGCTTCACTGGTTTCTTATGGAGCAAATGAAAGAATTTCACTTCTTCATAGTTTTTAGCTTTGTTTTGTCTCAGTTCGTGTAATTTTAATAATTCATTCATTTGGTCAAGTTCTGAAAAAAATAAGATAATTACCCCTTGTCATAACGGAAAAACCGCAACCTGAACAAAACGTAAATCGTCCTTAATGACAACTGTCTTTTATCGAGATGGGTGAGGAATTGCGTGGGAAAGAAAATGTGAAATCTTGAAATTAGATTATTTATCACTCATCCCAATTAATCCTCCCTTTTCCACGTTCCTCTTATTCGCGACGCCCATCTACAATTCAGCAAAAATGATCCAGTGAATAGAGAGACGCCGTGTGAATCCAGACTTAATTTCAGAAGCAGTCAATCAATGTCCTTCGCAGAACAACAGAGACATTGGTAACCACACAGCTTGGCTCTGTTTTCAAGGCCAACCTGGTGTTTGACTGCTGATGGTTTTTAAAGTGACCCCAAGAATGAAATAAAATCATTTACGTGTGTTAAAGAATATATACTATGATCATAGAAAAACAGCATTTATGGCAATGCTTATAAAGCTTCTCAAATTTCCACCTTCTTCAGCTAAACATTAGGCTACTTCACAACTTAATGTATATGTATAACTATGAAAATTATTCAAAATCTGTTTAGGCTAATACGTCGTTGTCATGTTGTCTGCGCACGGTGCGAGTAAATGTGTCTTATCTAAAAATCATTTAATCATAATTATACTCCGAAAACACATTAAGGATACAATAAAGGCTACCTGGCATAGGATCAACTTAGTGCTGTTAAAAAAATGCGAAAACTTGCTTTAGCAATTGTCTGCAAGAATACGTTTCAGGTTTTCAAGACCAAGTAAAAAGTCCACGGGATATCACTGATGTCATTGACCTCAAACCTCGCATTAGAGGCTCTGGAGGTCACGAAATATTCTCTGAAAATTAAACAATAAGTCTGCGATGCTTACCAGACTCACAAGGACACGTGCCCCGTTTTTACACCATAATTAAAAAGCCGCAATTTTTGCTATTAAAATTGAATCTCGCAAATGCATTTATAGCATCAAACTAAAAATGTGTATGGTATTATTTCACTACAGTAGGTGCTCTTCCGGTGATATTTGTCTCTGTTTCACAGAAGGTCAATGCTGACAAGTATCCGTCAGCTGAGTGCAACAGAGCTTGAGAAGCAGGAGGCTGACTTGACTTGGTCTCACCCAAACTCCTCTGCGCCATGAACCATCCAGCACATGCAAACACTGATGGCGACGGCTCTGTGAAGCCCACGACGGCTCTGTGAAGCCCACGCAAATGCACAGAAAGGAGAGGCGACGTGAAGCTGTCATCCTCCCTGGCGTTAACCCTGTAACTCCGCCATACTAATTGCCATGAAAATTTGCAGGTAGCCCTTTACAGATATATTCCCAATTGCCGAGTATAATTAATAGCTTTACAGTCTTCAAGGCCATAATGCTCATGAGTTATTAATTAGCAATTCATTTTACAGAATAAATAATACTTATGATTGATGATAGAACTTGTAATTGGGCTCTAAGAGTAATGCTCTGGGGACGGTCTTCTCTTGGAAGTGCATGTATTAACTGCAGCAGTGGAACAGCAACTCCAACAATAAGAAAGACCGCGCTGGGAAAGTGTGATATAGCCGGGTATTCCTATTCAGCTTGGGCGAAAATTCATTCAGGAGAGCGTTATTGTACGTCTGACGTCTGGATCAGAACGGAACGCGTTCGCACCAGCTTCCCTTCAGTAAAACGCGAAAGTTTACTAGATTGCCAGTCCGTCTTGAGTAATTAGTGTTGTGAAATTAATTGGCTGTATAAATAAAACATACACGATAACCTATATTATTTACATTCATAATTTCATGTGAGAACCACATACATAAACAGATACGAACGGTCTTTTCTTACAGCTCGCAGCAGATTTATTATTTCAGCTGCAAACTGATTTTACTAATTATTATTTGGGCTACAAACTATGTTTTTATTCAAACTGGGAAAATAAGCACCATAAAGGTCTGTTGAATTTTATTTGAAACATTTAAAATAACTGGTAATATAGTGTCCTTCACGTGTTACTAATAAAGCATAAATTGAAAAAAGATTTTCATGTCTTGTTCACAGTGTTGTTAAATATACATTTTAATCCGAAGGTAATCTTCTTATAAACTTTTATAACAACACCCCATCTATGTTTCTGCAACATATTCCAGCTAATGGTGATTTCAGAGCTAAATTAATATGTGTTTGTGGTTTATATTAATTTATGCGGAACCCAGGAAAATAAAGTAGGTCTATATATGTTTGAGTTTTTATTAGGCGAAAACTACATATAAAGCCGACCTGTATTTCATCTAACTTGTAATTGTGTCATTTATTAAACTTTGACATCTGAAAACATTTTTTTTGTTAGTATATCATCAGCAACTTCTGCATTATTTAAATATGCGGGTGAAATTTTAGTGTAAATTAAGCTTTTCGTTGTGTTTTGTAACCTGTTAGTAATTCGGTATGATGTTACGGGGCAGCATACTTTCGTTTCCTTTCGCCGTCGCAGAGTGCAGCGTTTCGCAGGATGGGCGACCAGATGCTGCTTTCAATTAACAGCCTTTGTTATGCATCGGGCTTAATTGTTTGTCTTGGCAAGAAGACTGATGACGGCGAAAGGAAAAAAAGTTTTGTATTTGTTCTTTGAAAAACATTCAAAAACTTGTCACTTGAATTTGACAAGTACATAACTGGGCCCAGATTATTTATTTATTTATTTATTTATTTATTTTTAAGGTTAAGCTACCTAAATATTGTATTCCTTATTGTGTTACCGTTAGTGCTTCTAATGGTAATTTATTAATTTCAGAACACAGATCTATATTTATTGGCCAGCTAGCTACGTTTCCACAACAAAGTTCACAAAGGTGACTTTGGTTATTTAAGAATTAATAATAAACATTTTTAGTGAAACGGCTAAAGCAAACAAACAAATGAAACAGTTAATCTAGTTCAAGGAATCTGAAAAAGACAACTCAGCCTAGTGCTAAGAGTCAATTAACGCCAAGCTGTATCATGTTCAATTAGTTCAGCCCCCTTTCCACAAAAGGCAGCCATGAGCAATTGCTGGTATAACTGTACAGTGTCGCTAATCCGCGGAAACCTCAGTGTTGCTAAGTTACGAAAACCTCCCGGGGCCCAGTGCTGTGCGGTGCGCTCCTCTAAATGACAGAGGAGAACTGTGAAAACTCAACCCATCTTTGGCTCCGTATCGATTTTACACAGAAGAGCCAACCACTGATGATAGACTTTTGATATATTTTCCCTCAACAGCGGGTCCCTCAGAGTATTACTAGAAAAAAATCTGTCAATATGCCTCTATTATGATCTCTTGATCTGTGACCATAAAAACCTTTAGATTCAGCCCTTATTATCAAATAATGCAGGAGGCTATTTTATGTCAAGCGGCCTTGAAGCTGAAGAGCCTTAAAAAAAAGTCACCCAGCTTCCAAAAACAGGTCATTTGCATGCCGCGAAATAATACCGCAGACTTTCTGGGCCTAATTAATTTGATTGACTCACAGTGGGGAGGGATCAGCTGTGACACCATGAGTCTTCACAATAAATACCAAGTGATGGGCAGGCTGCATCAATAAGGCCATCACTGGTCTCCCTCACTTGTCACCAGGCAGGGAGTGAGCAATTCCAACCCCCTACAGACTTCCTGCTAAGCAGTTTCTGCCCTATTAGCAATTTATAATGGTGATCAAGAAGTCGTCAGCGGCGAATCAAGACAACTGTCGGGACCGCTGCTTAATTGGCCTTGTGTGCTTTTTTGATAAATGGCTTGTGACTACAGTAGGGTCCCCCGGATTTCATCGCCTTAATAGGCCAGTGTGATTAGATTTACCAACAGATACCAGGTCAAAGGAAAGGAGAGTGGGTGCAAAAATGTTAATTAATATCAATAATGGCCAATTATTAGCGAGACAGAAGGATCCATGCTAGCTGTGTGCTCTAATGGCTCAGAGTTAATGTGAAGAGAAGCACTGCCAAATTAACATAACTGTGAATGCATGCTGCACGGCAGAGCTCAGCAAACAGCTGTTATGTTAGTTATTCAAATAGAATTCCTGTTGGTGTCAAAGGCTGTAGTTGCATAATCAGCTATTCTTCTAGGCCATTCTGAAGGCACTAACAATGCCCCTGTGGCCACTGTAGCTCCGCCCCCTGAGCCTTCTGATCAGATGTGACCCCATGTGTACCTGGCATTAACAGAGGAGTTAAACAAGGGGTTTGGTTAACACAGCCTTATGACAGGGGGAATAAGCTTCAACAGACCCAGGCTCAGCTTATGTGCTCTGCTCTGGTGCCACGTGGGACAGTTTTGTGTGAGGAGCAGGCGTGTATACATATATACAGTCAGTAATGTCAGATTCATGAATTATAAATGCATTGAGAGAGTTTATTTTGTGCGGTGGGACGCAGCGATTCCTTGTACACTTTATTCTGCGTTTTATTTTTTTTTTGTCTTTCATGCAAAACCAACAGCTCCTCTCCGGATCTGTTGAATTTTTAGGACCTTCTCCTAAGATATGATTTATTCTTGAATAAATTCCACGCCTGTACTGAATAAATGCATGAAATCAGATCATACAACAGAAGAAAAGGCTATTCAATTACTTTAAAACAGCAGCACTCTCATGGGTTTAATAACCATCCCAGTGAAACCACCACAGACGCTGGTATCTTGCCGAAAATTAATTCAGCCTTATGTTGTTGAATATTATTTTCTCGTCAGAAACGAGATATGAGCTCTTTTGATTAACTAGATTGGATTTTACAAAACAATTAAAGCTTTCCTCCCACCGTTGTTTGTGTTCGTACCAGCAAGTTATTGATTGACAAACGGTTGTGTGTTTCATGGTCTGTGGGGACGGTCGGAGGGCCAAAGGGTTGACACTCCTGCTCAGGACGCTTGTTCAGCCATGAAGTTCAGTGGTAGTAGGGCCAGTTAAAAGTTCAAGTATTCCTAGAAATGTGCAAAGCATGTGTGTCAAACATTCATACAGGGCTTTTGGCCACAGACTCCAGCTTCAAGACTCATCATTTAAATTGTAGCTACTTTGAGCCCTTGAGGTGCAAATATACATTTGGTTGCTTTATGCCTACATAATGTTTTCAACCTCTTCTGAATTTTGCTGAATAACATTTTAATGGACTGTGATGGACTGGCATCCCTTTGAGGGTGTACCCCAACCTTGTGCCCAGTGCTGCCTGGGATAGACAACAAGCCCTCTGCATTGCTGACCAGAATAAATGGTTTGAAGATGGATGGATGGATGGAAATCTTAATTGAATTTTGCTTAAATACTTTAGGTGACATTTAAACTGGAAGGTGATGTAGTTTCAATACCAGTTAATTGTTTTGCTAAGTTCGCCTCTGTACGAAGGCTAAAAGCCAAAACAACTGCAGTATGAAATCATCATTGTCCAGTAAAATTCAATATCCTATATGTTAAACTCTGAGACTGCGCTTATTATTGAAGCTAAAAACATTGGGGACTGGGAGTGAATTCCTCTTGTCTTTGTATCTTCTTTTGGAATCTATTTGTTGCAATATGAAGAAATAGCAGATTTGTCTGTACATCCCTCCTGGGGGAGCCGTAGCCCTCAGACTTCGCCATTAGCACCAGATGCGGAATCTCCACTGGGGTCAGTAGCAATTGTAAGAACCCACAGGACGGACGGTGAAATATCTTCCACCATGATATCACAGCACAAAAATGGTGTCCATAGATTTTATTTATTTTTCAAAATACAAGGCACAAGCGCTAATATTTAGTGCTTCTACTCAAATTGTAGCTATGTATGTGACTGCCAGAGGCAATTTACTGCACATGAACCTGCTGAGTGAAAGGTAACTGTAAGGGCCCTGCAGTGAGACCCCACCCCTGTGGCATTACCTTTAAGGGCCCTGCAGTGAGACCCCACCCCTGTGGCATTACCTTTAATTATCATCATTGGGATCACCGTGTGTTTTCTTCAACTTCCTCACCAGTTTTATAACTTTCACTCCTGGCATTTACTAATGCATTAGATATGTATGTTACCTAACCATAAAAGTAAACAAAACCAAATTAGCCATTAAATGAAATATCTAAACTATATATATATCAACCAAAAAAATCTTTTTCATAGTGGTCATAGTTAAATTCAATTTAAACCAGATATTCAGTTAGGCCTATCTTCATGACAACATTCGACTATTTATTTAGTAAACTGGATACTTTCACCACAAGGGCTACCTATATCATACGCGATATCATCGAAAATAATGACGTTTGTTACAAACTAAACGAGAATCGCGAAATCTCCGCGTTCCTCTATTTTAAAATGAATTTGGATACATACTGTTTCTCCTGTGTAAAGGTAAGTAAAACGGCCATTGTCTCTACACGCTTTGACCTTCTCTATTATAATTTTCCGCATGTAATTCCCCCTAAGGACTTGTCATGTTTGACCAGGGCTGAGGAGATACTGCTGGTTGTACCATCCCCATCCAACCACCGCACAGCAGGTGAGGGAGACTGCAATGGACAACTGAACGCTCCCCTCTAGGGTAAAGCGCACTTTAAATGCTAGTGAATACACCCAGGTTCACAATGCCTGGGGCTGTGAAGGACAGGGATTTGTCAGCAGGAGAATATTTCGCTTATTTCCAGGCTCTGGAAAGTGTAGCTATGTACGAAGGAATAAGTGTGAGATTTTATAACATAGCCGTGTTATATCCGATTATTAGCAAAGCGAGGACAACACTACTAAATGCTATAAAGAAACAACTGGTACCACAGGGAGATAATAAACATCAAAATCCAATAGGAGGAAAGTATAATATTGATACAGAAACTGTACGCAATTCAGAGGAATAAATGTACTCCTCACAACAATGTTGAGGCTAATAGATGGAAATATTTAAATTTTCATTTTTTTCCCTCAGAAGCGTCACAGTTATTTTGAAAAACGCGACATATGTTTGTATCCACATAGCTGCATTCAACAGATTTCGCCCGCAGTTTACATGAGCGGCGGTGTGAAATGAGCGCCAGGCTCCGCTCCACGCTGCCTGTCGTGCTCTGGTGTGTAAAAGTGCTTTATGGTGCCTGCCTCGTCTCTTCTTCACTCGCCGGCTCCCCTTTCAGCGCGGCTCCTTGTGTCCCCTCCGAAACAATCAGTGGAGTGGAGACAATGGAGGCGTAATGATAGATCTGTGTACCTACCATCTGTAAGAGCAGCTGCTCCCTTACATCTGTACAATATGCCGGAGCAGGGAGCCTCAGTAATCTGCATAATAAGAGGAGGGCTTATCGCAGTCTAGTTAATAATCTCGAGCGATCGATGCACTTCATTCCCTCACTGTGGCTGGGAAAAAATTAATAAAAAAAAAACAAAGTTTCATAATGCTCGCTGTACCTGAAAACCACAGTGGGGTGACGGTGCAATGGATAGCTGTTGGTTCTGCTAAAACCCACATGTTTTGCCTGTAATAAGCCCGAACCGCTTAAGAACGGTATATTCAACGAACTCTGTCTTATTTTATTGCCGTCTTCCTTACCGTGATGGGTTTGTTGTTTAATGTAATCATCAGGGCAAAAAAAGTAAAGAATAAAGAGTCTTTTTCCCATTTTCCTCTACCCAGCGATCAATACGTTCCGTCACAGAATCTCGAAAACAGGTTTAAGGGAAATGAAAATGAGCGCTGATATTGCAACCTTTTGAGAAAAACACAGCGTCCCCATTTTTGTCATTTTCGGCAAAAGGCACAGTACTGGGCACGTATAAGGGATAGTTTCACAGGGGACAAATAAATCCGAATCTGTAATGAAAAATTGTGAAAAAGTTTTACTAGCTGGCCTGAAAAAAAAATATCGAAATTTGTAATGTGAATTATTCGACCAAGATAAAACAAGGATGCCTTTTTAAATCAAGATAACAATGTATTCTCCATTCTCCACTGTCAAAAACAGAGGGGACAGTAACCACACTATTTCAGATTTCCATTCATTAGAAATACCATTCATATCGCATCACACGTTTACCTACGAAGTTCTATTGTGTTTTTTTCCATAACTTCTTAAACTCATTACTGCCTTCACATCAATGCACTTTTGTGTGTTTTCCAGTTTCGTCTCTGTCAGAATTGCATGAGGTCGATGCAAGTGTTTTATTTTTGGAGGGAAATTCAGATACGGGGGTGTGAAATAGACACGGGTGCTAAGCAAAGAAGAATTGCGTTTTTGTAAAACACATCACCAAATACTGATACGATCACTGTAATACGTATTATAAAAGGTCTGGATTTGTGCACTCCGTGAAGTTTTTTAAATACCTTGGGGTATATGGGTATTAAGATTCCCTATAAAATTCTCATTTTTATTCATTTAATGCAATTTATTAAACTCTGTATTGGTCCATAAGCAGACACGGAATTGACAGAAGAGGGCAGATATTGTGCTATTGATAATTCATATTCTTCTGGGTCTCTGTTACCCTTAGTTGCACTGTAAAATCTCATTATAATGGGACCGTCTCTGTCTGGAGTTCTCCTCTGCCGATATGTGGGGTGCAGCATGAATGCGTCCTCATTCCGAACGTAATCCCCCCCGTCGCGCTAGACCAGCCCTCAGCCACAGCCGGGGACACGTTACGTAACCTGCGTCTTATTTCAAGCGTTTCTCAAACCGCCGTGAGCTCCTGTGTAACAGCTTTTTTAACCACTCAGACAGTTGGGATGTGACTGGGGCAAGGCTATCATTTTGCTTTACAACTGATGCAACTTTCTTCATAATTTGGGAGTGTTTTTTTAAGCGTTGTACATGTCCAGTATGTATAGGCTACCCATCTCAAAGCCATGCTACCAATTAAAAACTTAAACATCTATTGTTAACAAAAGAACTAAACTTACTCATTCAGTAGATCTACCTTATTCAATTATTGTGATTACACCAGCATATCTCTTAATGCTGGTGCCACAAAATAGATGATGATACATAAACCAAAGCATCAAACTGTATGTAGTTACAGAGCTGAACAGTAGGTCAGACGGAAAATTCACAAGCTGGGCAAATGGTTATTAACTGTACAGTGTTGGGCATTTCAGGCCCAGAAGCTACAAATCCAGACCAAGATTTTGTTTCTACCAACCAGGTGAGCATAAAGAGTCACAGTCTTAGAGTACTTTTAGGCTTGGTAGAAACAAAATTTTGGTCCGGATTTGTAGGTTCTGGATCTGAAATTCCAGCACTGTTAACACATGAGAATGAGGCCATATATTTCATTTAAACGGCACCTTAAAGGAGCCAGTGTTGCCATGACGAGACGCGTGTGCAGCATGGCGCCAATCGCAAGCTTGTCCTCTTTGCGGCCCGCCTGCCTCCCTGTCGTCAGTTTGTTTATGTTCGGCGGCACAGAGTGGAGCCTCAGCCCCCTACACCGGCCATTATCTCCTACCTGCAGATTACATTATGACCGATTACGATGTTCTGACATCTTGTAAAAAGCCCTGATGACCACGCCCCCTCTCCTCTCTGTAATGGAAGAGCTGCTCTTCTGTGAGCCGGAGAGTGACGAGGAAAAGCCTCACGGACAGCAGTGGCCATTAGAACTCTGCACAAACTTCCCAGCAGCCACGGCCGTCTGCATGAGGCGCGCCGTAAAACGTCCTGAGATTTACGAGGACCCTTTTCATCCTGGACTTAGTCACCATCTGATAAACAAGCAATCTTAGCTGCAGGCTAAATGATGCTCTTTGAGGTTCTGATTTACAACGCTGTGAGTGATGTATTTGCGGTTCCAGTTCTGAGCCTCCTACTGTGATTAGTCATCCGTGAGCTGAAAATTTTCGTCTTAGATCTTTGGCTTATGGCCCTGGAAAGAGTCTCAAAAATGAAAGAATAAATAAGCGATACAGGTTGCTTTTGGAGTTCAGAGGGGAGAAATGAACTTTGTGCGCATGCAAATGACTTGTAGCTTTCAGTAATTTCCCCTGATTCCTGCTGAATTTGGATTGGCCTTTGCTTGTGGACTGTCTTTTAAAGGGACGTACTGGGGCATTGTCGCTCTGCCGCTTACATTCCTGAGAAGTGTGATTAAAGAGAAATCCCTTGATGTCTTAACCCCCGCCCTCCCAGTAATAAATGAGTCACGAATTTGAAATGTCTCGTCCGCCTTACATCTTATCTTTTATCACAGCGAGTAAGAGCCTTCGGCCAGACGGACGCACTCTTCACCTCGTGAGTAGGTACAGCAGGGGCAGGTCATGTGACTCAAAGAAGCTCCTTATTCACATGGCAGGACTGAAATCCAACGCTTTTAAGTGAAGGATAAACGCAGATCCCCACCATCAACCATCTCTTGGTGGCCTTAGTTAAGTTCGTCTCGGTGCCGTGGCAAGGTGCCATTTTTCCTCCTACAGTTCTTAACGCCCAGCATGATGCTTCATGGATTCCAGAAACTGTAGCAGCTCCCCCAGACCACGTTATACTTTGAATAGCCTCAAGTTTTACCAGCCTCTTACCAAACTAAGGGGCCCAAGGATTTGTAGAGCAGGCTTTGGAACAGCAGAAAAAAAAACACACCTGCTGTCTCTAAGTGTGGCTGAAATTCTCATATGAGTATGAATGCAAATATGAGTGCAAATGCTAATAAAACACAAGCCGATTTCTCTGGGAGATGCGCAAGCGGCCATTATAGATATCCATATACTCTAAGTCTATAAGCCCCCAATTAACATATAACCATTGTTAAAAACAAATGTATTCATTCTGTTGTTAGTACAATGTTTTGATATTATGTTGCCTGAAATTTATTACAATAATCACAGAGTCCAACCATTCCTTTGGTAATTATCGAGCACGCTTAATTTTTCACTTTGAAAATGGTGCGTTGAGCGATATATTTCACTAAACGAATGCTTTTAGGTAGTAAATTACTTCTGATTGCAGCTGGATGAACATGTAGCCAAGGTCATAATGTGAGCTGTACATTTAAGCTTATAAATTTAACTTAATTTGACAAGAGTCTTCAGGAAAGGAAATCGCTTTATCTTTAAATTTATGACACACAGACTTGCGTATTTACAAGTTTGTGGTGCATGACAGGAACTTCTGCAGCCTGTATATTAACCAGTGAATTAAGCTTTAATGACAGCATTACGTAGATGGAAAAAACAGTCATTGATCATTTGCTGTTTTTTTATTAACTCCCAATTTCCCCTTTCCAGAATATGCAAATTGATTTTTTTATCAGTAAATTTTGGTAAAACTTTGGTGGTTAGCACTGTTGCCTCACACCTCTGGGACCAGGGTTTGAGTCTCTGCCTGGGTTCCATGTGTGTGGAGTTTGCATGTTCTCCCCATGTCAGTGTGGGGATTTTTCTGGGTACTCTGGTTCCCCCCCCCGGTCTAAAGACATGCTGAGTTACTAAAT
>JAABNX020000040.1:10195382-10207398 GCA_015163995.2 Mormyrus lacerda
TGTATGGTGTGTGAGTGTATGGTGTGTGAGTGAATGGTGTGTGAGTGTGTGGTGTGTGAGTTTATGGTGTGTGAGTGTGTGGTGTGTGAGTGTATGGAGTGTGAGTGAATGGTGTGTGAGTGAATGGTGTGTGAGTGTGTGGTGTGTGAGTGTGTGGTGTGTGAGTGTATGGTGTGTGAGTGTGTGGTGTGTGAGTGTATGGTGTGTGAGTGTATCCTACAATGGGCTGCCCCACCCATCCTGGGTTTTTTCCCATTTTGTTTCTGTGGCTTCCAGGATAGGTTCCGGACCCTCCGTGACCCAGAAGGATAAGCAGTTTGGGAAATGGATGGATGGATATTTAATTCAAAAACATTGTTTTGTTATTACAATGTGTATTACATGTGTGTGAGTGTGTGTGTGTGTTTCTGTGAGTGTGTGTGTGTGTGTGTGTGTTTCTGTGAGGTTCAGGTATACCTTATCTTATGGGGCACCAGTTTTCTGGTCCCTATAAGGGAAAACTCTATTTTATAAAGGTCGGTGACTGCAATGAAAAAACTAAAAATGCAAAAACTCTGGTATTTTGTTTGGTTACTTATGGTTATAGTTAGGGCTGGGTGGGGGTTAAGGTTGTCATAGTTAACATTAGCATTTTCCCCATAGAAATGAATGAGCGGTCCCCAAAAAGATATGTTTGTGTGTGTGTGTTTGTGTGTGTGTGTGTGTGTGTGTGTGTGAGAGAGAGAGAGGGAGAGAGAGAGACGGAGAGTGTACACATACATGCTGGCCATGTATATCATTTTATCATTTAAAAAATACTCCCTTGTTTTATTCTGTATTTCTGGATGATACACTCTGCAGTTTCAGTCCATTGTACTGAAGCACATTTGCCCTGGATCTATAGAAGACCCCTGCTTCAAGATATACTTGAATGGATTTCAGATGGCTTTCAACTGTATTGATCCGTGACATAGCTGCATGCCAGACTCCAGCTCACAGGGTAATAAGCGCTCCGGGTCACATGGGCAATGTGTGGCATTTATTCAGCCTGCGGTATTTTGCTGTGGCCATAGCCAAACGCTCAGTGCGACTCTGAGGACGATGCACCTTAAGAAAGCCTTCTGTCACCGTGATTTACCTTCCAGTCAAAACGGCAAAGTTGTCTATTGCCGGGCCTATATCGATTTAATTTTTAGGAGAGTTACCAGGCCAGTGATCATTGACTATGGTCTGCAGTATGGTCCGATTAGATGGTGATGATGGATTAGACAAGAGCTCCAGTTTGCAGCTGAATAATGCCAAGGTTAACATGCACAGTATGGCAACCTTGGAAAATACACCAACATAACACCCTTAAAGTCAACATTCACTGCATGGCAACCTTGGAACATGCACCACTGTAATATTCTTTGAAGTCAACATACAGTATCTGGCAACCATTGAATATACACCACTATAATCCTCCTTAAAAATAACATACATTGTTTTCCAGCCTTTGAGTATACACCACTGTAATATTCTTTGAAGTCAGCATACACTATATGGCAACATTTGCAATACACCACTGTAATATGCATTAATGTCAAAATACAGCGTATGGCAGCCATTGAATGGACACTACTATGCTACTCCTTAATAATATCATGCACTGGTTAGCAGCCTGTGCATGTATGCTACTGTAATACTGCTATAGCTAAGTCCTTTAGTTCGGGGAATTTCCACTGTTGCAGCTGAGTGACAGTTGCCCCTTTACAGCCTGAGCTTGGCAGGACATAGACAGCGTAAGTAGGATCCCCATTGACAGTGGCAGGGAGTTCATGTCAAGGCGCTCAGTGCCACAGAGATAGCTAACATAGCCCAGCGCTTAGCATGGATTTAAATATAGCTAACATCTGTTTCCTCTCATGCTGCAAGGTGTGTACAGGCAGCAAAGTCTGTACTGAAAAAGAACCTTTGGCATGAAATTATCTTTCTGATCAGTCCCTGCCAACTCTACTGGGTGCCTTTTATCACATATAAATTGCCTGCTAAGATCTAAAAGTACTGCAACGCCATGTGTGTACCTCTACTGTATATCATCAACCTTCAGTTATAATGAATGTAATGACATATAAAAAAAAAAACATAATAACATGTTTAGATTTGGATTGATAATGGAACATAATTGATGATTGAAGAAAGAGGTGAAAGATATTAGTCATTAGAATGTATAGTCTTTATGGTATAAAGAAGTGTTGAAAGTCCTCGAGGGATTCAAGAAATGCCATTTGAAACTGCGGGTTTAATGTTGTGTTAAAATTTCAAAGAGCTGATGTGCAGAACGATGGTTTGTTGAAAAAAATGCTCTGTCATTAGACATGGAAACTGGATCATATTAAGCAGACAGATTTAAAGCACGTTAAACACTTTTAGAGTATGAGGCATCTCATTTACAAGGGTGTATGTCAGATATAAATACATTTATTTTAACATGAGATATTTTTTTGATTGGTTGCTATGAAAAGACTGTGAAAAATACTATGAATGTTTTAGTAAGAGGTGGCTTCTTTGAGGATATGATAAGGTGAATTCTGTTTGCTTTTATGTCAGGACCGGCATTATATTTAATAAATGCACAAGCATTTGAATAATTGTGTGAGGGTCTGGCTGGCTAAGAGTGATCAAAATATGTAAAGGTGATCGTGTGTTGCCATTGCTATTCCCGTAACAGTGTATTAGGCTTTAAAAACGGTAACACGTCCAGCTGGAAACCCCAGGAAAATGACAGAATTAGGAGGATAAAATGTTATGGTTTGAAGTTTAGTTCAGGAATCCACTTATACACATGTCTCTGTTGAGGAGCAGCTTTTATAGCTGGACTCATTGCATCTTTGTTCATCTGTTTCCACAAGGTCACATTAATAGGGCAACATTAACGATGAATATAATTATAAAAGATAATTATCTACATAAACACAGTAGTTTATGTGTTGAAAATATTTTATGCTATAGCAATGTTTCCGTGAGTGGTGGGATAGAAGGTCCTGAGTCTGAGGTAAGCCTTAGGCTGTTCTAATGAGGGGGGGCGTTTTACAAAACAGACTCGGTTATCAGCTGCTTAATCCTGTCGCTTTTATTGGCTTTATTGGTTCATTCAAGGGGGTCTGTTGACATCCCCATTGCCCTGTTAAAAGCCCCCTGCATCACGAGTGAATGTGGAGTGTTCTTTACAGAGACGGGAGGCCCCTTGGCACTCAGGCCTCCCTGGGGGGGCTGTGATTTTCCTGCTTAAAGTGGCTACTGTCAACCCTAATTTGTCCTTCGTCTCCTCCCCTTTCAGGCAGGGATGCCTGGCGAAAGTTTTTTTTTTTTTGTGAGAGACTGGACATATTCCATGCTTTTGGTGGCTTATGGCAAGCAGGGGACACCGGCTAATCATTACCGGGCTGGAACAAAAGAGCCAAGTTACATCATGAGTCGCACGTGACCCGCGAAACGCCGTCTGCCCAGCATTCGCGTGCACACAGACTGGTCCCCGATGGTTTAGCTTCTCTTTCTGCTATGACCCACTAGCAGTCAAAAACAAACAGGAAATGCTCTTGGCTTATACAAATGGTGCCCAAATAGTGCACTCAAAATCCTTGTCAAACTGTATTTTATGAAGCACTTACAGAACACATAGTTTCATTAAACGTGCATGATAGTAAATTGAAATAAGAAAACTACACGGGGCTGTTGTTCGGGGATGTCCAAACTTCAAAAAGGAAAGAATATTGAGGATGTGGGGCCAGCATCGTACAAGTATACCACTAAATTATCCGGCGTTACTTCTTTGACATTCTGCATGCAAACACTTTTAGCAGACGGGAAAACCCAAAGTTCAAATTATCCGGCATTCGGAAACAAAATCACAAGCTACCGGCAAATTGCAACACGTGACGTGATTCCCTCGCGCACTTTTCCGCCGACAACGACTGCTTTGTACTCGGGGCTATTAAGAGCAGAATGATTGCGAATAATAGTTACTGACATGATTTGTGACTGATACATGCGCGGCTTTAGCGGGGTAGCCAAAGAGAATTGCCGTATTTGATTTATCTGCCTTTGATTTCCAAAGAAAAATCAATGAAGCAAGGTAATTCTTTTCAGCTATTCAGCCATCCACTTCAATGATAAGCCATTCGACGACCAGTCAGGAGACTTTTCTTTTCAATTATTCCTGACTTGTTTACATTAGATTCCCCGGAAGAGACGGCTGCAAACGTGTAAAACCTTGTACGGGCTGTCTTACGGAACAAGCTAAATACAATTTTAGTCCGATGTGGAAAAGAATCAGTTATGGAGAAAATTGTTCTGGATCTCAGTTTTGGGCCAATTTTCCCTCCGTTGTTTTGCGGTGTATTGTAGGAGGAAGACTATGGTAATATAATATGCATAATTCATACGACTGGGCCTTCTCTAACGTTTTGATTTTGCAGCCTTGCCCATTTATTTGGGGAAAAATTAATGTTACAGTGTCCATTAGGGAGTTTACAAGACCGAGCGAGGTTGTAACACTTTATGCACAAGAAGTTGAAATGTCCTGCAGGCTAAAAACTGATTGTCTACTTTTCAGATAGCTGTGGAAGGGTTCTGCTTGTGTAACTTTTTTTTCCCTCTAAACGAAAATAGGTTTCATTGCTATGTAAATTCGTATAGTGTAACCTGGTAAATCAAGTTCTTTTGCACGTACGTCTATTTCTTACTTGTAATATTCGAACATAAAATTACAAAATAGTTTATACGAATATGGATATGAAAGAATGGATTATGTAAACGTGAAAGCTGTTTCCTGTTATATTTGCGCGATCCGTGAAAGCGGCGTTTAATTCGTTTACAGAGTTTAGGGGCGATGCTTTAATTAAGAGCTGGAAAAGCAGGGCAAATCAGGCAGCATTAGAGGAGATGATGTAGGCGCCGCTGTAGCAGTCAGTCTTTGGGGCTGCAGACACAGATCAGTATTTACCAAACCAGGAATAACCAAAAATCTGACAGGCACTAATGATTGCTAATCGGCTAATAAGGATATTTGTTGCTCAGTTTTAAGTAAAATTTCGGCACAGTGTAGCCAAATGTAATCTTTGAAGTTTAATCGCTTTAAATGATTGTTTAGTTATTGAAAGTAGTCTATATCGTTGGACGTCGATCACAGAGAAAAATGAATATGCCTATACCATGAATCGAAATGAATAAAATAAGACGAGGTGTCAATTTTTCATTAGCTCCAGAGACACGTGTATACAGTAAAATAGTTGACAACGTGACAATGTTAAAATGGATTTGAAATACACCCAGAATAACATTTTCAATAATATATGCCAAATAAATGCTATGAAAGAAACTCTTCAAGCCTGTGCTTTATCAGAGCTATTCAGCAAATAAAAAACAGCGTGCACATAACTTTCAACACATGGCAGTTTCTGCAAATGCATTTTTGTGAACTATTTTAGTCCAATGGTCTTAAGTGTTTGTGAAAGAAAAAAAAACTTACATTTCCCTTGTAAAAGATGTAAAACGACATATTTGCGCATAAAATAGGAGTATAGAGTTCTATATGTAGTATATGCGAAACTGCCTACCAGAAAATGAAATACCATACGTATCATCAACATTTCATTATATAACTATGCAAAAAGAAGATCAACTGCAGCATCCATTATCAGTGTCTGTTTAATAATGTTATTATAAATTCCCAGTCGTACTGAGTCAAAGTGAAATTCATATAATTTATTACCATAATTATATGGGGCTGCAGTATAATTGTACCTTAGAATTGTGTCTATAACATGTTACATATAAGATATTACACATAAGGTTATGTGGTCCTTATAAGGCCCGACGTAACTTTGTAGTGAAGTTTAGAAAAGTTGCGCAGGATTTTGTGGTCAATGTTTCACCGCTCAACACAAAATAATATCCAGTAGCTGACATTTTTCATCTGAATATTTTTTATGTTCTGTACTTTTAACACTTATTGTAAAGACATGTATGACTGGATTATAGAGGTATGTTTTGCATAATTTATATTTCCCTATTCAGAGAACATTTTCCTCTTTAATAAAGATGTGAGTAATTAAATAGTATGCAAAAGATAATACGAATGATTGAAAATGATTTTTTCTTGTGCCCATAAATTGTGTTATTGTTTCTTTATATATGGATACTGGACCCAAACCAAGAGTGTAAAGTGTTTAGTAATTAGGCAAAAGACACCTTTCAGCGTCATTTAGGTTGTTATAGATTAACGTAATGTTGTCATGCAGAATGTCGGCGAAGGATGTCTAAGACTGTAACTTGAATTTTGAGTAGTTTTAAGCGTTTTGTTTAAGGCAGATTATAGTAAAAATGGGTCTAGAAGCGACACTGCCCCCTAGTGCTGTCAGTACTAGCTGACATCGTTCAGGTTCTTAACGGTTTTGAAAGAAAGAAAAAAATAGGTTTAATGTCGCTCATAATCACCGACGAAAACAAGCATTAATAACTCCTGCTCGTAGAGCTAATTATAAAGAATAAAATAATATGTAATGTAGGCCTATTCGTAATTAAAATGCGACTACATTTTGATCGGACTTGTGATGAGACGACTAAATTTATAATAAACGGAATTTATTAGAGGTGACGCACGTTTGAACCGCTTAGCAGTCAAAAACATAAATCACAGTAGAACCTAACGCTAAGAAAACACTAGGGACTTTGAAGGATACTTTTATGTGGGTTTTTATACATATTGTTTAGATTGCACGTGATGTCATTCTTCATAGAGGCAACACAACTTTCTTGCAACCCTCCAGAATGTCTGTCTGTGTAAATGACTCCCGGCGACTGCCGAGCTCGGCCCCACTAACACATCGGCTGTCAGAGGAAGTGGGGGGACGGGCACCGTGGACACGCTCCTCTCGCTCTCCTCGGGACCGTGATGAGAGAGCACCTGGGCCAGGGTGACCTCGGTGTGGTTCAGCCTCCCTGCTGGGAACACCGGGGCCAGACACATCCGCAGCCCTGCCTGCACTTATTAGGCCATGATGGGGCTAAGCACGCCCATTAGGGGACCCTTCTGAAGGAGCACTGGGTTGGACTAGCGGAGAGAAAAATGGAAGCCCTCTTTGTTTGTTTAATTACGCCCTTTGTTTTGGACCGGTTCCAGCACCGGTTCTCCTGTTCGGGGGCGTACGGTCAATCTGATTTCGCCTTGTCGAACAGAGGGGTCAGTCAAACGGTCTTAACATGACACAGCTGGAAAAGGGATGGAGCTGGGAGATCAATTCTGCGCCGTGATGTGATTTATGGAAGTCCTTTATAAAAGAGCAAAGTATCGAGCCACTGGGTGCCCCCCTCCCCCCGCCCCATCTCTAATGAACACTCCGCGGTACAGGCGCGGTTCTGTAAGCGGGGGCTGCCTCCGAGTCGGAAAGGAGGCGCGAGGGCGCTTGGGAGAGTGCGTAACCCCCGTAACCGCGCCGACGCCGGCCACGAGGCGGGCACCGTCACCCCGCCGCGCGCTGCCGTGGAAATGTCACACCTCGGCTTTATTCTCCGTAAGCTCACGTGCTTACTGAGTGCGGCTGGTGATAAATTCTCGAAATACTGTTGAGAACCCAGACTGCCGGGAATAAATGCTATGGTGAGAGATGCAAAAAATGTGTGTGTGGATTAGGTTTATATTACATTTTGGGAACCAAATGCCCCCACAGTGTAATAAAAACCTGTATTTTTTTGACGTGGTGGGGATCATTTTTCAGGTCCCAACAAAGATCACTGAATGCAAACATAAAAGTAAAATGCCAAAAGTGTTATGGTTAGTTTTTCCCATAGAAATGAATTGAGAGACCCCACAAAAATATAATTACAAACCTGTGTGTGTGTGATGAATGATTTGTATCACAACCTAACTACAAACGAGCTTTTATCCAATGTTTTATATTATCTGTAGTAATTCATAATAATCGTCTTAATAATAATACTTATTATTAGTATTAGTAGTATAAGTATTATTATTATTAATAATAATAATAACAATAACAATAACAATAATATTTTGTACAATGGAAAATATTGCATAGTAATAAATATAATAGCTGATTAAATTCATTACAAATATTGTAATCATAATAATCTATTTTTCAGTGTTTTCATAGATTTTGGACTACATGTATGGTGCAGAAAAGAAGATGTTTATATAACCATGTCCACCGTTTAATGCTGTATATAAAGCCAATACAGAAGGGTGTGGTACTCTTACATAGATGTGACTGCCTGAACACAGAGGAATGATGGCGATTCCCTCCGGCGTTATACACTGCTGTGGCAACTTCGGTTTTCCCAGCCAATTTCCGAATGCAGAATTCCTTAACCCAGCTCCGCATGCAACCTCCTCCCCCCTCCACCGCGTGCAATTGGCCGGTGGGTGTCAGCTACCTCCGTCGGCTCACGAGGCTGTATAACAACCCACGGAGGCCTGGCTCCACTTCCCCCCATCTTTGATACTGAACGACAGCAGCGAGCTTCACCTAAGGGTAGCGAAGCAGAGAAATAATGGCAGCCGGCTCCGGTGACGGCGGCGAGGGGAGAGCGAGGCGGGCCCCACGTTCCGAGCTCCTTTCGGGCTCGCCGACATGACGCGTCTAGTCAGACGTAAATAATGACAGACGGAAGCCATCATGAGGTCTGTGGAGCATCCGCGAGCCATTGCTTCCTGTCTAGCCCCACATTGCCGGCAGCCCCCCGGCCCCCCGGCCCCTCCGAACTCGGGGAGATCATTTAAAAAGCAGAGACTAATGATGCTGCCAGGCCCAACACCAGTCAAGCAGATTTGCATGAGTTTGGATCAGTTAAGTACCTCCAGGTCGCTGCTAGTGCAGACTTCTGACAGCTGACTTCTGATATTCATTCTCACTGCAGAGTCTGCTTCATTTTTCTCTTCTCCATATTTGTAAATGAAAAAAAAAACCCCAGAGGCCCCTTTCTCAATCTTTATTCTATCCTTTTTTTGCACTCTGTTACACTGCTGGGATGAAAGGAAGGATATTGATTCTCTCGTAATGTAAATGCATCACTATTTGAAGGAGACCGGGGCAATATTAAGAGACGAGCGGAAAAATGTCACATTTCAATTTTTTCTTTTGCAGCAATTTACTGCTGAGGTGTATTATTAATCCCCTTTCACTCCCAGACTTTATTTCGCATTGGAATTAAGTACGTCTAGTTAGTGTAAACGACATAAGGAAGATTAAACTTTAATTTAAGTTCATGGCTGAAATACTACAGCAAGATGGAAAAGGTCAGACGTTTAATAATCAGAATCAGGAAAAATTAGTTTTTTAAAAGCACAGATATTCATATGAAGCTTGTGCCTCTAGGTAGCTGTCAGTTGAATATTTAAATGCTGTTATTCTTACATTATATGCCAATAAAATGACATATAAATCAAGAAATACAGCACATAAAGCCAATGAAGACAGCTGGATTTTGAAGGGGACTATTTCAATTCGATTGGCTGACCAATTTTAGCAAGAAAAGATGGAGGTTTGTTATATATTCCCATTAAATGAAGGATGTCACTGCAAAACCTTACACAAAGACTTTAAATACATTAATTTACAGCCTGCTTGTAAATTTTCCCTGGCAGGTTGAAAAGTAAGAATCTTTCCAGAAGTAATCGCAGCTGCTGGTAGTGTGCGGCCGTACGTGTGGCATTTTGTAACACGCTGTCCTGGGAACCCTCAGAATTGCACTGTGAAAATGACAATCATCCAGCATCATAAACTATTTTTTTCATTTTTTTTTTTTTTTACATTTTTAGAATTTCATGGAATAAAAGTTAGCGAGGACAAAATATATGCAAAAAATATGCCGTGATGCAAAATTCAAAGCACCTTGACTGCAAACGCATATTAGCCTTAACTTCTGAAAATAATCGACAAGCTAGTCAGAGTTTCGTGAGTGACATCTTGTGGAGTTCTGTGCTGAGGAGAATGAAATTTGCGCATATATTATAATAAATAGCATACTTAAGCCGTTAGGAAATCACTGCAATGCATCCATCCTCTAGATTTTCATTTATTCTGGTGTTTAATTAGAGTCGGGAAACGGCCTGCAATTTGTTTCTGAACACTGTCTGATTTCTGAAACTGGTTATTAAATATTAAATTGATGCATAATTCAGGCAATTAAGAGAGTAATCACACAAAGTAATGTAATGGAAGTTAATTATTACTGCATAAGCAAACAGTTCATTAATGCTGGTTAATTCTCTGACTGCAGTCCTGGTATAGCATCCCTCGGAGTATTTTAATTAGCTGAGCAAACACAATGCTTCCTGGACGGCTGTTTTTTTTTAATTTTTTTTTTTAAAAGGGAAAAAAAGAAAAACCAAGGTAGGCGAGCTCACCTGTGCTGTGTTAGAGGTACAGTGCTCGCCTATTGGCCAAGGAGACGAAGGGGGCACTGCATCTGACGCAGTGAGCGGAGCTGCACTGCTCTGCTGGGCTCCCGTTACGTCAGGCTCCTCCTCCCTCTCCCGCCACACCAGTCTGCCCATGTGTGACTGCATCCGCTCATCTCCAAAACCAGACCCCTGCTGGCCTTTTGGCCCCTGTCCTCCCCCAGTCCAGCGCAGAGCCCCCCGGCCATAAGTCACCTCATATAGCTGTCTCAAACATATATTTAACAACATCATGCGGATGAGTTACAGATGTCATAGCGCCCCCTACTTCTCGAACCCGAGAGATCGTTTTATCCTCTCCCGTCGGGGTATGTTTACATGTAACAGAGGTTCGATGATGGCCGCGTGCAGTTCAGTACCTCGGAGCTAAAAGAAAAGCGCCGTTGTTTATTGCGGACGAGCAGTGGCCATCATGCTTTTACGACTGCAAGATAGCGATCTCTCTCTCCGCTGCCCCTTTATGGTGGCATTTAGTGAGTGTTTCCTGACAAGAGACATGGAGAGGGTACATGTGTGTGCAAACAAAGACATTGGTCAACATCATTTCAGCAATTTGACCCTGAGGAATCTCCCTTTTAAAGTCGGGAGATAAACCAAGGGCTCCTCAGCCCCTCGATGTTCTCCTGAATAAACATGCGTATCACAGTTGACCTTTCCAGGGGTCGGCCTGCTTTTATATTGGCTGACATGTTTTCAAGTTAATAGAACCATTTACCTGGGATCCCATGGGTGTTTATATTTATTAAGCCACAGTGAGTTGCATCTGTCTGCCAAATCAAGGGGGTGTCACCGTAGAGGTCATGTGATTTGTGTGCTCACACACATGCTTGCCACCGCCCCTATATGACATGTTCATGTGCATTAAATTATATAAATGAACATCAGACGGATGCTGCTTTAAAAATTTATTTCTGTTTTTTTTTTTTATGTGTTCTTTTTGCATGGGCCCCGCACGGCGCACATATTGTAGACACTGACATGCTGCATTTTGCGGTCTTGCTCTCTTGTGTTACTTACTCTCATTTATTGTTTAGAGGTACATTATGCTGTTTGGTTTTTATTCTCAAAGGATGTAAGGATCCTTTTGTAATCAGGGATAATTGTCATGAGGAAACATCAGATGTGTTACAGAAAAAAATCAATAAGGACCCTTGAATACTTGGATCCTTCAACCCTAAGGTCTTCCAAGGTTTAAAAACAGCAAATAAACCAATACTAGTCAATTCTTATAAGTCGCCGTGGAAACAACTCGCCTTCAAACTTTAGCTATTGATTTAATCATTGCTTTCTCACCTTATTGTGATATGTTGTTATAACTACCTAATGCTGTAATGAAAAAGCTGAAGTTGGGTACATTAAAAATAAAATCAAGCAGAAAAGTGCATGAAGAAGAATTTGTCTTATGATCCGCTCTCCCACGGGTAGCCTGTGGTCTGTGGTCGTGCTTCAGGGAGCACATGGACTGGGCGCAAAGAAGGAAGAAAATCTTTCGATTTCCTTCCAGCTCTTTGAAAACGGCCTTTGTGGAAAATGTACTTTATGTCAAATAATTTTAGCACTATGGTGTCGTTCATTGAT
>JAABNX020000040.1:10207498-10222706 GCA_015163995.2 Mormyrus lacerda
CCCCCCCCCCCCCCCCCCCCCCCCCCCCCCCCCCCCCCCCCCCCCCCCCCCCCCCCCCCCCCCCCCCCCCAAAAACAAACACACAGAGACTCACACGCTCAGCCTGTGTGAACCCACATCCCTCCCCCAGGGCCAGAGCGCTGCCCACACTGTGTACACAGCAGTGCGTTTCACCATCAAAGCACGAGGAACACACGATCTCTATTTAATATTGTGCAGTGCAGTTCATGCAGTAGCCACCTGATGGCAGTAGATCCTCATTAATGTTCTCACTGGCCCACGTAGACACAGGCTGACTCTTTCGCACTAGTGCTGATGTTGAGACTTGCAGTCTGCTTTCTCGTTTTCCATAATCATAATTTGCCAGTTACTCAAAAGAATGATTTATACAGCCATATTTTAAATCTTACGAGACCCATCCACTTTAACACCTTTTACGCACAAATATACGCACACTCGTACTCTACAGACAATTTAGTGACGTCGTTAGCCAGCTGCGTGTGCTATATAAAAATAATTACATTTTAACAAATCTCTGGCTGCCTGTATTACTTTTAAAGACATCATCCATGAAGTACGTTTGTTATATAATCTGCTGCGTCCTCGTACTATCCTCACACTAAAAAGCCCAGCTTGAGTATTACTATATTTAAGCACCAGAGGAAATAAAATGTAATGACCCCCATTAACACACAATTATAGAGAATAAGTTATTTTATTAGGAAGCAAGAAAATAGTTTTTTTTTTCTGGGGGCGGGGGGGGCAGAAAGGATCATTAGGATGATAAAAGGCAGCAGGTCTGCGTGTGTTATTTATGTATTACGTTGTGGGGACCAGATATCCCCACACTGTGATAAAAACCTGTTATTTTGACATGGTGGGGACCATTTCTTTGGTCCCCTCAAGAGGAAACTCAATTTTATAAAAATCTGTGACTGCAATTAAAAACCTAAAATGCCAAAAGTCTTGTGTTTTGTTTGGTTACTTGTGGGCTGGGGGGGGGTGTTACGGGTGTTACGGGTGTCATAGTTGGATTTAGGGTTTTAGGGTTGTGCTCATAAAAAATGAACAGTCCCAATAAAAATATGAGTGCAGCTCTGTGTGCGTGTGTGGGAGGGGGTGTGTTTGATTCATGCCAGCCATGCGGGTCGTCAGGCAGGAATGCGTACTGTAACTCACCGTAGCAGACTCCTCCCTGGGCTTGGTGCCCAGGTAGGCAGGGCACGCACTCGTAAGAACCAGGCGTGTTTTCACACTGACCGTTGGGGCACGTCCGCGGGTCCCGGCACTCGTTGATGTCTGCATCGGGAGAGCGGATCACAAACAGACCACCTCTTACATAAAGTTGTAGTAGATGCAGAGCAGTGTTTCCCAGCCCGGTCCTTGGGGACCCCCAGACAGTCTACATTTGTAGCAAACCTGAACCAGTTATTCGGCGTTCTCGATTCTTTGGTTAGTTCTCGATTCTTTAGTTAGTTCTTAATTGTTTGGTTGAGATGTGCTGGGAGCTGTGAACGACCAAATAATGTGGACCGTTTTGGGGAGGGGGGGGGGGGCTGGGTTGAGAAAATCTGGTGTAGAGTATGTTTGCATAAATGCCAACCGGATGCACCTAATATACTTTTTGAGGCACTAGTTCGGTTGCCTGTACTACGAAGCGCGGAGTTACCGGCTTATCGGGGTAACTTGTCGGATTTAAGGTAGTCTGGGCAAAATGTAAGTGAATGAATATAAAGTCAGTTTAAACTGTGGTACCTTAAATCCGACAAGTTACCCCCCCCGATAAGCCAGTAACCCCGCTTCGTAGTATACAGGCCACAGCTTACTTCCAGGTTCCAGAATACCAGCGTTTATCTGGAAGAGTGTCCACGTGCAGGGACAAGCTATAAGACGGACTTTCAGATGGACTTTCATTTCTAAAGTGTCTGAGGAATATTCAGGAGACATTCTTTGGACGATACAGACAGACAGACAGAAGGGGGCAGCAGAGAGGCCACACTGACCTTCACACACAGGCTGCCGGTGGGACCTACTCTTGAAGCCCTCAAAGCACTCGCACTTGTAGCTTCCAGGTAGGTTAATGCACTTGCCTCCCTCGCCGCAGGCGTGCGGCTTGTAGCACTCATTGACATCTGGGAAACACACACAAGCACATGTGCAAAGATTCCGGACTGACCACGCCTCCTCTGGGTCCGGCTTGTCTGATTGGGCGGGAGGAACGACCAATGGGGGCTTGAGAAAAGTCATCTGAAACGCTATGGCGTGGCTCACCACAAATTGTTCGAACTATCCTAATGGTCAAAGGTCACGATCTGAGCAAGCTGTGCTGTGCTAGAATTAACCCCAGGTGCCTGTGATGTCTGACGATGACGACAATGATGATGATGATGATAAAAGCCACGTGGCGGAGGCGCCGTTTGCTTCAGTTCCCAGAGCCTTTTGCCCTGGACCTTTGCTCACCTACACATTTGAGCTTCCCTTGGTGGACCAGGAGCTTGTAACCATGGAGACACCGACACCTGTAGGAGCCCATGGTGTTGACACAGGAACCTCGTCCAGATCCACAGGGGTCCGATTCACACTCATTGTCATCTACCAAGAACACAAGCATTAAAACGCATAAATGACATTTAAATAACCAGGCTTGGCTTCTCAAAGACAAGGGATCTGATTATTAATGAAAGACTCATAAAAGGCACTGTTTGATTCTGAAGAGAAAGATGAACATTTTTGTACATTTATGCCATTTATTTGGTTGAACTGAGGATGACTGATTGTGGTTTACACTTGTTAAGATGGCTGATTCTACTACGTGGTTGGATTTTTAAGTAAAAAGCCTAAAACCCGGAAACCGAAAGCCATTGACGGGAATGAAAATCAGGAGAAAATAAAAGCTTCACTCTCAGACATTAAGACCCAAAGGTCTCGCTGTTGCGTTCGCCTGGTGAGCTTCCCTATGATTCTTATCATCTGGAACAATACTGCATGAAAACCATTGTTTCCGTTCCAGATCTGTGGCTTGCGGAGGTTTACTGCTCTTGGCACTGAAGGGTCACATTCCACGGTACTCTGCTCGTCCCTGAAATCGGACAGAGCATCGCTTCCTGCCTGCAGACCTGGCATCAACGTCGCCTAGGAGAGCAGGGATCAATTAAACCACCCGCAGTCTTGCTGTCATGGCAACCGGAATGTGAAAGGGGCGTCGGAGGAAAGTCCGACGGCTTCGGTGACTTTTTTAGAGCCTGGCTCCACGCGTGATTTTGGACTCCTCTGTGAGTCACTGGAAAGTGGCCACCGCGGCCGAAGCTGGCAGCGTTACCGTTAGTCAATCGCGTGTGGCGGTCAGAAAGGCCCTGCCCCCTTCTCACCTACGCAGCTCTTCCTCTGTGGGTGGGGCCGGTAGCCAGCGTGGCACTGGCACGTGAAGCCATTCTGTCCGTTAATGCAGTCCCCGTGGCCACAGATGTTCCTGTTCAGCCGGCACTCGTCCGTCTCTGCAGCATGATAAAGGGCGGGTGAGGGGTGGGGCAGAGGTTCTAGGATTTTCTTTCTTTCTAGAAGGACGTTCATGACCGCTGCTCTATGCTGAACCTCTCCCCCGCCGGCCTGGGGGGGGATAGTGGAGGGGGGCCTGGACAGGCCAAGCTCTACGTCACCGGGACGGGCTCCTGTCGTTTAATGCCCGACATTTAAGAAATGAAAGTCATCTTCACAAAAGTATCCAGATTAAGATCTCGCTTTGCTGAAGGGGGCCATGACGTTCGTAAGGAAAGCAAATAAGGAATTCCGCGCCACCCCCTCCCCCCACACTCCACATTCTATTCCTTGGGTGTTTTTTTTTTTCCACTTTCACCTCATGAAGAAAAAGCAATTGGTGGAATGGTCTCTTACTTGTATGGAAACAAATGTCCTGATATAATGGCAAAGCCTAAACTAGCAGGCTGATATATTATGGCTTCCGCGGTGTATTTATTTACACTGAACTTCTCTGCAAATTGTGTTGTCATCTTAATGGGGAAAGATTAATCTGTTGCCATATAGGTTTAGGTGAGTGAAAGAGATGGACTTTTCGTTAGCTCTGTTTACACACCAATAAAAAAATGTAACCCTTTCGAGATCTGGCCCCAAAGTGGTCTCACTGTGTGCTGTTCCTCCTTGTCGGGCCATTTCAAGCTTGATTATGGTGCCAATTACGACAGATTAGCCATGGAAACTGGAAAAGATCAACGTCATGCTTGGCTTTTTTGTAAAACTTACCAAAAACTGGCTGTACCATTTTATGTTGAATTGAAGTTTAAGTGTGAAGAAAAAATACGCAGCTTCATGCTAACAGATGCCAATTTATTATTATTATTATAATTATTATCTTATTAGTCTGCGATCTGTTAATAATAGTTAGATACTGAGAAATATGTAAATATATGTTTCTTATAATGCAATGTCCTTTAAAAAAGTTTAAGGTTACTTTATGGTTAGCGTCCATTAAGGAATTGTATTTTCGTGAATTATGTGTCGATAGCTATGTATCATTCATACGAAGTAATCAATTGATGCTGAAAAACTATTTTCGTAATAATACTATATAAGACATGCGTGACAGATATTCCTTCGGTATAGTAAAGTGTGTGTACACTCTCACTGGGTAATAAATAATTCGGCAACGTTTATATCTCAGAAGTGAGGCACTTTGGTTTATGAGTATAAAAGACAACATACTTAGCATGTGTCTAACACCTGCGTTTAGAAAATTAAACAATGGCGGCCATTGTAGTTGGCCAGTGGAACTTAAACTGTGGTCTCAGACTATTTCTCCAAACCCTCAGCAGGACAGAGGTAAGCCTTTGCACCATTTTGGGAAAGAAGTCCTTCGGAGTCCAGGGGTCAGCATGGGCAAGGTCTCCAAGTAAGATTTATTACTGGAATTGCAGTGAAAGCTACCTTAATCTGCACTGCTGTCTCCAGCTAATCCGAGCTCTGATCCAGCACTAAACCAAGGCTTCACCTTTAGGCCAAACCCAAACCATTACACATCGCCAAACATTTTCTACACATGCACAAGTGAAATCTTTAAACCGAACAGAATCTGGACCTCAGTGTTAAGGTTTGAGGGCTGTAATAATTACTTATGGCTATACTGGACAACTGTGCACTAATTCATGTTACTTTCAACGGTAAATAATTGTTTAAATATCAGGTAATTTCTACATTCATTTTGTAAATGGGAGGTTTCTAGATATTTCCAAATTTTACATGTGGGTGTTTTTAAAATTTTGATATATTAGCCTTAACTTCTAATATATTATAAATTGTAACTATTGTGGTCATTGCTTTGTCCTGGGCTAACTGAAACTGTCAATGCACTCTGATCCCTGCTTTTTCGTTTTTCACAGCCTGCAGTAAGAACAGTCCCCCGCATGTGTACACACACACACACACACACACACACACACACACACACACACACACCTACGGCATTAGGCCCACAGAATGTGGAGTGTGCACTTTGTGTGCAGCTATTTATATCAATAAGTCCCGTGCTGAGAGGCACAAAACGAGCGTTTAAACTCTGGCGCCCAGAGAGCAGGTAGCAGGTGGGAAGGCTACCCGCCGATGCCCAGACTGGGGGTGTGTGGGGGGGGCGTGCCCAGACTGGAGGGTGCCCTATTCTATACAGGTGTTGCCAATCCCAGCACATCCCCGCAGACCCGGGCCGGAGACGTGGCATGGTGTATGGTGGGGGATGGGGGCGGTGGTCCAAGAGACAGCTGGAGACACCAGCTAGAGCAAGACGGGAAGAGAGGGAGGCGGCTCTGGGTGTCGGGGCCTCCGCAGGTCAGTGGGTCTCCCCGAAGGGACAGTCGAGTGAAACGCCATCAATTCACGAACAAAGGAGCCACCTCACCCGCCACAAAAGAGAACATACGCGGCAGAGCTCGGCTCCTGGGCCGCGGCTAGCCAAAATCTGTCAGCCACGCCAAATTAGCATGGTTATGTCCGCCCCCCCCCCCAGCCCCACACTCCCCGGCCGCTGCCAAAAGGCAGTCACGTCTACTCACACGTGCCTTGGCGTCACTGACCGCGGGTGCTGCAATACCCCTGGACGAGGCGCGGATGAACATGCCTGAGAACGCCACGCATTAGCATTAGCCAAAATGCTAATGCTAATATATGCGCGGGCGCGGCCATCCTGCAGATTTCGTACAGATGATGATCGCGTAGCTAATGGATATCTGCGTAGCCTTTAAGGGGGGCAGAGACGTGTGGATGGTCTGGGTTCGGCCTGCTCCCCCACCCTTGTTTTCGGAGCTGTTATCAGGAGGCCTCCCAGTGGTTCAAAAGGCGTCACACCCGGCCGCCCGATGCCCCGTACCATGTGACCCCCGCTGCTTCTCCCACCGGTAGCGCAATTTAAACAGGCTGATGACATGCGTCATGACATAGCCCCCCCCCCCACCCCCCACCGGCAGGACTGCTGGGCCAGGGTAGGTGCTGCAACCACAGGGTGCCCACTCGCCTCTCCCAAATGAATCTCAAATTGGGCCGCTCTCACTGTTTGTGATTTTTAGTTTTGTTTTTTTTTTTGGGGGGGGGGGGGGCAGAAGAGAGGGCTGTTGAACCTCTATGCCTTGTTTAGTAGCTCGCGTCCAGTAATTGCGCTGTAGGTGAAAGCCAGGCGAAGGGACTCAGCAGGACATTCTTCAACTTTCTGGATTTTTTTTCCACTATTATAATTTTTTTTAATCAAACCCGAGCAGGGGAGGCTGGGATCCTTTATGTATAGGGCACCGTCTGTGTTGTGATTCTGATTAAAATACCCCTTTCTTTTGTTTGGGCCCATCTCTAACTAGATGTGTATCGGCAGGGCTGCAGGAATGGCCCAGACACTGACAGGCCTCAAAATCTATCGCCTTCGGAAAGACGCTGTTTTTCTTTCCAGAAGTTTCCGCGTAGCTTGCATCAAATTTTAAAATCGATCAGGTTGAATTTCAGCTAATTTTATGAGCAGCACCGACATCGATATTCCACTTCAATGCGAGCAAAGTGCTCATACATATGAGAAGTTTTCTTGGGAAAGCAAGAGTAATTTCAAGCTGGCGCGTAGCGACACGAGACTCGGCACTCGCCCCCGATGGCCGGACCTGCCAGCATCTCCTGCAGTCCAGTGTCTGAATAACACCCGGCGCTGGGATGTGTGACGGCTACAGGCTCAGTGTCACGATCCTGGGATTTCTACTCTGCCTGACAGAAGGCTTTCAAACGGCTGGGTTCAAAATGTCCCATTTCCGAGGGATGATATCGCATAAGACACAGGCGGTGGGCTGCCTGACGCGCTGCCCGCTTCGAGCTGCGAGAAAAGCCTCTGCGTGTCTCCATCCGCACGCCATATTTAACCGAGCGCGGTGATAAACAGCGGACAAGTTGTATGTAAACCGTAGCTTCTGAGCTGCAAAAAGAGTGCTATCAGTGAGGGCGATCATTCCTTAAGAAATCCCCATAATGTCCCACAAAGACATGGTTGATTGGTTTACTTGACTTCTAACCTCATATCCGATCAGCCGTTTACGGAGCTTTAAGAATGATAAGCCCGGGAAGCACTCGATACGAGTGGAGCGGCAGGAAACTCCTGTAATACTTCAGCCTGTGCGATTTTCAATAACACATCCAGGAAGGAATTTAATCGGACATCATTTACGTCTTGAAGTCAATAAAGATTTGAGATTGTGTATTTTCCTGGAGAACATAACCAGGGTGTATACAGGACATGTCTGCCTACTGCCAGAAGAATCAACACGATCACTTGCTCGCTTCCCAGAGGTGGAGTGTTCAGGTCCAGAAAGTACAAATCCAGACCAAGATTTTGTTTGAACCAACCATTTGAGTACGAAGATTCACACTCACAGAGTATCAACTGGTTGTTTGTAACAAAATCATGGTCTGGATTATTACTTTCTGGACCTGAACTCAACACCTATGTTGCTTAGTTAGGTACAGAACCTCCAGACACAGCCTGCTCTCTAGCCTTCGTTTACATGGAAATGTCTCTTACTATGGAAAATTGTCCTAATTAATTGCCTGTGAGCCTTTAGACAATAAGCTGATGCTATTCATGATGGAAAGCTTGTAAAATCTTTTGCCTCTCTGATGTTCCATTCAGTAAACATTACGCCAGACTTAGCTTGCGTAAAATTAAAAAGGGCAAACCTGAAATGCACGCCCCTCTCTTCGCGTTTAGATTCAGAGGAGATTCGAGTGGCGCTGATTAGATCGGCGGCACACCCTCGTTTATCGCTGTGCTTTATTAGGAGGTAAAAACGTTTAATGGGCTCTAACCGCGGGGCTGGAGTGGGATGTGTCTCCTCACTTACTCAGCCCTTTGAAGTATCTGCTTATGTTTATTGGAAACGTCTTCGTCGACAGTGCCACCGTCTATAAACAGAATCCAATAACTTGCGCACTCGTAAAAGATCAGCGGCATGGAAGCTATATGTAAATACGCTGCTGGATAATATTTTATCGGCATTATACATTGAAGAGATGCTGCATCCATTTCATTTATTTCATGCTTACAGTATTGTTTAGCTTATATATCCTATATGCTTCAAAATGGCAGGCATTTTATGGTAAAACGGATATAAAGACTGGACTCGCCTGCAGAGTCCGGCCGGGCTACACCACACTGTCTCTGACTAGTGAAAGACAGAATATTGACTGCAAACAGACGTGTAACATCTGGTTACCATGGTTTCACATGGTAGGATTACTGTGCATGTATGTAAAATTAGGACATTAATTCTGTAGTTCTGCTTTTTTTTTATTTCTGAAGATTAAAAAATTGATATCGGAAGCATTGTATAATGATATATATATAAATGTATGTATCTGATTGGTGTATCCCAGTCTTAGGTCACCAAAGACGACATTTCAAGCTATATATCTGGGTTGTAAGTGTATATTTCTGCAGAAAGAAACACAACTTAACATATGCAAATTATGCAGTAACACAGTGAAGAGTAACAGAATTCCTCCTGTGCTCCATAAAGTGACTTGTGTCTAGTTGGATGGGCAGCTGAACACCGCTTCAGCCCCCAAACCTCTCCCCAGGGGTACCTCAGCCATTCCATGTCTTTGTTAAATTTTACCACGAAAATATGGTGTGCTAGAGGTCGAGTGGGTGTATTGGGTGGTTGCGGCAAACACTGGGCTGATTTTCAGAGAGGTTATGAAATGGCTAAGCTGACACTTTGAGGGACATAAAATCATACTTTTCCACCAACGAAAAGATCATTAAAGCATAATTTTGGCAGCCAAACACTATGTGCATATATAGATATTGACATAGATATAAACATAGACACAGAGACACAGATATGTGTGTATAGACAGTACATTGGGCGGATGACTATAAACAAGGAATATTTCTATATTAATGAACATTTACTGCAGTTCTATTGAACGAACTGCACCATTTCTCTGCCTTTCGTCCCACATTTGCTTTTAATCGTTGTTACTGTGCCTTCCTCTTCCTTCCCTTAATTTAAAAATCAAAGCATTAGCACACCTTTGCCCGGGGGGGGCGGGGGTTCGCGGCCCGGAGCCGCCGGCCCCTTCAGCCCATACCCGCGAGCCGCTGGCCGACGGAGGCGCGTCGCCGCATCACATGACCACCGTGCCCGTCGGCTCGCCGCTGGACATCCTCCAGCAAATATGGATTATGTTAAAGCGGTCAGCGGATTGACAGGAAAATGCTAATGCATCCCAGATGGACACCTCATGGGGACAAGCAGGCAGTATAGAGCAGGAGCACTGTTTGGCAGGTCCATCATTCTGTCATTAAAGGCCACATTATTACTTACAAGCAGGCTTGCATGACAATTTTCAGAGAGAAAGAGTCCCACCCAATAGCGGCGCCCCCAGGAACGCAGCAGGTTAGCTAGCACTAAAACCCTCGCCTGTCCTGTTCGGAAAGCATTACATCATGTGAAACACACTTAAGGCGCTCTTAATTGTTGAATATTGCTCAGTTCGGTCCATAACGATGATGGAGTATCCCTATATTACCCTCTGCTGGGGTCTCCCATGATGGAATATTCCGCCGGTGATATAAAAATGAACCGGAGGATTCGAGAAATGGTTAAGTATCAGGGTGGAATATAAAATGGTACTGCTGGTAAAACTGTGTGCTGAAACAGCGAGCCGGTCCGCGTCGCTATCGAGCGTCTGTGTTGGGTTTTCTGCTGTACAAGCAGAACGATAATGGTGGCTTAAATCTAAGCACACATCTGGGAAGACCTTTTGTCCTGTGACTTAAGGAAAACAATAGAATAACAGGGGATGGTTTTATTTCAGTTCAGCAGGGCTCTGTGCTTCAGCTCGTGTAAAACAAGAGTAAGGGGCTCCTTCGTCTCATTCCACGATACCATGTAATAGCAAATGTCCTTTATCGCTCATCCTGCTAATTCAGGATTATTTCTGTAAACGACAGTTTTTGATGCCTGGTGTTGACAGTCCAGTCGGTCGGATTGTCTTCACATCGTTGCTTTTTTGGGGATGATGTCGGTCCCGAATGACCGCAGTCTCGAATAGCGCGGGCCACCCTGACCAAATCCAGCGAGCTGTGACCCGGCCCAAAAAAAAAGTGGACATGTCCAAGAGCATGAGAGATTATGATCCTTAAAAGGGCGCAATTAACGGTGTCAGGGCTGCCTTTGAACTCCCCCGGAAGGCTTGGGGTACACAGGGGAGCAGGCAGCCAAGATGCTCGGGGCATTGTTAGCGGTCCTTGCCTCAGGCTCCCAGAATTTAGGCCGGCCACCAGCAGCTGTGGGTTGCTCGTGCTCTCGCGGGGCACCCTGGCCTTGTCCACCCCCCACCCCTCCAATTCACACACACTCACCGCCCCAGCCGGGGTACGACAGGCAGCCCCATGTGACTCTCTGGAGGGGCGGGGTCGGGCAAGCCGCGTTAGGTGGCCGGTGATAAATTTGCTGTGACAGTTCTAAATGGCGCCGCTTGTGCTTGTAATTAATTCCAGCAGCACCTGAGGCTGCTCACCGGCTGCCGCTGGCGTGGCCGGGCGCCGCGTCGCTAATGAGGCCGTATTACCGCCAATGTTAAATCCCAGCTAAACCCGGAGGCCGATGAGGATTGGGGACATTGTGCCGGTGCGTACGCATACACCAGCTCGGAAAAACAATTCGCCCACTAAATTATACTGCCACCGTATCATCTGAGGACAAGGAGCATTTACAAACAATGCCAGCTCTAGTGAGGTCCGTTCCAAGCACAGGGCCCCCGAAATTTCCAAAGAACTGAAATTATCATCAATTTTCTTGCTACGGGGGCCCCCCCCAAGTAAAAATTTGCCTAGGGGCCCTGAAAATGTAGACCCAGCCTCATTTGAAAATATATGCCAGGACTGTGAAAACATTACGATGAATACAATATAATGGCGGCTTTTTTCCGGAAGGAAGAGGAACCTTCTTGCAGCGTTGCCTTCCGGGGGCCGCTTGGGGGCCTCTTCCTGTATGGTCTGACCCAGTGTCCCCCCCCCCGCGCTGATGACAGAGAGTATGGAGTCTTTAAAGTACCCTTTGTGCTTCTCAGTGACTTTTTATTGCTGTTAATGTCCCTCATTAAGTCAAATATAGTAAATCTGGACATTAAAGGAGCAGCTCAGCACCACAGTTAATCCTCATTTAGCTCGCAGGGCTGCTGGGTAATTGCCAGAGAGACACGCGCCTCCGTGCCGCTGACACTCTGTCATACTCGGCGCCCGCGCATTCCCTGCGAGAAGGCGCCAGCAGGAGGCCTCAGGAATGCATCGCCGGCCGGCACTGGTGTATTGTTATTGCATCAAATCACATGATTAGCTCCGCAGAGCCGCGCCGGCGGGCCTGAGCGCTCCCCTGGTAACTGGACGCAAGGAGCTGAGCATTTCCCGGCGTCCAGCTTTGTCAGATACTCTGGACAACGTGTTGACAATGGGGGATATTTATTATTATTTTTTTTTGCCGTACAATTTTTCTTTTTTATTTTAAGATGCAGGTTTATTTCAGGAGCTGGGCGGTGGCACCCCAGAGCATTCCAGGGGTGTGATTCGAGCTTCGTGACGTGTTTGCTGTGTAAATTTACCTGGCTATTAAGAGGGAAAATGAGTACTTAAGAGTGCCTAACAAGGCCCGGAACTTTCCGGTGGGCCAGCCAGACAGATTGTCGATCCAGCCTTTTATAATGCAAAGGCTTATAATTATGTCACGCCTGCTCATCGCAGCCCTGACGTGCCTCTTAAATGTCAGCAGTCGGGGGCCGCTCTTTCCCCTCTCGCCTCTCATCGTCGGCTTTGGCCCCAATTGTGCTACCCCACTCGGTCTAACCCGCCACCCCCCGCCCCCCCCCCCCGCCCCGCGGCCTCACCGGGGGAATCGCGAATACTGCATCACCGATCGTTGACCTGGCTATTGTTGTTTGTGATACTTACTGGTAAACTTTTACAATCGATACGACATCAGCCGGCAGAGCCCCAGGGAGGAGGAACCTGAAACAGCACACTTAATCTTCGAGCCGCTCCGCGCTCCCTGCATTGCCGCTAAACTGGGTAGTTGGCCTACTTGATGTGGCATTATTGCAGCAGAGGTCAGATGTGAGCTGTCTCACGAAGCCGCTGATGAATAGCTGCTTTTGATAAAGCCCTCTCCTGTCCAACACAAGACATTTAATAACGATGGACCATAACTGCACACCAAAAAAACCTTGTAGTTTAGAAGGATTTTTTTATGCCACAGTCTCTCCTACTGACTTGAGTAGTGTAGGGTATAAAATTTTGGCTCATTATTGTGAGAATTAGTTCACATTCATGCTCTGTCTTGCTGTCATATTACTGATCTGTGTGTAAGTAACTCGATTCCCCCTCCCTAACCCTCATATACCCACCTATAATTTAATGTTTCATCAAACCGCAAGATTCATTTACATTTGTGTATATCGAGGCATGTTGGCTAAATTTTGAATTATTCCTGCGATCTGAATAATATTTCCTGGAATTTTGGGTTGAAAGGAAACTTTCCTGTCATTTATGCCTAAATAACTCGATGATGAGGGTAATTAACAGATTGTTAAAAAACATAATTAAATTCTCAGAGCTAGTAACATATACTACTCAAACATTTTTCCACAGAGACTCAGCTATGTCTTTTGTTTTTGTTTTGCAGTGGAAGTAGATGTTTTGCAGTAGATGAAGTGTAGCCTTTCGAATATGTTCTGTTCTTGCTCTAAGTAATTATTGAATCCACCTCACGTGTCACGGTTGATGGTAAATCAAAATCTGGAGGTCTAGCAGGATCATTTTTTTGTCGTTCAAAGGCAACGCTGTTGTGCTTTTTTACTACATGTGTCTTCAGCTGCTTGTACTTTCTGTCAAATTGTTTTTTTAAATCTGTATTTGTTAAAAAAGAATAAAACAGAATGCAGTGCAGTTCACTTCACCATTTCTTTGACTACAATAAACTATTTTAAGTCTGGTAGCTTTGAACGTTATAGCATGAGTTTATAAAGTATTGCACATACATTCTGAATTTATTTAGGACATTTAATAAACAATAGGTAATGAGGCACAAGACGATGCTCTTAATAACGGCATAATTAATTCACTTTAATCCCGTTAAGGGTTAAAAGTTAATTGCAGGATAGTCAGCTGATCATTTCAGGTCCTTTTTTCTCAAGTTTATAATCAGCTGTCAAAGTGTCGTGGGAAGAAACATGTTTGTCATCCATCTTGCCAATAAGCAATTTCATCTGCATGGAATTATCTGCAGCATTTCGAGGTGTAACACACACCTCTAAACAATTTTAGTTTTGAAAGGGTTACGGCCGAATTAAATGCTCCTCTTCTGAAAACAAAGCACAGAGTCATGACAGTTTTGAGGCAGACAATGCAGATAGTGACAGGAATAACAAATTAATTGGGACTATATCACATTCTTCCTAAAGGTGAAGTAAACACACTTGACTGTGTATTTTTCACCATCAGTTAAATTTCAATTGGATCTAAAAATAAACCCCAGACATTGAACAGTTTTAATGGATTTTGACATCTCTGCATTATGCTGTCAGTCCAGTATAAATGAATCGTAACTTTGCACTGCAGTAAGGAATTACAATGCATTTTGGGGAAATATATTACATGCCAAGCCGTGAATTATGATGCAAGATCAAAATAAACTTGTAATGACTATGGAAAAGACCTGAATAATTTATTCATGGCAGAAGATTCCCACGTCTTTAAAGGCGAGCGAAGCTAAAAACTGGCGAACGGAGAGTTCTAGAATTCCGCAGAAATTCCAAATGTCAATTGCGGAATGTCAAGCAGGAGTTTGTGCTGTTTACCGACGCCTGGAAGATGAAGGGTTCATTCTGAATGCAGCTGCTATACGATTATGTGGTTATATATTGATCAGAGGCCTGTGCTCCCCCCGTGTGGGAAGTGGTACTTGTCCTCCATTGCAAACGGATTCATAGGAGTCGAGGAGGCGTGTTTTGAAGTGTTTCGCGGAGATTCGACAAAGGCGTCCCCCTAGGCGTCAGCCATGCTTTGATCCTTCGCTCAAACTCAACACTTTTTTTTTTCTTTCTTGACGAGTCGGATTATGTAATCCTTAGAAAGACGCACGATTAGACAGCAAAACGGGGCCCTGCTTACGCCTGAGAAGCTGTTAGTGGCACACGAGCCAGCAGGCGCCGGTAAAACTCAAATCCGAGACGCGGGCCAGAGGAGCCGCTGACAGACTCGACACAAACGCCGAAGCCTGTACAGCCTCGGGCAAGAGCTAAGGCCCTGTGTACTGCAACAAAGGCCGACTATTTACATTTTAGTGCCTGGGCCTCCGGTCCCATTTAAACAGCTTGACTGAAGTGTGATATGGCGTGCGAGAGGCAGTGGCGTGTCCGCCTACATCTCCGCTGTAAACGCCGGCCTCCTACATTATTCAGACGCCGGCCCGCTGGGAGACGACTCCCGCCCAGACTCTTGTGAATATTTAAGAGGTGCCATTGTGCTTGCAGCGCACCCCGCATCCGCCCCGTCGCCTACACCCCTCTGACCCCCCCACCTCGGCCCCCGCGACACCCCTCCTCAGCTCCAGCGGAAGATTATCCGTCCGCCGTCCGGGCTGCGCTGTTGTCCCGCGCTTGTATCCCCCCCCCCCCCCCCCCC
>JAABNX020000040.1:10234253-10256708 GCA_015163995.2 Mormyrus lacerda
GCTATGGCAGTGGGGGTGGGGGGGGATCCAGCACAAGGCTGCCCCAATAGAGAGCTGAGTGAATTAGGGGGGGTGTTTATTCCTGGAAGTGGAACCACATACTGAATATTATAAAGAAATTATAACCAAGCATTAAGGGGAATATAAGTGATGGAACCCGGAACGCAGCAGCTAACTGGGGCTCTTGAGGGGTTCTGATATCGAGGTAGCAGTATTATTGCGGTTTTATGTACCTACGCGTCATATTTTAGGACAAGGATCTAATGAAATGTGACAGTCCTGCAATCGCTAAAATGCGTTGCATTGCATGATTTGCTTATTTATAATGTATCATAGCTTGTTTCTCAGAGGATTATACGGCAGATTCCGTCGACTTGCCTATAAGCACAATAGCTTAAGTAGCTTATTAGCTGGCGTATTTATGGGAGCAGCACTGTGATCCAGACTGGGTCGTTCACAAGTAAACTCTCATTAAAGCGCAAATGGTGTTCTTGTGTTAGTCAGCCGTGTCTACTGTAGGCGGCGGCCCTCACGTCGCCGCATTTCAGAAAGCGACCAGTGGGTGTGTATTTATTTATCTCTCTGTGCTTCCTTTCGTCGTGATAAACTTAGGATATTTTGAGGAAGAGGCCCCTCTCTTATCTATGGCGTCTTTATGCATGACAACGGTCTTGACGGTAGAGTAGCTTAACTTGCACGGTTTAACAGCCTAGCGCACGTTATACCCTAGCGGGAGCATGGTGCTCTTGCCGCCCCTACATGCTCACATCGGGCTGGACAGCACCGAGACCGGCAGCTATGTCCGTCTGCATAGAAAAAAGGGGATGGCGCGCTACATTAATGGCAAGAAAATGAGCGGGGGGGGGTGTTCTGTGACGGCGAATGGTTCGGTCCACCTGGGTGAAATCAGCTTCCATGGCAGGAACAGGTGATGGTATGAACCGAAACCAACGCATCACACTGGACTGGCTGGAAAGCGCTACAGAGGAAAGGATACACCAGAACCAAGTGAAGTCATGGATCAGAACCAAGTGAAGTCAAGGATCAGAACCAAGTGAAGTCATGGATCAGAACCAAGTGAAGTCATGGTCATTTCATCTTTTTCTTGATTTAGTTCCTATTATTGTTTTTGTCTTGTTAAACTTTTTTGTTATTTCTCTTTGCACTTTGCTGCATCCCCTTTGTATATCATGTCAAGCACAGCGCAGGGGCTTGTGGGAAGGAAGCGCTACTTCAGCGCTACAACAGTATATGTGACAAATTAAAGTTGAAGGTCGAAAGGTCATACATGTATTTGCTCTTAGGATAAATGTTTTCATTAACCATAAAATGAGAAAAGAATTAACAAAAAATCTTATCATGGCAACAAAGTCATATATTCTAAATATATGCAACAGGTAAACTATATATGTGTATATGTATATAAACTCACACACGCATATATGCATATGTGGAATATGCTAGAATATGCTATATATAGAATTTTTTTAATGTAATTTCTAGACTGTTGATTAAATTAAATTCATTTCCAGCATGGACAGTCCTCCTGGTGAGATTCCTCCCTGAGCTACACAGTTAATGCTCCTGCACCCATAAATCAGTCTAAAGCCTCATATTCAGAAGTGATTGTGCTTATTGAAAACGGGTAATATGATGCTTGTATATTTGATGCTGATTTCACATTTAAACATGAGATAATCTGCAGATTAGCATGACCTGTCATTACACTTATCTTATTATATTTAACATTTACCACAATGGCTTTGTTAGTACAGCACCAGATTATATGTGATTGAAATGGACTGCCGTTATGCATGTGTGTATATAAAGTAGCCTAAACGCCCAGTGTTGGCTGAATATGGGGATTGAGAATTAGAGTCAGCTGTTGCTTTCATTAGCCTTTTACCTTTTTAGACACACGTGTGAAATAGCATCAACATGATGGTAAAGAATACGTGTCGCAGGCAGCGTGCGCAGACGGGTGAACGACAGGTACACATTGGCCTTCTAGTGTCTTTTCCTGATCATGTGACTTGCTGCAGCTGAGAGGCAGCTGAGAGGCAGCCGGAGGTCACCCCCCCCCCAAACATACGTGATCGCTTAGACCCAAATATGCCAGCAACCATCAGGGACGAGTCACTCAGACGAACAGGCTGGGCCCCTGAGCCGAGCCGGACGCTCATGAGGTTAACATGTGACCGCGAAACCCCAATCGCGGGGCCGGGGTGACCCCGGGCGTCACGCCGGGCAGTGCGGTCGCAGCGATGTCAGAGCAGCACGCCGGTTAAACGCACGCGGTTCATAATCTGCCATAATGATACGGGGGACGACACGGCAGGTCAATGAAACTTTGTTTAAACTTAAGAACCGGGGCTGATGGGAAGGAAAACAGCGGGACTCTGCCAAGATCCCGATGACGGCAATTTGCAGAGTGAGTTATTCCTTATAACCTTTATGCTGCTGGCCTCTTCTGCGGGCTTGTGTTCTTAAGCAGGAGAAGGGCCCCATTTCCTGTCCATTAATATGCATGGGATGGCTAATGAGCCTGAACTGGAGGTAATAAGATTCTGAGGCTGCGGCGCCACCGGCTGCATTGAAGCATCGGAGCTCTTTGAATTTCTGCTGATACATTTTCCCCCACGACTCCAAAGGAGCCTGGGAGCCCTGGAACTGGCCACTCCGGCTCACGCTGCCGCCGCTTCAATGACATCAATAATGAAAGAATTTACCTGATATTTGAATGCTGACAAAGTGCATTCAGATCATCTTGGGCTCCGTTTGCGACAAAAAATATTTCAAAGAACATTTCAAAGAATATTTTCGGTACGCGAATGTTAAGACCTGCAGAGGACGGAAATATGAAACAGTGAAGTTTTTACATAATCAAGTTTTTACATTAATCATCCCATAACTGGAAGCTGGGTGCCCCTAGTGATCACATAGAACTTTTTATAAATTTTTTTTTGGTGACCCAGCTCGGGATCGAGGTTTCGCAAACCCCAGGAGATGAAAAGCACCGGCCTAAACAGCAACAGAGCTAGCGATTAGCAAAGTGATTAGCACTTTCTTTGAATGGCATCTAGGCCTTTGCTTTTGATTTAAGGCAACGGCCGTCATGTCTGAGTGTGAACGACGGCGTCCCCGAGCGCCGTGCCCCGCCTACGAAAGCGGCCTTTTTCCTCGCGGCAGAAGTGGAGCAGCTCCAGAGGTCCGGCTCCGGGGGCCTGTCACTTCTCCGGAAGGTTCTAAACGCAACTATAAATATAAGCAAGTGTAACATCTCCTTGAGGGAAGCAGCCGTGATTATGCGGAGAAAGCGCTCTTCTCAGTGTCAGCACTTTCCCGCGTCAGAGTGAAGATGCGGCATTAGGGCTGTCTCCCCTTGGTAAATAACATGTCCTCATTCAGTCGGGCTGGCAAGAAAGAGCATGATGCTTCTCATTTGACTACAATGGGCTATTATTGGCCATCATAGGGATGGAACGGACTCTCTGGAGAGACTGAGAGGCGTCGGGGAGCTGGGAATGTCTGCCGTTTTTCACGGCGTTTCGGGCTTTGTCACAGCAGGTGTGTAGCTATGTTGTGCTGCGAGCTACGTTTAACAGACAATAAATTGAGTTTACTATCACCATTACGGCTGCTGCCCGGTTACGCGTCCGTAACGCCCTAACGACACCCCGGACGCACACTCGGTGTGCATGGCGCAAACGTGACCTCAGGGAGCACGCGATTGGCTGACCTTTAGCAGCGTTTCCGTTTCTCTGCGTCCTGGAAAGGCTTTGTAATCGCGGCTCCGTGAGCCCGCCGGCTAGCCGACGATGGGCCGGTTTTGTCCTCTTGCCTCTCTCCTTTTTGTCCATTGCTGGACTCCCTCTCCTCCCTCCCCATAACCCACTCCTGTGCGCCCCAGGGCCCCTCGCTGCCTCACCTGTGTGGGGCCTGCCTGTCAGGCCCTCTCCTGTGGGCGCCTCCGCTGTGATTTCCTCCGGGCCGTCAGGTGGGCTGCTGCTAACTAGCCAAGCCTGAGACAGGGTGACCTCAAGCCTCAACATGATGGCTCCGAATCAACAATGTGTTCCTGGGAAGAGCCAGAAAAAAAGGCCGAACTGTAACTCAGCAAGCCAAACCGACATTGCTGTATTGTAGCACTCTAGGATGAATACATTTTCTTCATATTCAAATTGTAATTTAAATATTAGAAGGATCAGCAATCTAAATACCATGTTAATTGATTCATTTACCTATTTATTATTAGTTATCAGTGTTTATTAGCAAGCATTAATTTCAAGTACAAATCTCCAATATTTATTTTTGATTTTTGTCGGGTTCCAGTTGTCAGTGGCACCAAACGTGCCATGAGTCAGTCGTGTTCCGCTCCTTGCGTCAAGGTCACGGCCTCTCCAGTTAATGATTTTTCTGTAGACCGCTGACCTTCAGTGATTACAAGCTGCGCCGATTGTCATTAAACCAATCATCTCGCGATATTACCAGTCTAGGAGCAAACGTTGGCTGTTTGTGGCCCAGAGACTGTGATGTGTATCTCCTGGAAGGCGGGTTTCCTGAGGTCAGTGTGATCTATATTAATTCAGAGACGCGTCACAATCGAACTTATTAACGATAAATTGCGACACACTGTACTGTAGAGTTATGCCATGCAAATAACTGGGCACCGTTACACAGCAACGTAAAGCGTGTGTCACGTACGATTAGCCCTATGATACAATAACATTTCCAACAGTCTGAGGTAATAATTATATGCACTGTATGTCGTAATGTGGTTTAAATGAATAAACAGCCCCGATGGTGACAGTCACAGTCCAGTGTCAGCTGTCGCACCCCATACCCCCCCAACTCCTCTCTCCTTTTTTCATACGTCAGTCTCAGCTGTTTCTCCATACATGTAAATGAGGAAATAATCAGCGTTTATTATCATCGACAATTGAATAAAAAAAAATAAAATCGCAGACATGACAGTCTCTCCCTGTCTTTGGGGTCCTCCCCTGTTCAGAATGTTTCAAAGTCGCCCCCCCCACCCCCCAATTCCCGGGGGCTGCCCCCCATCATATCTGAAATGCACTTACAGCAGTGGCTGTCTTCTGCTTGAGAGAGGCTCCCTTTGCCTTTTGCTTTCATCAGAGCCTAAGTCTCACAGATGCACCACTTAACAATGCCGTCCTCGGCTCCCATCAGAAGGATGGAGCAAGGGGGGGGTGGGCGCGGTGGGGGGTGAGGTTGCAGAGCTGCGCCCTCCAGAAAGAAAGGGGGGGGGGGGGCAGGTCCCCAGCGATAGGCGAAAGCTTAACATCGATGCCAGCCTCCATCTGTCACGATAGCCCATCTCCGAAACCTTCAATCTGTCAAAAGCTGGCTGTCTAGCCAGGGCTCTGGGAGATTCCGCGTGCTAAACAGATCTGACAACGGCATTATCACTGCGAGGAGCCCAGTGAAACGGCATCAACGTGTTAATTGTGGCCGGATATGTAAACTGTCACTTCTCATCTCATTTAACACTGGTGCTGTCCGGATTTCGGCACCTCGTTTTCTACACTTTACAAACATATGGGAATGTTTAGGCGCGTGGGGGGGGCTGCTCCCAGCTTTTCGTGCCGAACGAGGCCCCCACCGTACAGCCGGCTCCCAGTCAGGGCCCGACTTCCATCTCCCAGTGAGCTTAACACCCTGCAACACACCATCCCAAATACACACACAAACGCACGCACAAAGAGAGCGTTCGGTGCGTAGTGAGTCGCTAAGGTGCCACAGATGTGCTCCCGGACAAATCGTCTGTCACAGCGAGCAGCAGCCCTGTAAGCAACAGCTAGTCACATTTGCTGGCAATTTTTTCTTTGTCTTTTCTCTTTATTTAATTGAACGCTTCCCTGTTCCCCGGACCTCCTTCTTCCACAGCTGCAATAGAACGTAAACTGGGCGAGAAAATGATCGATCGGAGCGTTAACTAGAACGCTTAAGTGCAATTCAGGTGCTTTGGCCCGATTTTTTGAATAATTACATCAGTAATCATCAGTTCCCAAAAAAACATTCATTAATATCAGTTACTAATAAGGCAGAGTATTCAGTGTAAGCCACTCTGGTTGGTCATTCTGGTTCATGGACCAACAAATAACAATATATTATTAAAAACTACTATAAAAGCCGTCACCGAGTGACCAACAGACAGATACTATATTTATCCCAAACAAAATTGCTAATTGAAAAGTTCCTCAATTCCTAACTTTTTGATCACGTGTTCTCTATTACTGAAGGGTAGTATGATTAGTATTATTATTAGTACTCAGATTAGTATTATTATCAGTACTCAGATTACTCTCTGCATGTGGGAGAAGGGCAGTGTATGGAGCTGTCCTGTTTTAATTACCCAGACATGATTACATCATCAATCACACAGCTCCTCTAACACGCCTCTCCAATCCAGGGCGTTTTCGCCGCGTTCCGTCAGGCCTGGGCCTCCGCTCGCCACGGCGGGATTTATGAGGCAGCGCCGCTCCCGTCACTGACCTGGAGCCGCGTACTCCCTCGCTCCCCTCCACAGCCCTCAGGTGGGGGCGTTGCCCTCGTGACATCGCGGTTGGCCCAGCCGACGTGTCGTCGGACAGCGGCGACGCCGGCATAGGCGTAGAAGGCAGCGGGGAGCGGCTTCGGTGTGACGGCGGCTTATTTACAGGGGGTCATTATTCATATGCATCCATAGCCCACGGTCTTACAGCAGAGGCGAGTCGACACACTCCACATGGCTGCTCTGAGGCGCTAACATGGCACGGTGTCACATGCAGGCTTGGCTCTGTCTCGGAAAATCTGCAGATTAATGAAAAGATATAACAGGTTTTCATACCTCCCATTCCCCTTAAAAATACGCTATAAAAGGCAGTAATCCATACATAAACGCTGAAAACGATGTATTTAAAAAAAGGGATAAATGAGTCCATCTAATTGTCATTTTCTGTCTTAAGATTATTATTATGATTTAGTATTTGTTTAGGATCGGAAACACGATGTAATCAATTGCTGTCCAGGCATCGCCATGACGATTACCTGTCGCCAGTGGCGATCGTGGAACATTAAAGACCTCCCAGTAATGTAAATGGGGATGAGGCCTTGCTGAGGTTGCCATCAATTAGGGCAAAGAGGAGCTCTTTGAGTGGCACTGTTTAATTATTCAGGGTGCGGTGAAGCTGTCAGGGTCCTGATGTAGCCAGGTGAGCCGGCGCCGGTCGACGCGTCCCCCTGCCCCGGAGACGTCCATCAAGGCCGCGGCTGATGGCTGCACCCAGGACCGCTCTTTAAACCATTATCCCCCTGATTCGCTGCTGTCTCCACTCCACCGGCCACTAGAAGGACCATTAATCTCCACACCTCCGCGCTGACGGATAGGCGATCCGTCCAGATCGGCCGGGGTCCCGCTCGCCACGCCGTGGCGGTGGAAAGAAGCGGAGCGCGGCAGTGGCAGGCAGAGAGGGGAGCACGCTACAGATCTGGCGGTAATTAAGGGCAGGGTGACTCTGGAACAGGCGTGGGGCAAGACGTGGCAAATGACTGCATTCCCGGCAAGGAAAGGCGTCCCCGCCCAGGCTGTGCAGGACTCTGGGGATCTCATCATCCTCCCTAACAGTCAGAATGGGATTTTGTACCCTTCATTCTCCCACTTTCCTCTCCTTTTTTCCCGACCGCTCTCCTGTCTGCATTCTCTTGCTCTCTCCCTCCATCCTGTGTGACTCGCTGACTCTCTCTCTTCGGCTCTCGCAGATATTTTTCTGTCTACTGAAGCATTTGCCTAAAAGAAGGCAGATGTCGTGTGAGGAGAACGGCGTGTGACTCACCTCAAATCCGAACTGTTGTGGTTTATCAGGAAACCGTGCTGGTGATGGAGCGGCTACCCGAACCCCCCTGAAATCATTGAAATAAAACAAACAGAAAGCACATTACAGTGCGCCATAGATATTTATAAACACACATACATGACTTAATTTACATAGCATTTGCGTTACAGTTTTCACTTGATTTTTGACTTTAAATAGCAAGGAGAAAATGTATTAATATAAATTGGTATTTATGGATTTATGGACAGACATTTATATTTTGGTTTTATTTAAGTGCACTACAAAAATACCAAATATCCAAAATTAGAGGGTCGATGATAGACAAATGAAAATATATGTGAAATTCATCTGCTGAAAATGACATCAGTCAGGTTCCTCAGAGGTCTGTAGCTCTAAAATTCCAGCATGGTATGTAGGAAAGCAGACGAGGTCTTCTTCCTCTTCCTCTTCTGTCTGAGCACCTCGCTCCCATCCTGGAAAGCCCGTCTCCAACAGCGGGAAAGATATCCCTCACCGACACGGCTGTGCAGACGGAGAGATGGAGAGAGGGACACTAGTGTGGTTTAAAAGCACCCAAAGCATCCTGGGTAATTAGCCATTACAGCGCTGTCACCGAAGGGCCTGCAGTCAATACAGACATAATTTGGGCAATGGTGAGTGACAGTGTGTCCTGGCTTTGGGGATGATCAAGGACAGATCCAGGTGTAGCAGGCATCTGTCAGGCCCATGAATCACCGCTGCGGCCGGTGCTGTCGGGTGAGTGAAGCAGGGAGAGGCGCGGGAGAGGCGTGCACAAGCGAACAAATAAACATGTAGCTCACTCTCCAGCGAACGCCGGGAAATGGCCATTAAAGGGCCCGTTTGGGCTGGGGAGGCCTGATACCTTCTGTGGGGAATGACTGACAGCGAGAAGGAGGGAGGGTGTGAATGTGGCCTGGGCTGCTGTGCAGTAATGCTTACAGCCATCCCAAAGCTAGAGCACTCATTTTATGTATTTCCTATTTGAGATTATCAACAAAAAAACAATAGAGTAAAGTGTAAGAACAGAGTAACAATAGTGTGACGAGAGTAACAGTAGCATGACACTGTAGCGTACAATAGCATAACAATGGAGTATAGCATATCAATAGCGTAACGGTAGAGTACAGCATGACGATAGAGTAACAACAGCGTGACAATAAAGTACAGCATAACAATAGAGTAACAGTAGCATAACAATAGAGTATAGCCTAACAATAACACAATCAAAGAGTACAGTGAGATGATAGAGTAATAATAGCCTTATAATAGTGTAGCAGAATGATAGAATTACACTAGTGTGATAATAGAGTACAGCATAACAATAGAGTAACAATAGTGTGACAATAGGATATAGTGTAAGGACAGAGCATAGCATGGTGACAGAGTAACAATAGTATGACAATTGAGTGTAGCATAACAATAGAATAACAATGGCATGACAAGAGAGTATAGTGAAATAACAGTGACATTAGAATGATAGAGTAACGGGGTTCAGGTTCATTTTATTCTGATTCTTAACATGTTGATACCTGTATAGTGTAACAATGAAATAGTGTAACTATATCATAACAATAGAGTATAGCATAACAACAGAGTAACAGTAGTATATCAACTATTACAAGTGGTCTTTGGTGCTTTGATTTTTAGATGTCTGATCTGTGATGATGTCTTGAGGATGATGACGAGCACAGGCTCAAACCCAGACCCGCATGGACACGTGAACACCTGTCTGCCTCCGCTTCTCCAGCCGGTCCTCACCAGCCATGCGCCGGACATCTGTGAGAGCTCGTCTCTGGGGGCCGGCTGCCTCGCACCGCCTCCATTCACCGAGACGTCACATTTCGCCTCCCGGGCAAACGAAAGCGCCCACTCCTTCAGAAGGCTAGGAAGCCAGAGGAAGTAAACAAGCAGAATAAAAACATTTCCCAGCTGCTGAGCCTTAAATGCCAGACAGAATCATATTCCCTAAATATGAAGTCATGGAAAACTCACAAAAGCATTCACTTCTATATAATACAAATGGCTACAATTTGTTTGAGTGATAAAATGCTGTGTATACCGCCTCAAAACATATTTTACGTTTTGTGAGGTGTTATTGGATTTTATCTGTGAGTCTCTCACAGGTTGTGACATGTTTGTGCCCACAGCATCCTGGCGGAATTAGCATGCTAACGGTACTGAAGCTCACTAAAGCCATACTGTGCAATACCAGCCGCGAAAACCGAAGCAGGCTAGCTGGATGCCATTTTATTAGACTTCATTCTGCAGTTTTGTCATTAGTAGGTCCAGAGACACCGGTTGGCTGGCGCCGGGCTTTGTTTTGTGTTCTGTAGCGGGCTTGAGAATCATTATGCACTACAGCCTTAGTCTGTGTCGTTCTGCTAGAGTGAGTTTTTATTGCTCATGGTAATGCGAGACCTACAGTGCGGTGTGTTTAATCATGTCCATGGTACATTCCCAGCTCTGGGGACTCCAGCAGTATGGCCTCTTATCATGTTTTAATCAATACCTCTCTCAAAATGTTAACACAAAACTGCAACCACTCGGTAAAAGAATTATGGTCCTGGCTCACTGAATTTTGTAAGGCAATAACCAGATGCACAACAAAACAGAGTGAAAGTGATTTCTAATAGAAGTGTAAATTATATTTGAAAGTCTTATGAATTTTTGACATTTGTGACCTTTGTCTCTGTTTTAATAAATGAATACTCATCCCTAAGGTCAGTAAACATTGTATTTTTTCTGCTGTTCTAAGCTGTACGGGATTGACTTACTTATAATTGACTTACTTATAATTATTTTAATGGCAGTAATTTTTTCGCGTGTGTGGGTAAACAGCGTCATAGAGCCGAGGGTAATCCAGGCCCCCTAATAGACCAACCCCCCCCCGAATTGCGACTGACTGCTGCTCTGCGCGCGTCTTATTCAATCATATTATATGGCGGTGACCCGGCGCGACGCACTGTACGGGGAAACGCCGTGTTAGCATAAGTCACCTTCCCACCGTATAATTACGGCCATTCATCTGATAAAGACGCGGGAGCTGCCGATCCGTCTTCCGCGCAACTGCGATGTAGATGCGCGGCACTGACAGTCAATTAAAAATGAAAGATAACGCAATACTCTTTACTTTTAATGGAGTGTTTATATGGTACTTTAAATATGTAAATTCCTGGCGCCAGCCCAGAGCCTTTTCTCCCCTCTCTCCCCCTATCTTTTACGATACAATAATAGCGCTTTTTAAAACTAAATATTTACCTGGAGTTTAGTGGCGCTGGAGCCTTGGTGCTGCCGTCCAAATGTAGTGGCCCTTGGGGATCAATTCTCACATATGGACGTGTAAAATGGGAAAGGGCAGAGGAGAGAGTTAAAGCGTTGGATCAGATGTTCGCCGCGGAACAACGTGTCACTCCAAAACACGATTTAAATGATACCGGGATCGGCATTACTCTGCAGAGATAAACATTTAAATAGCCTTTAATGAGAATGTGCATCCTCCTTCCGACGCCCGGGCAGTAACGGCTCAAATTAAATGCATCTTAATTCAGCTCGCCTGGGAATTGAAGGAAAACATAAAGTAGGAATATAAAAAACGTATTTTGATGGAGCAGTTTTGTAAGTCATGCAAGTACACAAAGCCATATTATTTTTAGAAGTTATAGATTTTCCTCATGATAATAAAATGAGCTGACCCCAGTGGTATAAGTATTGATCTCCAATTACACGTATATAATTTTTATACTTTTTGTGAAAACCTTCTTGTCAATGAAACATGATGCAATTGATTTTAAGAGGCTTGTTTACACAGTGTAAACATACACCTTCATACACCTTCTAAAGCATGATTCGCTATTTATGACGATTCATATTCCACCCTTTTAATTTAATTCATTTTAAAACCTTAATTTATATTACTGTAAACACATTCCTAATGATTGCATAAAACATGCTCTTGCTGGTCTGCTCAGATATCACTGTACGATTTTTAAATTAAATGTCACATTTAAATGCAGACCAGAGGTTAAATCGCGATTCTTGTGATGACCAGCCGTTTGACCACTGGCACATTTCACTCTGACCTCCCGTCGTGAAAGAGGGACACGTTGACACCTGAGTAGGGGGCAAAAAATGAACAATTTAAAACCCAAATGGAGTTTTGTGTCCCCATCCTCCTGAGCTAGCAGCTGTCTGTGATACTTTCAGCCCTAATTATCCATCAGAGTCTGTTTGGTGTCTTGTAAACGTTCCCCTCATCCTCATTTTCAAGCCTCGGAAAGTTGCACCTGTAATATAGGTTACTGCCTTAGCTTGGGGGGGGGGGGTGGATATTAAACTCATGATCACATGACGCAGAGAGCCAAGATATTTTGACGTAGGGCCCCAAAGGGCATTTCCTCAAAAATTAATGAGGAGTGTTTATGTTTATCTTGTGGGTCAGTTTTAAAAGGTTTTGCGATTCCCCATTTTCGGAAAAATTAGTAGTTATTTCTGAAGGGAATCACTGAGCCATGACATGATGTCAGTACCAAGCTACTCACGAATCCACTGATAAGACCGATAATTCATTTAAGTGCAATACTATTAGGAAAGAATAAAATACGGTACGCTACTCCCTGGGTGCAAAATTTTATACTAATGATGCTGACACTGGAGCCATTGCTACAGTTTTGATTCATGAAGGAACAGGAAGAAATGAACTCTAATAAAGTCTGATTGGGAAATACCTTCACGGTGTCACGCGATGCTCACGTCTGCATATTAAAGCCGTGCAAACTTGTACCTGCACAGCCATAATTCAGCCGCGGAGTGGCAGGAATGAGAGCGTGATCATGTTGGGTCACTGTCCCGGTGAGCGGACTCTGCTGGCGCCCGCCTTAATTAAAGCGCCGGGGCCCCATCCCCGTTGCCGCGTCCTCCGCAGCTGCGGCATTGATACTCATTATTCCTTAAGTCCAAACACCACCCTTGTGTCAAGAATGCATCCATCACCGCCGGGCCGCTGATAGTCAGCAGAAAAAATTTTCCATCTCGTCAGCAACTTTGCCAATTTGCAATTTTCCGCAGGGGTCCGACGTGCGTTTATTTATCTTTTATTTTTTTTATTGGCGCAGATCACTCTCAAAAACCAAGATGATGAGCATGATACCACCTTGTTAACTCCTCTCTCCCAGTCCCGGCAGTAATGACGGTAATTAACAGCCCCTCCCCTGTCAGAGGGACGCTTCAGGAGGGGTCTGTATGTTCGTTAGCATCCAGCTAATGTGGGGCGGTGCCACGAAAGGCTGCCCTGCCTTTCCGCCCACCGCCGCGCCCCGGCCTGTCTGTCCCGATTCATTATTGGCCCAGAGCTGGCGCTCTCCTATCTCTGGCACCGGAATGAATGTTATTAAAGGCCGGGCTGCTTGACGCGGCGCTGATGAAAAATAGGATATTTCCGAAGGCTGCGTCGCCAGCCGGCTCAGCGATGCCTTGTTTATCTTTCCCATCCTTGCACAGAGCAGCGTAATTTAACCAGACTACTATATATTTTCCCTTAAAATCCGGTGGGTCTCTATGCAGGGATATCATCATAAATAAGGCTTTATTATATTTAGTTTCTTTTTCTGTGGTAAAATGTTCAGTAAGAGACCGGGGTGGGTGCAAATCTCGATACATATTAAGTGCAAAGGAAAACACAGTTTGGCTCTTCGAATGCAAGCTTTAAAGTTACAGAGGAGGCGTCTCATTTGCCTTTTATTTTAAAAATTCCGGTCAATCTGAGAGTCATTACCAAAGAGTCTTTATTTCCTTAAAGCCCAGCCTCCTGTCTTCACCTGTGTGTTTGGTGGCCTCTGCACTCAGGATGCTGTCTAACTAGAGAGGCTTTGGAATGAGGCTAGGGGCTCTCATGGTCTGCCGAGTGCTGGGTCAATGCTAGCTGTTTCCCTCCCGGGCCGGCCCCCAGGCCCATAGGACTGGCCTCTTCCGCCCCCTCCTGTCCCGGAGCTGCCCGGCAGAGTGCTGTCACCGAGACGAGGTCGGTTGGGGATGCTTTGTGCTGCTAGTGCTGCCCACTCTTCTTAAAGTGCTGTCCCTGACAGCTTCAAAGAATTTCGAGCTCAGGAAGAAATGTAAGAATTAAAGCCGATCGGCTCTCAGCACCATGATCAGGGCTGGACTCCACAATAAATTTTGCCAAAATGACCTGATCCAGTTCGGGCCACAACTGACGCTGCAACGTTTAGGCTGTTGGAAATATTCACACTGTCGGGGCAGTGTTGAGCATTTCAGGTCCAGTAGCGACAAATTCAGACCAAGGTTTTGTTTCTACCAAGCAGTTGAGTATTCTGTGACTGTGACTAAAAATAGGGAATGCAACTGGATTGGTCTGGGTTGGGGACCCAATAACTTATTCTATCTATGGGCCCAAAATTTCTAGCATCGGCATGGCACATAGTGACAAAATGAACGCTTTTAGTCAACAAGCAGAGCAAACAGAACCTAAACGGTGTAAGTATCTCGTACATGTGTGTTACTAAAGCAAAGGCACATCAAAATACCAGCGGACTCTCATCAGTGCCGTAGATAACGTCTCCATTATGGCAAAAGCAGAGCGGAAGAAGTTGTCCAAACGCTCTCCTGTAAAATGGGGCATTAACATCAAACATAGCCGCGTTATTTGGCTGGGTGGTAAAAGGCTGTAATAAAACTGTAGGACGGCAGGCCTTCCCGTGTGATTTACATAAGTCTGTACCGGCACCACGCAGAAATGTTAGGGTCACGGAGTTCAGCCCTGAGCTGGATCTGTCAGTAACTTCTCGCACGCCCTGACAAGAGGAACAGAGACGAGGAAGGGGGAAAATGATTTACGGCTTGAAATGACATGGGTGTTTGGATTGAGACAGAGTGAAGGCAGGAGACTGTATTTGTGCTGGGGTGGTGTACTCCCTCACATGGAATTTTCTGGATTTCCCTTTGACCCCCCCCCCCCCCCCATGATGACTGTTCATTTCGGCGCCATCTAACATCACCCCTGGGCATCAGCACCAGGCTGGAAGAGTCCTGTTAATACCACCACCACTGAGCTCTGGGCCTGATAAGAGGACCCCCCCCATCTCTCACAGGCTTCTCTGCTGATGCGTGTGACAGACAACGAACCCTAAGCATGAGCTGATCCTGGGTCAGTCAAGGATCTTGGATGGAACACGTCTAACTGGCGACAACCCCTCACTCCCGCCCAACCAAAACGAACGGGCGTGGGTGTTCTCCAGTTGTTACTGAGGTCAATATTGAATCTCTTCTCCTTCTGGCTTGTAGATACTGTTGACCAAATAGTTGAGTATTTCAAACAGTATTTCACATAACCCTGGCTTCCCATTGACATTTTCCTCTTAGAGATGCTTGTAAACACACAAAAAAGTAACTTCCCCCAGTTCCAAGGATTTCCTGTGTACCCATGAACATCCAAGGTTGCACAGCACTTATCCTATAGGGTTAAGAGCAATAAGAGCAACGCAGTTTTTAAATTGTGACAGATGGTTGTTCTGCTGCATCACCGCTATAGAACTGGCTCAGTGAAAACATCCAACTGTAGAAGTAAGTTTAACACCCATGAACTACAGAAGCCACCTTGGGTGAACATGCATCTAAAATGGTGAGATACTCAAAGTCAGTGTCCTGATAAGGGGGCTGAGCAGAAACACTCAGGGTGGGGGTTAACCTTGTTTCAGTTGTTTTGGTTTGAAATGTGCTCTCAGCCAGCAGGGGGTACACATGCAGCCATATTGCACATACAATATGACGGCCAAAGCATGTTACTCAACATGTGAAATTATTATTATTACTTTTTTTATTTTTGGGTCGGGGGGGAATCTCTGTCAAGGTAAACCCTGGGCTCTGTGTCACGAAACCGGGCCGTGTTGTGTATGTCCATAAATATTATATGATGTCTTTCTGAAAGCGGTGAAGTATCCGAGCAGGTCTCAATAACGTCCGAAGTCCCTCAGTGGTCGACCGTAGTCCTGGGGCGTTTCTTGCCAGTGCCTGCTCATCAGGCCTGGGCAGACCCCTCACACACCTTCCTGCGGTCAGACTGTGCATGTTTATGAGATTGGATTCGGAAGCTAATGCCCCGCTTGACACATTCCACGACGTCTCCATCTGACGTTCATACGCCGCTGACACCTCGCACATCGCGGCGATGGCTGCTCGCCGGCGCGAAGGCCTTCACACGTGTTTTACACGCCTCCATGCTTCCTACCACGGTTATAGGGCCGACGTTAAACCCGGCCAAACAAGGCAGCACGTTGACGCTTTGCTCGCCATTTTTGACCACGATGCCAGATGTACACGGCCGATGTATCGTCTTTGTATCTGTCAAATTTATATTTCAATCCAAGATCGGGGTGGTTCATCGGCATTCCGCTATGGCAAAACGGATGGCACCGGATGGTTCAGAACCAGCCTGGACTCCACGTCTTGCCCGGAGTCTCCCGATGACGTCTTAGGTGTAGCCAACAACCTTGTGCGTCCAGTCTCCTATTAGCATACAACAGGAGGGGCCCTTTGGCTGGGGGGCAGGGCTGCAGGGGCCGGAGCGGAAGATGAAACAAGTGCTGGCAACGGGAAAGAAAACCCAGTGTGAGTCCCTGTTCAAAGGAGCCGGCCAGTTCTGACTGGATTAACATTTATTGACTGTTTAAGTCTGCTTTTTAGCTCCAGGACAAAGATACACAGCTAATTGCAGCCGCCGTTCCGCTCGCTGATCACCAATGTGGCAACAAAAGCCGTACTAATAGGCGCTTCAACAAAGATTAGAAAGTCTCTATTACAAAACAAATTAAGCGAGCTCTGATCTTAACCTATAGGTCGAATGACATTACAGCGAAGTTTAAGCTGTTAGATAGCTGAAAAACTTATTAAGGCCCAGCGCTGAGGTAGCACTTTGGTATCGATTTTACGATAGCCAGGTATTATGATTTATGGAGTGCTTGTGTCAGTATAACAAGCTGAAGGACACACAATATCATCTCTAACGTCATTAAAATTCAGAAGTCTCCCGAGCTAGCTCATCAAACGAGCCGCCCCGCTCTGCCTCGCAATTTGATACAGATAGATTCAGGCACACATAGACTCCTGCCCTGCAAGCTGCATTAGCTTAACGTTGCCATTACAGCAACACCGCACTTCGCCTTCTCCTCTCTCACCTCACTTTTCACGTATTTATATCTGTTTAATCTGTTTATTATTGCTTAATTGGATGTTTACAATGGGGCTGTTTTAATGGGTTTACAATGCGATTGATGCTGGAGTTCTATTCAGTATAATTATACGTACAGGTTTTCAGACCATTCCAGCGTCAAGGAGACTCACGAAGGCCGAAATCTGTAGTACACTGGAGCCCCCTGTTGGTGAGTACATATATTTCCAGCTGACTCATCGGCAGGAAAATGAACAAGCGCCGGTCTTCATAGTTTTAACAGACGCCGATCTTTTTTTATGTCCTTTCTCTCTATCGTCGTACGTTCGATTATCTTTTAAGTTGCATCTTCAGCTGCTACAGCCGGTTCTTGAACTTCTTGTATTTGAGCATCTTCCTCGGCTGGATAATCGGCAAGTCTGCCGCTGGAGACGGTGATAGCAAGCAGCTGCTTCAGATCTGTATCCTCACAGCCGGTTTTCTCATCACAGACACTTTTAGCACGTTTAGCGGTATTTATTTTGTTTTAAATCGGATACAGATATTCACTGGATAGTATTAATTTGGAAAGCATTTTAGTAAAATAGTAAATATTATAGGCTACAATAAACGGTGACAAGCCCACGTTAATATGTGCTATAAAACTGATCTTGGTTAGGGGCATCAGATATAGTATCCTTATAAATATTCCTGCTTTAACTTTTGATGGTTTCCATTACAGAATGGCAGCTTTGCAGAAATCATTATTTGCTTCCATATTTTGTACAATTTTATCTGTTGGTGTTATAATATTTAAACAAATTTCATTCATAATATAGCCTTATGAAATACTGCAAGTTTTTGAATTGATTCTGAATTTAGCGCATTTCCTACCTAAAGCAGGCCAGAGATATTCGTGGCAGAAGTGCCGAAATTCTTTCTGCAACTTTCAAGTCAAAATATCTCCCACAATATCCAGAATAATTAATTTCTGAATTCAGAATACGCCCCAGTCATGGCTGCATTTCTCACAACAACAACAAAAAACTAATCAGGAGAGCAGTAGCCTTTTCCAGAAGTTCACTATTGCTTTACAATAGTAAAAATCTTCAAATGCATTAAAAGGGTGAACAACAGCCAAAAAGCCGAATGATCTTTCTACAATGAGTACTTCAGATATTATCCTTACTATAAATGCAACTATATAACTGATATGTTATAATACATCAAAAAGATATTGATGATATGGGAGACCAGGTACAAATAGAGGGTACCCTGCAGGAAAGCTGCCCAAAGATATGCCTGCAGGTCTTGAGTAAGTGGAAAGACCCGTAACTTGGATTCCTCTGGATCTCAGATGTCCTCCAGCATCTCCTCCAGACAAGAGGGTGGCCTGGTTTGCCAGAACGGACTTGCTGGCTTCTGGCACGAGGCTCATCTGCCAGGAAGGATGGGGGGGGGGTGAGGCACCCCCCCCCCCATACACACACACACACACAACCATGGCATCAATGAAGGCAAACACCCCCTGCTGTGACTTGGCACACCCCGCTGGACAGCTGGAGACTTGGGGAGGGAAGAGGCTGCCAAGCATGTCTGAAAGTGTGTGGGTTTGTTGGGGGGGGGGGCGTGCGGGGCAGCTGGGGGAGTTTAGCTGTGCATGAGTGGGGGCGGATCCCCCATACCTGCAGCAGATCGCCCCTCCCTGCCGGTCGTGGCCCGGAGAGGAGCCCAGTGCATCATGTATAATTACGCTCTGATAGTACACAGCTCACATTCAAGTACCTTCACCCCCCAACAGTCATGTAATAAGATCACAGCCCCGACTGAGAAGACAACGAGTTCACGGAAACAGCGCCGGCACACCGAGGTTTATATGGGTCACGTGACGCGTGTTCGCCTGCAGACCACTAACAGAGGAAGCGGGGGGTCAACATGTCGTGGTTAAATCCTCTCATTGATGGAGGAACTACGATGCGTAATGTCGATTTATTCCCACAAAGCCTCAATTACAGACAAGGCCCATGAATAATGTAACACGCAAAGATGAACCCCACTCTTTCACAACCGATTATGGTCATTTTATTTGAGGAGGGGCTGTAAATCTCCTACTGTGGTGTGCGAATTATGATTATGTTTCTGGCAAAGTGTTCATAATGCCGGCCTATAAGAAGCTGGGCTTGGCTTAAAAACCAAATGTTTAAAATAACGTAAGATAATCATATAAATTATGCATAAGTTCTTGAAATGGAACAAAAATGTTCAGGCACATACATTATTCATCGTTTTAGACATTTCATTATCATATCTTTGGGAGGTTGGGAAAACTTTCCGCGTACGATGCGGGGGAACACCTTTGCGGGCGTGTTGATGTCTCATATATGTAATCCCTCAGACATCTTCTGTCTCGTGTCCAATTTGAAAACTGACACGCTTTCGGGTTAGAGAAAGAGAAACTGCAAATCAAACGTAAAGTGAGATGCCTTACATTGAGTTTATGATTGTTTTTTCTTTTTTAACCAGCATCCGTTCTGTCGCCAGTGCGGTTCTCTTATCATTTGACATAAACTTGTCCTGAATACCACGTTCATTTCTGCTGCTATTTAGTCTTTTTTCTTTTCACTGTGTAAAAATCCATTTTCCGAAATGATGCCAAATTAGCAGAGTAAATATTGAAATCAGCCTTTGCAGATGCAATTGTGGCCTATTTACCCCAATCGCCCCCCCCCCGTTCGATCTCGGCTTAATCTCAATTCATCAATTACGGCTCCTTATTACAGGACCCTGACAGCATCCTGTGCCTCTTGATAAATGAACCAGCTCACACCAGATTTCAAATGTGAAGCTCAAGAGCTAATTATCTGTACAGACCTAGTTAATAACGAGATTTCTTGTTAAATATCTGATCACAGCGTGCGTATCATTTGTCAAGGGGGGTCTGTGAGCTCCAGTCCGAGGAGCTCCCCCGGTTTTAACGAATCGCACTTGGGAAAAAAAACAGATCTTTGTCTCTCCGGTAACCGTCCGTCAAAGGGGCTGATGGGAAGGGGGTTACACGTGGAATGAAATGGGGGCAAAAACGGCGGAAACGAACGAGGACGGGATGAATATTGAATTGGGATTTGAGCCGTTTCACGCAGGTGTCTCTGTTCGCCGCAGGCGCCTGGAGAGTTGCCACCATCGGACGGACTGTGGGAGAGTCCCAGAGACACCTTTGTCCGATTTAAATGGGGGGGGGATGTGGGGGTAAAGGCCTCGTCTCCTGGGCGCGGCTTTCGTGTCACACGTCTGAGCGACGTGGGTTTTTGACGCCCCTTGGCCGGGTGGCTTCCTTCCACCAGAGTCACACCACACCGGATCGTTTCACGCGAGGTCCGAAGTGACACTGCCGAGAGGCGGCGCCCCCCTGTGTCCGGAGGCCTGATTGCGGCCCCAGATCTCTGGGTCTCAGAGCAATAAACACTTCCCGTGCCCAGATGGAAGGCTCGGTCTGTGAAGGTGTGATGCCACCCATCACCTGTTTACCTCTGCCCTCTTAGTCCTGCGGCCACCCTGCCAGACACCCCCCCCCACCCTGTCTGTCCGGGCTCGCCCTCCTGTGGGCACTGTGGGCTCCTTGCTGGCCCCAGCCTGAGCCAGCTCTGTTCGGACCTCCTTAACGACATGCTTCCACTCCCTTTTCCCCGTCAGAGCACCAGCCCTGGGTGGGAGTTTAACAGCTCACCTGCTGGCCCGCATCTCCACGGGGCCCCCAGCAGTTTAACACCTCAAGCTAAAACTCGCAGAGGTCTTCGGTGAGCCCCAAGCCGGCTTGGAGGGGCCGTGCCAAAAGGTCCGAGCTGGTGAAAATACCCCCCAGCACGAAGCTGACTTAAATGCGGACCTAGACGCTAAAGCAGGTGTTCCATGCGGGTCAGCTGGGACAGAGCATGACAGCCCACCCTCTTCCTGCCTGCCACGAGAAAGAAGCGCGAGCTAATCGGCAATCTGCTGATAAAAATAAAGGCCTATTCTCTTTCATCAGCTCGTTGGAAAAATAATTACCATAATATCCCCGTTTCTGTAAGGTGAAACTGTTTTAATAATTGGCCTGCCCTTTCCTAACTCTGCTGTAAAGCAGTTAGGAATTAATCACAGGATAACTGCACAATTAATTCTAAATGCCAGTTAAAGGTAGTGTGAGAGTAGTGAACGAAGGGGTAGGAGAGCCACTGACTTGTGTGAAACTAAGCAGAGTTAGCCTGTGTCACTTAGTTAAGGCAGAACGAGAAGTGCGGGTCAGTTCTTACATGTACAGGCAGGGGGTGCTGTTGTCAATCATCCCCCTAAAGGAAGAAACGATAAGTATTCTGTACTTAATTTGTTCTTACCCTCAGTACTTAAAGAGTATCTACTGTCCTTAATTGTCACATCTTTGCTTATAAAAATAACGCAATAATAGAATGAGAATTCTTTGGCCTTTGGCATTCTCGTTTCACCAGGTCGGCTGTGGTGAACATCTAGGCCAACTTAAGACACAACATAACGGTGATCATCACTGATCGTTAAAAAAACAATAAATGTATACTTTCTCAGCGTTAAGACAAGCTTTTTTGCAAGCTTGATGAATATAAATTGTGTTTTTTTTTCACATTCCGACATGTTGTGCATTCTTTAGCTGCTGAACGTAGTGCGGTGTTGAAGCCCGTAGTGCGGGGGCCGGATGGAGGTCTCCCCACACACCTACACCCACACCTATTATTACTAATGAGCATGTGTGCAGAATCCTGCTGGAGTCCAGGCCGCCCTTGCATTTAAAACAGCGCAGGCACAGCAGACGCTGCAGACAGCGCAGACGGTGTTCAGTAACCCCATCTGCTGCGTAGCTGTGTTTTAAGATGTTTGTCTTCGTTATCTGGGTGTTGCCGCACAGCAGGACACGAGGCCCCTTCGCATGTTATTGCTAAGTGGATGTGAGCACCCCCACTCAGGCAGGTGAGGGGCATTTACAGGGGCGGGACCACAAGGGCACTGTCTCTAACATGAAAGCTGATCGGCCTCTTTGTATGAATTATGGCTTCTCTTACGCTCCCCTACTTTAAAAATGTCCTAGAATTGCCCCTGCGTGGTTCACCAGGTGGCCCCAAACAGGCCGGACCTTTCAGCCTCATGGGTGGATCCAGGTCTCATTAGCCGGGTCTGGGTCTCCGGTCCGGAAACAACCACCCCATCCACGCCTCTGTCAGCCAGTGCTTCCTGCCAGGAGGTCATGATGGAAGAACTGTGAGAAGCATGGGGGGGGGGGGGCACAAGACTCACATGCCAAGCAGGGTTACGGGGGCGGGGGTGTTGACAATTAACCCCACAGACACTGCTTGGGCAGCCCTGCCCTTTTTTCCTGGCAGAAGGAGAAAGCAGAAAGGCCCTGAGATTGAGGATCTGACGGTACCATTTCCTGGGCAA
>JAABNX020000040.1:10281988-10294572 GCA_015163995.2 Mormyrus lacerda
CACCCTGTGTGCTGATTGTGAAGCCGTGTTGTTCTGTTTAACCAAACACCCTGTGTGCTGTTTGTGAAGCCGTGTTGCTGCGGTCTAGAGAAGCTCATCTTCGCCTGACTCTCCTCAGGCACTTATTGGATTTTCTAAATAAAGTCAGTTCCCACTTGCTATGGCTGAGAACTTGCCCCCGCCACACACTTGGACAGATATGTCATGGACGTGTAGGTGTTTGAGCCCCCCCACACCGCAGTGTACCTGAAAGAAGGCCAGCAGTCTCTTGAATAAAACAGAATCCCCTGCCATCCATCTTTCATAACTGCCCATCCAGTACCGGGTGACATTGAGCACAGAAGTCATCCCGGGAAGCGCCCAGGCACAACCCAGGAGACGACTGGGTTCAGGCTCTGTCCTCGATGGAGCCGGCGTTCTCGATGAGCTGATTCAGGCATTTGACATCACCTGAACTTATATGCCTCTACTTCTGAGGAGGGAACAAAAAATGATTGATTATCTCTCTGAACCAATCAAATTATAGAAGAGGTGCGTCCAAGCTACTAGAGGAGGCAGGACCGAGACATACGATTGGTTGGTCCCGATGCCTGTAATTGTTTGGATCCACCTCCTTTACAATTTGATTATCTCTCTGAAACAATCAGTCATTTTTTGATTTGACCTCAGAACATTTTTTGTAATTAAAATTCTCCTGATCACTTTTTTTGCCAGGTAATACACCAGGGTATTCTCTCGTGAATGTTTCCTTGCTGGCTGAACTCTTTATAAAATACAAAAGGCGTGCTGATGTAGTATATTGTGTTTAGTTCCGTTTATGAATCCACACTGCAGGGTTCGTTAATAAGTTTTGGTTTCATGCTGCAGCAGAAGTACTCTGCCCCCTGTTGGTAAGAGCTGGAAGAAGCAGGAGGCACAGGCCAGAGGGTACATGGTCTCTGTCATCATCTTTTTTTTTATTCCATGCTTTTAGGAGATTTCCTTGCAGGCAGCTCCTCAGCCCACATCCACGATACTCCGTCCCGCATCCCTCCAAGTTCCCAGCGTCCTCCTGGCCAGCTCTGACGCGGGCGTGGTTATACAGCAGGCCCTTCCATCCCCAACATCCAGCTCCGTAATCACACAAGTTCCGTCCTCCAACCGACCCGTAGTGTAAGCTGATGGACAGATGTGTTTTTTTCCCCTTTCTGTGTCGTGACACATTTTCTATCGTTAGTATTTAAATATTAATAAAGTTTGAAATCTCATTAGGTTTCTTCTTCAATTTCCCTTCTGTTTAGTCTTTTTTTCCATAGATATCTCAGACTCTGCAGCATTTCATTTTGGTTGTAGTATAGCACATAGTAACAATAGCAGTTACAGGAACTGTATTTATACCGATGACCTTATGCTGCTTGGGATACTCCATGTCCTGTGGCTTTTTCCTCTTCCAGCCCAGTGTCTGGCACTTTCCCAGTACTCCTGCAGCTTCCCAATGGACAGACAATGCCAGTTGCCATCCCAGCATCCATTGCAAACCCAAGCGTGCACATTCCCACTGCCATCCCGGTAAGCCTGAGAGACTCCTCTGTCCGACAATACTTGGCTGATAACAGTATTATTATAGTACTTTGTTCTGCAGGAGGGGGGGTTGTTTAGTAAATATGAGCCTTGTTTTTGATAGGCGGGGCATACGGTGCGTTTGGAACTGGTTCAAGATTTTTAGCCTCCCATCCTACAGGGGTCAGTGTTCATCCAAGGGGTGGTGATAAGCTTGCATTCATCTGTCATCTCCTTGGGGCCGAGTCTGTAGTCTGTTCTTTTACAGAAGGTTTGGAGTTTGCGTCCCAGTTGCCTATGAATATTGTAGTCAAAAATGGCCCATATTTTGAATATGATGTGTGTGCTTTCAGTAGGCATTTGAGTCCTCCAGCCCGCAGGGGGCATCCTATCAAAATTAGGCAGTTGAGCCTGAGCCTGGCAGTTGAGCACACATTCTTCCCTTGGCACCTGCCTCTTGCCATAGCCCCTCCTCCCCCCGCCAGCACGGGTTCAAGTCCTTCCCCGTGGCCTTTTCAGCCCATATGCTCTCAGTGCTGGCAGGCGGGTGTGTTCATTAGTGAGTATGGCGCCTCTCCGTGTGGCGTCCCCCCCGCAACAAAATAACAGAACGCATCCAGCCTAATGAGGCTGGGATACCAGGCAGCGTTCACTGAGGAGGGGAGGGGGTGGGGGGGGCGGCCGTCTCGCTGGCTGTAAGAGTAATTTGCCATGTGCTGCTGTCTCACCGTGTCTTTGCTGTCAGCTTGTCAGACCTGTCACCGTAGTGCCTAACGTCCCAGGGATCCCAGGGCCCTCCTCCCCACAGCCCGTCCAATCGGAAGCTAAAATGGTAATTCACTTCTTCCCCCCTCTGTCTTTGTGTCTGTCTTGCGCTGTACTTTTTCTCACATACCTCGAAAGCCTGTTTTTTGTTTTTTTTTTTGTCTAATTCATTCTTTCATAAAATTGCTCGCTCTCTATGAAAAGCATTATAATATTATGAAACCAGGGTCTATGCAGGTGTAAATGTATGTGATCTTTGTTTTTCATGTTTTGTACAGTCACCATATAAAAAGACAGCATTCTAACTGATCCTGGTACAGCGAAAATAGCCAGACCAAGATCTGTTTGTTTTGAGGCTGGTGATCTGGGGTTAGCAGTGAAGTGCAGTGTAGCTTTTCAGCGCAGTTTCCCACTTGGCCAGCAGAGGGAACAACATGAGGTCATGCAGAAATTTCCCGCTAAACATTCTCTTTGCCAGATGCATTAATGTGTATGTGCGTAGCCTAGCCAGTGCTAATCCCAAACATAACAGTTTGTAGCTCACGCTCCCAGGCAGGAAGACATTTTAATTAATGGATTTGTTTACTATCGCTTTCGTAATGTGAGCGTACCGAGCATGTCACCAGTATGGTGCGCCATATGCACGATTAACCGGCAGGAACCCTGCAAGGGTTTCCCACAAGGAAGCGAGTCGCACCAGCCGCCCGATTTCCTGTAAGGATTACGTTCGTTTTACGGTCGTGGCGCCTAGTGAAACTCATCAGCTGCTCTGCTGGCTGGGATTTAGACGTACGAAGGAGCTCCTTCAGTCTGTCTGTCCTGTTCTCTGAGATAGATAACAGCACGACAGACACGGCGATCCTAGGGCTTTTATTTTAGTTTGGGGAATTAAGTGGGGCTGTAACTAATACAGTGGGGCCAGCCTTGTCGTTAGCCAATGATGCGTTTTGAATCTATGAGTGAAAGGGGAGAGGACACTCCAGAAGCCAATCAGCTTTGAGCTGGGAGCAGTGCCCCTCTGGCCCCGCCCCTGGTGAGGGACCAGACATTAGACGGAGCTCTGCAGATACTGAAGCTCTGCATAATTGATATGAATCGCCGAGGCGATTGGCTGCTAATTACTTCATCCTCCATTAGACCGGAAAGGCAGCCGATCTCCGTCACTGGGTCACCCCTGAGCTGGTCTCCGGTCCCTTTTGATGCTGTTAGATGTCTGTACCCACACAGACTTGGCGCCCTCCTGCCTCGTCCGCTGGCGGCAAATTGTTTTCACGGTGGCCGGATATCACCTGCCATCTCCCCGGCAGCTTACGGCTCTCCGATCGCATGACGTGAACAGGGATTCGTGTTTGCCAGAGAACGGCAGCGCCCCCTCTGTCGCCGGAAGGTTTTCAGGAATGCCCAGTGTCCAGCGGCACCACGCCCGTCTGCCATGGCCGAAGTCGGGCGGCCGCCATTCAATTCTGCCCCCCCGATTTGCATACGCACCCGGCAGCTCCCCTAAGGGGTCCGCGGCAGGGGCTGCATCGGGCCCCCCCGGCCCCATCCCCCCCCCTCCTGGGGCACTGGGGTGTCGCTTTACAAGGACTGATGATGCTGCAAAGTCCACCATAATGATAATTAACTCGCTGAATTCAGACGATTATGCTGTTAATTAGTTGCAAAATAAAGATAAGTAATGCCGTGGCAGATGGTGTAACGGCGCCCATGAGGAGGAGGGTTAAAACGTGGAGGAGGTCTCCGTGGCAGATATGAAATATGCATCTGACAGATTTTCGTCGTCCTTCCTTGAGCTGTTCTCGGGGAAAAACAGCAGCGTTTTAGCTGGGAAGCGACCATCAGCTGGCGCCACACCCATGGGGGGGGGGTGCGTTACCGGGCCGCCAGCGAGCGAGCAAGGCCTCTCTGACCTCCGCTGTCGTCTGTGCCCCCCCCGACTGGGAACGCCCGGGGCCCCCGCTTCCATGGGCCTGTTTTATCTGTTTCTTGCTGTGGGGGGTCTCTCTCCTGGCTTGTCTAGATGCTCAGTGGTTCTTTCTCCATTTATTAAAAACGAGGTTGTACACAGCTCATGTCATTTTGTGATTTCTTCCGTTTTATCTGCTGATGATTAGACCATCTCAGGCAGGTTAGTGAGCTTGGTGTCACTCGGAGGAGAGAGAGGATTCCCCCGTCATGCTGTGTCCATGGTCAGCACGGTGACCCCCTTTGGCCTAGACACACGAGTGCAGAAGAGACGTCGGCTGGGCTCTTCCGGGATGGCCGATATACATGTGACACGATGCTGGGGGGGGGTTACTAGATGCTGGAGGTCCCTCGAGGGGGAGGGAAATTAGCCATGAAGGCAGCGCTACGCAGGAAGCGTCTGTCTGCCTGTCAGACGTCCTTCCCCCCTGATGGGAATGAGATGTCACTTCCAACACCGAGGACGAGCATATGAAACTTCAGCGTGCGCCAGGCTGTCCCTTGGGCCACAAGGGGGCGCTGTGCCGGGAGTCTGGGAGTAGTATCCCAAACTTGCTTTTGACCTCTCTGCTGCAGAGGCTGAAGGCGGCACTGACGCAGCAGCACCCTCAGGTAACCAACGGAGACGCAGGCGACGTCCCCAGCAGTGCGGCTGCAGAAGCCCCTGCCCCCCTGCCTGCCCCTGCCCCCGCCCCTGCCCCGGCTCCAGCCAAACCAGAGGAGCCCTGCCCACAGTCGCTGCAGCAGCCTGCCACCTCCACTACAGAGACACCTGTGAGTATCTGTCTGTCTCTGTCTGTGCCTGTCTCTGTCTGTGCCTGTCTCTGTCTGTGCCTGTCTCTGTCTGTCTGTCTTTGCCTGTTTGTCTGTACCTGTCTCTGTCTGTGCCTGTCTGTCTGTGCCTGTCTCTGTCTCTCTGTCTGTGCCTGTCTCTGTCTGTCTGTCTGTGCCTGTCTCTGTCTGTCTGTCTGTCTGTGCCTGTCTCTGTCGATCTCTCTCTGTCTGTGCCTGTCTGTCTGTCTGAGTCAGAGAGTATCAGTTTCTAATGAGAATGTCATACTGAAGTCTAGCAGAACCGTTTTAGTGTCTTACATGCAGTGTATGTGTGTATACGAGGTTCATAAGTGTATGAATTTTATTTTATGACTCACTGCATCACAGCGAGGTCTGTAAACAGCAGCTGTGTGTGAGATAGGTGCCGTGTGTCGCTTCATTTTCCAGTAAAAATATCATATATTAAAACCCAGTAGAGCAAATGGTCTTACCATAAATGTGTATACAAGGTTTGTAAGTATAAATTATATTTTATAATTCACTACATCACAGCGAGGGCCGTAAACAGCAGCTGTGTGTCCGTGTAGGTTATGTATATATTATGTTGTGGGGAACCATTTTTTCACTCCCCACAAGGGGAAGCTCAGTTGTGTAAAGACTGCAATCAAAAATCTAATAAAGCCAAAAGTCTCATGTTTGGTTATTCATGTTAAAGGTAGGGCTGGGTAGGGTTAAGGTCATTATATTGGGATTAGAGTTTTCCCAATAGGATTGTCCCCACAAAGATATATTTACAAACCTGTGTGTATATGAGATCTGTGTGTGTGTGTGTGTGTTAGTCACGCAACGTAGTACCCAGTCACCACCCAGAGCCTGTGTTTGGTATGGCAGGCCTCACCGGCGCCCCCTGCCCAACACACCCCCAGCACGGGTGGCCGGCGGCGCAGAGCCACCAGCGAGGACCCAGACGAGAAGAGGCGCAAGTTCCTGGAGCGCAACCGGGCGGCGGCATCGCGCTGCCGGCAGAAGAGGAAGGTGTGGGTGCAGTCACTGGAGAAAAAGGCGGAAGACCTGAGCTCAATGAACGTGCAGCTGCAGGTAGGCGGATGGGGGCGGCCTACTGAGACAGGACAGGATGGGGGCGGCCTGCTGGGACCGGACAGGATGGGGGCGCCGCTCCCCACCGGCGCCCCCTAATGAAGTCGTCTGGGGCGACCGAGTGGTGGGGGGGGTGGATTGGGAACACGCCGTCGCCTTGCTGTCAATGAAGACGTCTCTCCAGATGTCAGCAGCGCGCAACTGCACAGCTCCTCCTCCTCAGTAATTTATGGGGGGGGGGGGTGGATCCCCCCCGGCAAAGTCTCCCCGGGAAACGTGTCTGTTTGAACCTTCATTTTGAAGAAAGCAATTAGGATCTAATGCTGACAAGTTCGAAACAGTTCACATGTCTGTTGTCTCCGCTGATAACCGTGGACGGGGGGGGATGGGGGGGCGTCGCCACCGATGCCGCCGCATCCCAGACAGCTTAATGAGATGTGCTGTTTATTTGCGCGCTGTCTCCTTTGTCCATTAAACCTGTGGGAGACGCTAATGAGTGGGTGGGGGGGCATTTTATTGTTTTCAGAAATTCAGAAAGAAATAAGCGGTAAAGAGAGTAGAGTCCCTCCCCCGCAGACACGGCTGGCACTGGGGGGCGAGGAGGTGAGTAGATGGAAGTGCTGGGGTCAGGCTGCAGGTGTCTGCGGGCCGGAGCAGATCTCCACTGCGTGGTGCCTAACTGACTTTTTAGTGAGCCAGAGACGCCATCGGCCTTGGGGAGGGGGCTAACTTCAGTGTGCCGTCTTCGGACCCTAGCATATTAATCACCCACACCTGAGAGCGTGAGCTGTGGGCATGGGGGGGTGGTTGTTGCATCACGCCTCCCTCAGGTCCTTAAGACAAGCCGCAGCGAGAATCCCGTATGTCACGGGTTCCCACCCCTCACTGAACCTGTCTTGGCCACTTGGGGGGGTGTGGGATGGCCGGGCCAGCGGCACGAGGAGGACGCAGCCTGCACGTTAGCGGCCGAGCAGATGGACCTCGGTAAATTGGCCGCCCTTTCAGCCGATAGACAGAAGCCCTTAGAAGGAGAGGGGAGAGCTGTCAGAGCGCCCCCTGGGGGTTGTGACCACAGGGCTGTAAATCTGTGGGGACAGCTCACCTCTGATAGGTGGGGGCCATGTGGCCTGTGAATGTTAATGAGGAGTAGGGCACACCCCCTCATACATAGTTCATTGCTGTGTTATCATGTACCAAAATCACCCCCCCTACATAATAAAGTCCACCTGACCCTGTGTCCCCCCCCCTTATAGAATGAAGTCACCCTGCTGAGGAATGAGGTTGCACAGCTGAAGCAGCTTCTCCTGGCCCATAAAGACTGCCCCGTGACAGCCATGCAGAAGAAGTCCGCCTATCACAGTGAGTAATTTCCCGTGGAGGGCGGTGCCTGAAATATTACTGGGGAGGGGGGGCATCTCACTCCACATCTCCCTTCGGTCTGCTTCCACTGTGAGCTTCTCGCCACCGTTAATTAATAGCTATGATGAACTCTCCGGCTCTAACTCCCTGTAAACGACACGGTATCGTGCACGTGTGCCCCCCCCCGCACCACGTCTCGAGATCCGGCCACGTTCCGCCCGTGATCCTTTGGAACATTGCAGGCCGTTCTCTGTCCCGTGTACCTCCTGATGAAGAAAACGGTACATGGTGTGGTGCCATCTGCGCTGTGCCGTGCTTCTCCGACGTGATTTGACTCCGTTTTGCGAGACTCGCGGATATGGAGACGCTCTCTGCCATATGCAGCCACTTCGTTTCAATTTGCCTCTGTCAGTAGAGCTCCTGCTCGGTGCCGCTAACAGGTCTTCAGGTGCCTGCTGTAAAATTTTAATGGTTGCCAGGTTTAAACGGGCCCTGTAAGCACTTTTAGAAGAATGGGCAATACTTTCTAATTCCCTTTATCTCGGGGACATGTCCAGGTCTTCTTCCCCAAAGCACACTGAATATTGATTTTCTTTTTTTTGGTCAGAACAGCACTTTGCGTTACGCGAGTCCACGCCCCGGCTGATTGGCCGGTTTTCGCCAGACAGGGCCCTCCATCTCGCGGCAGACTTTCCGCTCTGCGGTCTACAGGCTCTCAGCGTTTCTCGCCTGACTGGATGATAATTGCTTCTAAAATATGACATGATGGCTGGCCGCCTGTCAAGGCCCTGGTGTGTTGCCTCTGTCCTGCTGTCTGTCTCTCTGTCCGTCTCTCCGTCTCTCTTGCTCATTATCTCCGCCTCTCTTTCTTGTGCTGTCTTGTTCTGTCTGTCTCTCTCTCTTCTGCTGTCTGTATGTGCTTTGGTCCTTCTGTCTCTGTCTTTCTCGCTCTCCCCGTCTCCCTCGTTCTGTCTTTCTGAGCAGCACTGCCCTCTCGGAAACCCCCCCGACGGGCCATTCGGAGCACAGGCTTCAAAGCACCATCGTCAGCGTGTCAGATATTTTTAAAAAATACGTCTTTGGATACGGAGCGCCCCGTACTTTAAAGTGAGATTCCTCCAAACCGCTGTGTTTATCTTTCCACATGTCGGTACTAAGAGCCAGCAAAGGCGTCCAGCCAGGAAGGGCCCCCTCCCTCTGGGGGCCCCGGGCTCCACTGGTGCTGTCTGCTAGCATACTTAACCACCCAGCTGAGGCTTAGGCATGGCAGGTGGAAGGAAATTATCCAGCCTTCCCTGCAAACAAGCCAGGCTTCCCATTCGCTTGGCAGACTGAGTCCTCCATCTGTTTGTAGAGAAACACGCTTGAAAATTTGTTTAAGAGAAATAAATAAATAAACAAACAAACAAACAATGCAGTATCGCCGCCTTGGGAACCTGCAGAATCGTGGGAGATAAGGCAGGAACTCCGGCAACAGCATCCGGATCCTAAACCTGTCGCCATTAGGATGTATTATGCCCTACTCAGTGTGGGACTTCGCCGGGGGAGTGAGCAGGAGGGAGATCCGGTCGGATTTACGCCGAGATCCGGCTTGCTTTTGGGGTCGGTAGCAGAAGCGTTTAAGGCGTGTTGACATGCATTTGTTCCTGGCACGGGATGCTGAGAGCTGGCGCTCATGGAGGGACTTTCAAACACATGTTTCTCTCAGCCCAAATAAAATACCACGTATCTCTGGTTCTGAAATATCAAACCTAATCATTAATTAGCCAATGCCATTTGAAGTGACTTCTTGTCATTAGTGGTATTAATTACTGTGGTGGTCTGCATTCTTTTATGAGTCTATGTTATTGTGAGATTTTTTTTCCCCCATCAAGATCCAATTAATTCAATGCAACTGCCTAACAGCTGGTGGTATTTCGACTCCAAGTCTTGCGTATTCTCCAGCGTGAGCATCATTAAAATCAGGTGCTGTAATCATCTGTCGCAGCAGTAGTTGGCAAGCTAGCAGAAATACTAATGAAATCAGAATGAGGTGTTCTCGAATGCCGTCGGCAGCCAGGAAACCCAGCGCGGCCTCACCGCTTTGGCTAAGATCGCAGCTTTAATTAAGCAGAGCGAAATGCTGGCTATATTTAAAAAGAGTGAGAATTAAAATAACAGTAAATGGCCGTCTGCACTGTGTCGGATCTGCAGAACTGAGGTTCAGCACGTTTGGGGTCCGCTGGAGATGATCCGCACAGTTGGGACGGTGGCAACTCGGCCAGGATGGCATTGACCACATCAGGGTTATGTTAGAATATTGGCTTGGGTTTGTCGTGCATGTAGTTTGGCTTCCAAGCAGTGCCTAAACAGCGCCGCCCTGGTGGTACCCCCCTCCTTTTCTGCCCCCGCATTTTAGACGCTGAGAAGGAGGACAGCTGTGAAGACATGTCAGTGCCGGGCAGCCCCCAGTCGGAGGTCATCCAGCACAGCTCAGTCAGCACCTCCAACGGGGTTGGCTCCTCCTCCCTGACCCTGGCTACGCCGGGCACCGCCCCCGCAGCAGACCACAGCACAGAGGAAGCCCAGTCACAGCTGGGGGTGGAACTTCCCCCCCAAACACAGTCCTCAGGAAGCTGATTGTACAGGCTTGAAGAGTTATGGCATGCTTGGCAGGCAGAAGGGATCTTGTTTCTCCTCCATTTTGGGGAACGATGAAATGCTGAATTCCTGTCTTACTTTTTTTTTTTTTTTTTTTTTTTTTTTTTTACTGGTAAACAATGTGTTTCAGTTCTTTAACACCAAATGCATCTCACCTGAAGTGATAAGAGATGCTGCAATGGCACTTTCTTGGTGGATTGAAAATCAAACTGATTGTATTTTTTTGCTCTCCTCCTCGGTCAACATTTACTGTATTTATTTGACTGAATATTTCCATCTTCTGGTTTGGAAATTTTCAAATGCTGTAAGGTGTCCCGTTTCAAGTCGAAATGGATCGAACGGTGCGTAGTGAACGAGACATTCCTACCAAAGTGTGTCGTGTGGCTCAGTTCAAAATGTCTTTCCGTCGCTCTCTTTACGCACTGGAATGAGAATGACGTGGGAGGATGTTTTGTTTTTTTTTTCTCGTTATTTTTATGCTGTTTCTATTTTGCACATGTGAAGAAAATAGGGGTTGTGCGCCATATCGTCTGACTGCTCACCTGTTATGCGTCTGCAGTTTTTAGGTGTAGATTTGAATACGCGTCTTGTTGCGGTCTGGGCTGAGTCTGATGTCGTGTTGTGTATAGGAGTGGTCCAGCTTCTCCTTTTGCGGAGCACTGTTGCCGAAACGTCAGGGAACGCCTCTGTCAATGAAGTAGTTTTAAGAAGGGACTTTGATTAGAAACATGTGCTGAACAGCAAACACTTTGACTTACATTCCATATGTAGTTGGGTTGTTACAGATGCAGCGATTGTAGTTTACAGTCACTTATTTCCCCGTCACCCGAACATCTCCCCAGTGGCTTCTTAACTAAACGTGCCATTAATGTTTATTACTGGATTGCTAAGGTTTCTGTTTGTTGTATGGGTTACAAAAACCACCGTTACTGTGTTCCTGATGTTAGGGTGTTCAGTACATTGAATTTTAATTATTTTTTTTTTATTATTATTATTATTTAAAAAAAAAAAAAAACACTTTGCAGAAAAGAGTCTGTCCAGGGCTGTCGTACATATCTTAGGTATTAAAGACAATGAAGATATTTTCCTCTCTTATTTACTTAATTGGTTTGTCAATGCAAAAAATTACCTTTTAGGAAACATTGTAAATGGCATCTTGACTGATACAGCATATGTAAACTTTCCTATATGTCCATTGTTTTTAAAGGATAGTTTTAATGCAGTAGTAGAGTTCATGTAATAAGCTTTTTATTAACGAAAAAAAAAAAGACATGAAGAAACCTTGAAGTGAGGCTTTGACAGCCCAAAACGTGAGCGTTTGCCACAGTTGTATATCTTTAACGACATGGAGATGTGAATAGGACCATGTGCTGCTGAGCTAATGTAAGAAAACAAAAAAAAAACACACATATACCAGTTCCAAGGAAATAGTCAACTGTATGTAACGAGTCATGGCACCAATTCTTTATATCATTTGCCTTTTCTCTTAAAGCATAATGGCTTTACTACTATGTAGTTTTATAAGACAATTCTGCGTCGTCTCACATTCAGTATCCTCTATTGAAATTTCATTCTTGTTTAACAGGTGATTTGTACTGTCGATATTTTTGTGTTATTTGCATGAGTAAATTCTCTGAGAGAATTAATCGAATATTTAAACAGTGTCTCGGTTAAATAAGTACCATTGGACATGGTGTGTCACCTTAGGTTCTGGCCAGTGGATCGTAGGTTCATGACTGGCCCCGTAAAATGTTTTTTCATTGTTTAATTGCATTAAAAGGGTGTGATACTATTGTGTTGGTGGAAGTTATGTATAAAGTACCTTAAATTAATAAATTGTTGTAATAAATCTTTTAGTATCTCTTCAAGCGTTTTAATCTCTAATTCTTCTATCGGTTTGTTTTTCACATTTTTTTATCTAGGTTTATCCCTTGTCGTTTTCTTTTTTATAGCTGCCAAAAAACAGGACTAGCTCTTTTCTGCTTACATTTCCTTTGTTCAATTGCTATAATTTTTCATTTTTGTTTTCCTCTAATGCACAAACAAAGGAGCTACAGTTTTCCGTTTGTGGGGTTTCGTTTCCCTCTGCCTAACCCTGCCATCTTGTGGATATTTAGAGACTTACCTTTTTGCCGCTAATGTATGTTAATACCGTGATCAGCATGGGTGACTTCTGTTCTCAAAGATGCCTTCTTACTCTAACAAGTGTGCGAGCAGTGTGGTCAGGTAATGCAATGAGGTGCTCAGCAGTTGGTGTATACTGTGCATTTTCACTCATGGCTATAGATGAATTTTTAAAAATTGCTCTAAATATACAAATCCTGTACACCAAGGAATTTGCATGCAGTGTGAATCCTTTTCTTCAGCTACAACGTGACTTAAGTTCACAATACAGTCAAGAGGAGTGACGTTCCAGGAAATGCGCTTCTTAAATAGTAACATAC
>JAABNX020000040.1:10337911-10352432 GCA_015163995.2 Mormyrus lacerda
GGGGGTGGTGGGAGGGTAGTGGGGCGGGACTGTGGGTGTCGCTAGATGCCCCTGGACATGGAACAGAGAACCCTGGAACCATTTGCTTTGTGTAAGTATTGATCTAGACCCTTATAATTAAAATGTTAAAAGTGGGCCTGGGGCAGTGACATCGACTGCACTACAGCGACAAATCATTGGGCTGCTGGTCTGATTTGAAAGCCGTTGGATTGGACGAGTGGAGAGTGATTTCAGCACACTGTAGTGCACATGGTGATTCACTTACAGCACAAGTACAGCATTTAAACTACACACACACACACATCCAGAGGCTAAGCCCAAGACCCTCCACTTGACTGTGCCTGTCTGGGCTACATGACAGCGTGGATCACCCCTGCTCTCATGTGCTTTGATTCACTGTGTTTTACAACACCAGTTAAGTGTTGTTTATAAATTGTTGAGTGCTGCATTATCTTTTATAATTCTTTCCTGTGACAATAAAGTGAATGTTGAATCTTAAAATTTGATATTATGTATTTCTATGGTGATGGTGTCTGCTGTAGATGTCCCCTCTGCCGACGTTTGTCCTTCAGCTTGGATCTCATGCTCTCCACCCCCACTGTTGTGTCACTCATCGTGGGGGGGGGGGGGTTGGGGGTTTATCGGTATTGTCTTGTGTGTTTTTCATTGTTGGTAATACTTTGCTGTAATACTGCAGATGCAAATTGAAACCAGTCATCCATCCATCCATCCATCCATTTTCTGCAATCACTTGTCCTATTAAGGGTCATGGGGGGATCAGAGCCCATCCCAGAAGCTATGAGCGCAAGGCGGGGAACAAGCCGGGATGGGGCTGAAGCCAATCTTAATGTCAAGAAAACGGTAACCGTACCAAACTTACTCATTACTGCCATCTACTGCTCCTTCAGTATATCATTGTACAACCGTGCTTAACCATGTTGCAACTTTAATTACATCAGAAATTTTGTGTTCCGTCATTTCACCTTAATCTTTTTGGTTTTTCACAACACGATATTGTGGGAAAATGTAGAAGCTCGAGACTAACGGGGATTTGGGAAAAAGCTGAACTTAAAGAGCTCAGTCACTCTGGGCAACACTGTCCCCACAGAATAAGGCAGGGTATTCAAATCCCACCGCTACTTTGTGTGTGGAGAGTTTGCATTTTCTCTCCATGTTGTCTAGGTTTCTTATCACAGTCCAACGACGTGCAGATAGGTTGTCGCTAAATTGCCTCTGTATGTCTGCCTTCCTTGTGTCCTGTGCTGCCTGGAATGGACTCCAGACCCCAGCCTGTGATAACCAGGTGAAAGGCAAGTGGATAAACCCCATAACATCCAGATCAGAAATCTCTTGTGAATATATGTGGATCGGAAACAAAATTACTAAAAAAATCTGTTGAATTAGGAAATTACTATTTTAGGGTGGGATTCCTCATTGAATTCTTATTTATACAACACGCCACTGTTGTAATACTGTCAAGGAAAGTTTTTTAAAAAAGTAACTCACATGAACTCAGAAAGAATGTATTTCATAATGTGAGAGTTAAATATATACAGGTTGTCTTATATTAACATACTGCTTGTTAGATGTTTTGCATATGAAATGTATTTGCCAAATGTTTATTTATACCACTGTTCTAGTAATAGTAATTAGTAATAATAATTACAACTTTATTGATCCCCGTGGGGAAATTGTTTTTTACGCCTCCCTCAACTTGCTCTTTGTAGAGTAAGCTGTCCGAGAAGGGCAGCCACCTGTTAGAGTGCCCAGGGAGCTGGGGGTTAAGGGCCTTGCTCAAGGATCCACAGACATGCTGAGGCTGGGTTTGAACCTGTGACCTTGTGATTACAGGCACACAGGCTTCTATAGTAAGATATTAAATAATAATGAATAATAATAATGAAGAATGTGTTATATTTTAAGTCTATGCAAGAGTGATGTGTGGAGGTGAGTTTTGGTGTGATCAGTAGGATGTAATCACTTATACCACTCTCATGATTGCTACTAACCTGTCTTTCCTGGGGTTGGGGGCTTTTTTATGATACTTTATCATTCAGGGGAAAAGCAGAGTTGCATATGTTTTATAATTTGTAGTACAGCGTAGTATGACATACAGTGACATAGTGTAACACAGGGCTGGGACTGACCAATAGGTATACCAGGCATTAGGTATACCAGGCATTAAGTATACCAGGCATTCTGCCTGTGGGCCGATGGGTGTTAGCCAGCAAAATTTACCATGAGGATCTCCCCCGCAAAAAAACACCGCGGCCCATGATGGACCCAAAAGACCATGGCCAAATTTTTGTCCTAATCCTGCCTTTATAGTATAGAATATCATATTATAGCATAGCCCAGCGCAACACAGCACAGCATAGTATAGCATAGCATAGCATAGCATAGCATAGCATAGTATAGTATAGTATAGTATAGTGTTTTATATGACCAAGCTGTCCTATCCAAAATTAAATACATATATGGAAATAAAAAGTTTCGGTTGAACACTTCTAGGAAGGTCACAGAGACACAAGGGGTCACTGCCCCCCTCGACCACCCCTGTCGACATGGCCGTGACCTCTCAGTGTGCTCGGGGTTTTCACTGACACCGTCTGGCGACCCCGAAGACAGCCCTTGAAAGGAAAGCTGGAGGTGCAGAAGTGCCATGGCACTTTGCTCCCTTTTTCCTCCCCCCCCCCCTGTTTCTCACTGATGCCCCCCTTCCTGGCATTCTGTTCTTACTCAGCTGTGACTCGTCCCCTGTCCTTGTGACTCTCCTCTCTCCGGTCCAGCATCGGAAGTCAGTTGCCACGGTATTGGCTTAGACCTTGCAATGCTGAGTATCGTTTATAAGATCAAGGAAATTGTATACTATTAAACATGGTATTTGGCATGCTGATCATATACCATTCTTAACAGTTTAAATTAACATTTTTGCATTTCCTTCCAAATGATAATACCTGAATTATAAGGCAGATTATTGGCATACTGTAGCATTTTGTGAGGAGTGTTGTGTATGATAAATAATAACTTACAGATCTTTGAATTAATGGCACATGTGAACAATACATGAACTTAATAACTAAGTCATTTTAAAAGTAAAAGACAATGTGCATAGTTTTCGGTTTGTTTAGCCACGTGGACGCTTCTTTCAATTGATGGCATGATGCACACGCGCGTGTTAGAAGCACATCTGGAAACATTGCATCACTGCAAAAGTCCCGGATTTGGGGGAAGCAGAAGTTTCTCTGCACACAGCGACACTGTAGCTATATGCACGGTCTCTCGGAGTTAAATGCCTCCTCTTAGGTTTGTTTGACACAACAAAACTGCGAGTGATGTAGCAACGAGTGGAGATTAAAAAAAAAAAAAAAAAAAAACGAGGTCGCACAGGTTAGTAAAATGTTGCACTAATCTAACAGTTTGCAGGAAAAAAGGACTTGGGCGGAAATAAATATCAAAATTACGTTATGCGAAGGAGTGGTAGTATGCAAGACGCTAAGGAGAGTTTGTGGTCGAGTGGAAAAAAGTTGCCTGACGATTGAAATTCACCTTTTATGCTGGTTTTTGGCGGTTGTCAGTATTTGGTTTCGAAATCCTATTGTTGTATAGCAAATAACCAAAAAAGTGTGATCTAATTCTGCTTATCGAAGGACATCAGCTTGTATAAAGAGATCAAAAGTTATCGAAGTGCGTTAAATGTGCGTTAGTTATGATTTCTACATACACAGACTTGGTGTTTATGGTTTGTAAATTGTCTTGATGAAGTCGCCTGATTAAAACGTTTGTTTTATTACCAGAGGTGCGCATATTTCAGATAAATAACACGAGTTTTAACACCTCATCGTACACATTATCAGTTTATCCGAAGACTTAAGAACTTTATCAGTGATCCTTCATGATGGCGTTAAATAACTTTGCGGATCGGGGGAAGTTATGCTTCGTCTTCATGATGGACATTATGGTCCAAACAAGTCCTGCAGGACGTGTCTGCTGCTGATGTTTGCTCCACGTCAGTGTTGATTACATTATTATTATTGTTATTTCTTCCAATTTCGCACCGTGATCCTAGCATTTTGAGGGTGTTTGCGGCTTTTCCGAAAGCCATGGTGCTGTGTCTGTGTTCGGCTGGGTGTTGATGGTTACGTACTGCTAGCTTACAGACGTATATACATAGTTTGGACTCGGATTTATTCGCTGGGTCATTTCCCAGTATTGTTGCATTCTCGGTGCTACTGAAATTGAACTCTGCTTTTTGACAGTACTAGCGTCTTTCTGGTCTTTCTCCTACTTGGACATGTCTCTTGTTTACACAGTCGATCATCGGTGAGGTTTACTGTCTGCATTGGCTCAGGGTCAGTGTGTAACATGAACTTGTCAAAGTTACAATGTGCCGCTCGAAAAAGACTTTTGCTACGTGTACTCTGTGTTTTGACCATTTCTCTTTTAACTGTAAGACAATTAAAAGGGACAATATCTACTTTACTTAAAGCGGATAAAAAGCTTGTTCATAGTTGTAAGTGTAACATAATACACAGGAATTTAAATCAGCCAGATAAAATGAATCATAATGAAATTATTAAAACTTGATACATGACTTGGGACTTATATTTATTATTTACATATACGTTTTATACATCGCAGAGATATGGAGAGTGCATATTAGTCAGAAGTCGATTCATCTTACGTTGTTTGACAATTATCAATAACTGTAGGTCAGAAAAGCTAGACTTTCAATTCTGAAATGAATAAAGCAGTACCACATAACTTAATGCCTGGTTCCTCATTTAATCCCGCGTAATGCTTACTTCGTTTCTTAAAATTAACTCGTTTTTTTTCATTCTGCAGTGTCAGCAGTTCTGGACAGTGCGGTGAAACGCTGGGAAGGGAATCGACGATAGTTTTTACCAGGGGTGAATGTGTGTGTGTGGGGGGGGGGGCACTAGCATAAAACTAATATTTTATGTTAAATATGGGGAGGTCCAAACGAATAATCATGAAATTATGAAATGTGAGAGGCACGTGCCCCTCAGATTTAATGGCGGCGACGCCCATGCTTTTTATTTTCCTGTAATGACACGGGGTCCCACGAAAATGATGTTTATGAGGTAGAAACGCGGTGGGAATCTGCTTTAGTGTCAATATTATAATGTGGAAATGGAGTTGGATGGTATTTTTAAAATGCCTGGTGTGTTTTCTTTGTGGCTCCTGGGCCAATGTTGACGTTAAAGTCCACAAAAATGTAGATGAGTTGCAGACGTTTCAGAACTCCACATAAAATTGTCTGTATAGGTGATGACTTGGGAGCTTGATGGTTTTCGTGTATAAGGTTCATGTAGCAGAATAGCTTTTGTTATGAGATGAAAGATTGCTCTTGCATTAGCAGTGAGCCCAGAGCACTTAGAGTTTTTGTAAAGAACAGCATTTTTCTCCTCATTTCTGTCACGTTGTGGTTATTGCCCCCTCCCAGAATGCTGTAAAACAGGTATAGCAATGAGTGACTGTGGGTACCCTTCCACATTCCATCATGGCGCCCCTTCCGTTCACGGGCTACAGTGAATTGCCTCTTTACCTTGTATGGTGCTGTTCTTTTGGCTCCTGCTGGTCCATCGCCACGACCCTCGTCTGGTCTGGGCAGGCATCCCGGCCCGAAAGCTGCCAGCGGGCACGTAAACCTGACCCGCGAGTCGGTTCCGCTAGAGGCCGCACAGTCGTAGGTGTGGATCTGACGCGGTGTGGTGTTGACAAAGGACAGTCACATGGCTAGGCTGAGCAAAATGGCCCTGATGATGAGCAGTGATGCATTCTGGGAGCTGGTCCAGGTGTCACGCGAGTTCATTGACATGGGAGTGACCACAAAGGCCTGCCATCCGAATTTTGTGAAACGTGAATCGATGGCGTGTAGCCGGCCCTGTAAGCATCGCTGTCATACGTGAGTCAGTGCACAAGTACGGCAGAAGGCCTCTGTCTATCCCTAACCTACTATGAGCTGTTCGCTCTGGTCTCACTGGTGAGGAGTTGGATGGTAAATACGCGCTATCTGAGTTTTGTGAGAGAAGCATTTAAGTTTTATTCTGTGGGGTATAATGGAAGGAGTCTGGCTGGACATATTTTTAGCCTGATCTGTTCCTGATAGGATTTGTTCTGAGAAATTTGCACTCTGCGTTCAGCAGAACCTATTTTCTCCCTCTGAAAAATGATGCTCTGTGTTGTGCATTTTTGTGAAAATCATGATAAACATGATGCGGGGAGCGTGACTCTGTTCATGTTGTTTTTTTTATTATTTTTTTTTAAAACCTAGCAGCACAGTGCAGTGCAGTGCAGTGCAGTTAACGTTATGGAGAACTGGTGGGGAACTCTGATAGGCTCACTGTGCCGTGGGGAGGAAATGTGTGGGGCAGCAATGCAGAACACAGGAAGTGTCTACTTTGTGGTGGGGGGGGCACTGGCAGGAGTAACCGACAGGACGAGGTGAGACCTTCTGAAAGCCTCTTTCCTTATCCTTAGACTGGGCATTAAGGGAGGGGTAACTTGTGGCATTAACGATTTTGTTAACGATATCACGTCTCGTTAGGAGTTTGTTGGACTGTGTGTGTGCAGGAGCGGCTGATCCGTTTATCTGGCGTTTCTTATCTCCGTGGCGATTTAGACTATGGTGACATGAGGAACTGAAGTATGTCTAAATGTGGAACTGTGACTTCTGCAAAGTTCTGGTCAGCTTAAAAGGGAATCATGAAGGCATTCCTCATACCTTGGTGACCAACTTCTCATTGGTCATTTCATCCGTCTATTTTTCCAAGTTTTTCTTCCTCAAACGCAAGAATATAAAAATAATTTAGGCATCAAACAACCCTTGAGCTTGCAGTAAGTAAAGTAATATTTTGCCATGGTGGCGATGACAGAAATATACTCCGGGTGTTTATTGATGATGGCATGTGCTTTGCTGCGTTTAAAACATTTCTGTACTTCATTATGGCTCTCAGGAATCCGCACTTGATCGTTTACCTAAATTCTTCCATAATCGTTTATCCTGTAGAGGCTCTGAATTGTTTTGTTTGATTCGTCTGTAGCTGTCGTTGGGTGGAGTAATGTCCCCGTAAACTGCTTGGTGCACCTGGAGAGACGGTCGGCTGTGTAGTAGCCTGACGCTCCATGCCAGGCAGCTGCCGAATTTGCTCTCGATGTTGAGCCGGAATTGTTTTATTGCCGTCCCCGCTGATAATAAACACTTGAATGTAAATATTGTTCGATGGCACACGGGGAAGGAAGCAAACCTTCAAGCCTTCATGGTTGCCAGGGTGTTGTGTCTCAGAGATGTGCTTTCAGGTCCATCCACATGCCTGCCGAAGTGGGGGGGGGGGGGGCTTGTCAGCAAAAGCTGAAAACCTTTTGTCTGTTGCTTTTGTAAGGAAAGAAAATCAATATTCATGTCCCCAGGAAGTGTGAGTAGTACTTGTTTCACCCAGGTAGATCACCGTATGAGAAGTCATGAATTAAGGTGAATGATCTGTTGCCACATTACCGGCGGCTTAGCTAGAAATTCTAGGACAGAAAGTCACCTCGGGCCCCCCTGCCCAACTTTACATATAATGTCACATAAGGGGTCCTGTATAATGCTGGTCCCCCTGAATCTGCCAGGGAACCCACGTCCCTACTGTGCCTTCGCTTGTTACGGGGTGTCGTGATTTTAAAGAGGTACCAAGGTGTCATTTTAGAGGGAGAACCCTTAGGCTATGTGTGACTATTGAAATCAAAGTTAATTTATCAAATACACAACAGTATGGCAAACAGTAGTAGATAGAGGCAATGATGTGAATTTCCCTGAGACTCCCAGTATAAACTGAGTAACAGAAAGGTGCAAAGAAAATTAGTGAAATGTCGATGCTGGTGACACCACAGAGACTTGATCTGCGGCATCGCTTAGTGACCTCCGACGCCACGCTGTCCCTGTCATGGCCTGACCTCTGCTCATGCCGCCAGGGGTGATGGCCGAGGGTAAAAGTGAGCATCCATTTTCAGCAGAGTGTCGTCTTATGTGTCTTTCGTTTACAAATGTGATTTCTGATGACGGTGACATCATGGGATTATTTGAGGGGGCCGGGTGTTAGTGTTTGCTGCTCAGTTTCACCTTCAGAGCACAGACACACACACACGCGCGCACACACACACACGCACACACACACACGCACACACACACACACATGCGTGCGCACACACACATTCTCACACGTGCTTGATCTGCCTCTCCATCATGTTCAGGATCACTGAGCTCATACAGGATGTTATCTAACCCACTCGGCCTGGTCTGGATGACCAGCCCTTGCGGCAGGGGGGGCTCTGGCCACAACCCCGCCCTGCGACTTCTGCAGAAATAGTTTTGGTCCAGTTTTAAAAGCTCCCTGGGTGGCCTGGGCTCTTCACTCTGACCATGTTAGGCTTTTTTTTGTGCTTCTCTATGCGAAACAGGCTACTTTTGCTTGCACAGACATTGGATGTGGCTTTTGCAACGTTACACAGAGTTCAGAGTTGATCTTCAGTTGATGACCCTGTAAAATATAACTTTATCCTCTGTGCTCTGATACTAACAGTAAAACACAGCACTGTTTTTTCAGGCATGTTCAAGCAAATTGTCTAATATTTAGAGTGGATGATATTTATGTGGGGGAAGGTGCTGGCTGTAGTAGGTTTAGTCACTGTTCTGCGATTCTAAAATAAGGATGATCTTTTACAGCATTGCGCGTCTGCTGTCAGGTTGGGGAATGAGGCCCACAGACGTGTAAATGGCGTTTGATCTGTTCTAACGCAGGAAAAAAACCCGAAAAAAATCAAAATGAGCGTCTGAATGGTGCGTCAGATGTTTGGTTTTCAACGAGGAGGAAGTTGAGGTGATTCTGAGGGGAAGTTGCGGAGGGAATAGCTTAGATGGGCAGAGTTCTCTCAGGAAAGTATGTGCAGGGGTGTTGTTTACCCCCACAGACTTCTCATTGGCTACAAACAGTCACTACATTAAATATTCCTTATTTTGGAGATTCTGAAGCAGCATGTTCTGCTAACAGCTTGCTAGGCATTATCTTCTAACTCTGTCAGCTAGCTATCATTTGGCTTTTAAAACACCTTGGTGGTGGTTTTTGTTTTTTTGAGTGGGACACCAGAAAGAACAAACCTACTGTTATAATTAATGTTTTAATGTCCCAATCAATAGGCATCAAGTATGTCTGGATGTACTGAGTGGGGTTATGTGTTTAGCATGGCGTCTTATAAGATTGGCATCTTATTTGAAGCGACGCGGAAATTAAATAATTGATGACAAGGTCTAATAAATGGCCATTTACAAAGTGATTTATGCAGAACGGGGTATTACAACGTGCAACTGATTTATCTTCCTGGTCTGTTTTACTTTTGTTGCTGTTTTGTAGGAAGTTCAAATTCCATACAAATACCGTGGCTGAGCAGTTCAATCACCATCGCGGCGGCAGCCCTCTCCGCCTCCATCTTCTCCACGCCCCCCCCCCCTCCCCCATGTCCGCTAACCCGCGTCTGACCCAGCCCTGGCTCACAGTCTCCTCATTGCATTAAAAAATTAACTTCCTTGCCGCTTGTCTGATTTTGACTTTGCATGGTCCTGCAGCTACTAGAGGCCATTCCTCTGTATGACCACGCGTCTCGTGTCTCCTGTAGCGTGATGCCGTAGCCTGTGGCCAGCACCCTCCCTCGTGTCGATGCAAGGCTGCCACCTGGCGCATGCTAGACATTGCACTGTGGTGCAGTAAGCAGGTTGCAGCTGCGTCAATGTTTTTTTTCACACTTCAAGGTGCAAACCTGTGTCTCTCGCATTGTTGGCCTCATAAGCAAAGTAGCATTTGCATATGGGAATCTTTCTGTAAGTAGAAAAGATACGAGTTTTCACCCGCAGCGGGTCCTAGGCCCCTCTGCTGGGAGTTGCCGTTTGGGGCGGCGCTGCTCTACTGGGCTATTTTCCTTTTTTGACCGATTTTCTGAACCACAATCGCCATTCAAGCTGAAAATAAACTCAGCTGGCTTTTTTTTCTTGCTGCTGTGTTAGTTTTCAGGCTTGTGTGACTCCTAGTGCAAAATATCAAAATGCATTTGCCGTTTTATAATTTTGAAAACTGTTTGACCACCCGATAGATCATTAATCAAATAGACATTTAAAGGTCTCCTTCTCAGTCTCCTTTGGATAGATTTTGTTCTGTCTGGTAAAAATGGTGCGCGCGCGTGTGTGTGTGTGTGGCTGTGTGTGTGTTTGTGTGTGTGTGTGTGTGTGTGCATGTGTGCGTGCGCGCATGCTGAGTGTGTGTGGGAACGACTTTTGCAGAAATGCCCAAAAAGCAGACATTGAGGAGAAAGAGACTAAAAAAAGCCACACAGACGCACAAAAAGCCCCAATGCCTTTTGGTTCCTGTCATCTTTAATCTCTTGGGTTTTGTTGGGGTGGTGATAGGAATATTTCTACTTCGTACCGTCGGTGGAAAGTCCCTGCGGGGATCCATGTGCGTGCGTGTGTTTATGTGTGATGAGGTATTCGGGATGCCAGACATGGTATGTTGATGGTAAGCTGCTCTGCTCCTCATCTTAAGTGCGTGTCTTCAACATGGTTGCCAAGTGCTGGGCACTTTGCACAGGGAGCTGCAGTTGTTTTCTTTTAGAATGTAAACATAATAACGCAGTGCCCACGACACTGCCGCAGTGTCCACACGCCTATCCTACGGTACGCACACGAAGATCCTCAGACACTCGTCTCCTCAAGCAGAACCAGAATCTTCAATGTGGGCTTTGTGCCGCGGCGTCCCAAAGGGGTTTCCCACCAGCCTGGCGCTGCCCAGAATCTCTCCAGGAGAGGGCAGTCTCGAGCAAAGCAGAAGCCTGCCGCCAGACCGCCGCAGTGTCGCCAGGCCGCCTTGCTGAAAGGGTCCATTGTCAGTTTAGAGGAGATCGCCGCAGGCGCGCGTACCACCGATGGACATCAGCTGCATGATGGTGTGTGTGTGTGTCGGGGGTTCCAAAGGCTGCCTTGCAGCCCTCTGACGCCAGGGTTAGCAGAGATGGCCCACTATTCATAGCTGAGTCAGACTACGTGCTCGGGTTGCTGGCTGGATCCTTGTGTGTATCTGGCTGCTGATCTGTTTGTGTGGAGTATTGTTCATTGTGCTTCAACTCTACACGCACTGCAAACTAGCTAATGCTAATTGGCTGTGTCTTCCCGGCTTGTATAAGATGCATGGAGGGGTGGGGGTAACGCGTAAGGTAGCATCTCTCTGATTGTGGTGCGTGGCTGTGGTGGGGACGTTTGCAGCTGCTCAGGGCTCAAAGACCAGGGATCAACCTGCACATGTGGCACGGGGCAGTTGGGGGGGGAATAGATTGGTGAAGTACAAGCTACCCAGAGGGTGTCCCACAAAGCAGGATTTCTCAGATGCGTTAAGTTAAGCCAGAAGTCATGATCGTCCAATAAGAGTTCAGGTAATGAGCGTTCCTATTGGATAGTCATGACTTCTAGCTTAAGTTAACCTAGCTGTGTGTCCGTATCCTGGGTGCTGACATAGGATGTGTTTTTTGTTCAAGTTATTTATATTTATGAAGGAGAGGGATTAGTCCTTTTCCTAAACAATTAAAAAAAATGGGATTAACATGCCAAGAGATCACATGAATACAGCACAAACATTAGACAAAGTTCATGGTGATTGTCAGACATTCATAGGTTGTAGTTGATGGATGAATAGATGATGGGGGGGTAGCATGGTGTTTCTGCCGGAAGAAGTATGACTTTGCTGGGTGGGGGGGGTCAGGGTGGACTCCGTGGGGGTGGTGTGGTACAGAGTGCAGGGGGCCCGCAGCTGCACGTCTGTTTGAGCTTCCTGTTGACTGCTTAGCCAGGATGGCGGGGTCTGATTTGTTTGTGTGACTGACAGCTTTGATGCAGAGCTGCAGTGCGGCGTGACCTGGGTCCCTGTGAGACCAGAGAAAAACCACATCATAACCAAACGTGTGTGGGTACAAAGTTCACAGAAACATATTATAGCCTTTTCTTTCAGTAGGTGGAGAAATTCCACCTTTGAGTCAATCTCTGTTGTAGGGGCTCCTGTTAATATTTCTTCAGAAAAATGCCTGGTCACTTTTGTTCATTTATAGTGAGTTATGATTCACTATAAGGGTCAGGTCAAGTCAAACGTCATTGCTGTTTCAAAATATGCAGCCATGCAATCAAATGAACTACGTTTGTCTTAGACTTTAGAAATTCTTTTATGCAGAACATGGAAATTAGACACACAAGACAAGAATGAAAAAATAAATAAATGTGTAACTCTTTATAAAGGCTGTCATTTACAATATGCATTCGCAGCTGTGATTTCTGGTTTGTAGTGCAGAAATGGTGAGAATTTGTGACATGAATGTGGTCTGTGTGAATGTTGCCCGTATGCATATGACCATGTACTTATATAGCTGTGTGTTCTGCCTGTTAAGTGACAGCAGGACTTCTGATTGGTGAATATGCCCGTCCCACCGCCCCCGCCTCCACCTGCCCCACCCCCTACATTTGCTGTGGTAAGACATCTGAGTCTCATTTCAGTGCTAAACTGGCTGTTTAACACCTACAGTTATGGTTTTGTTATCTAGCTACCCTTTGAACATCATTTCATTTTTGCATGTTTTTCTATGTAATCATAATACCTTTGATTTAAATGTCCTTTTTGGAGAACATGTTGTAGATAAATGAGACCATTGTAAATGCTGTATTAATATTGAACTTGACTGTTAGCGCAGAACAGTCAATGAGCTGTCTAACTCCTTTCCTCTGGTGCTTCTCAAAGGTGCCACCTGGTGGGCAGTACCCGCGTTCGCCTTCCCTCGTAAAGTGCACTCATGCTTATGGACCTTCTTCCCGGTTTTAGGCGAACACAGAAAAACCGACACTCAACAGATCAGAGCAGCAAGGAAGGAACGCGCTCCTGTCGGACATCACGAAAGGCGCCCGGCTGAAGAAGGCCGTCACCAATGACCGCAGCGCTCCCGTCTTTGACAGTAAGGGACTGTGGGCTCCTCTCAGGAGGGCCAGTCAGGCTGCATCGACGCCTGCTGTCAGGCACCGTATTTTTCATATTTTAAGTTACGTTTTAATGTGAATGACTCCTGAAATGGTCATAGCTAAATTTCCTTTGGTATCAGTAAAGTATCCATCTGTCAACTCATCCATCCATCCATACAGTGGAAAAAGTTTGCTGTTTAAATGAAGAAATTAAGCACAGTGCCACTGCTTTTATCTGAGCCCCCGTTACTGCCTTGGGCTGATACGCTGGTGTCACGTGACCTTGACTGGGTCAGCTGACATAAACCAGCCTGCAGTGTTCCGATTTGCCATTTGTTCCCTGGCCCCCTGTAGATGGCTATGAAGGCAGTATTTGTAAGGCTGTGTATTGCTAAGCATGTCTAGAGAAAAACGGGACGCGTTTGTTAAAGGAACTATCTGCTAGCGGGTGGCGTCTTCTTCATTTTGGCAGAGCCCAAGGGTGGTGGTGGTGGAGGAGGAGGAGGTGGAGGAGGAGGTGGAGGAGGTGGCGGCGGCATGGGAGGAGGAGCTGGAGGAGGCCCCGCCGGGGGGCTGGGTGGGCTCTTCCAGGGAGGGATGCCAAAGCTCCGTTCGGCGGGGAACAGAGACGGCCATGGTAGGTCTGTGCAAGCTGCCCCTTTAGCGCAGAGCTTCTCACAGACAGGGATTCACAGCAAAAATCTCTTCCTCACGCAGACTTTAATGGCTCTTCTTGTCATGTGTGTCATTAATTAATGTCATAATGTACGTTTTTAACATGGTCTCTAGTATGGTCTTTATAATGGTGAAAATCGGTGCATTTTTCAAATAACTGAAAGGCAAAACTCCAGTTTGCATATAGCACAATATGAATGAAGTTTGACCCGTTTATTTGGATTAATTAGACTCTGATAATTACGCATTACATTCTGGAGAGTTCCGCTCATGCTGCTGTCTCCTGTTGCCTTTAGATTCTGGAGGAAATAGGCCCCCTATACTGCCCCCTGGAGGAAGGCCCTTGGCAGCTGGACTGGGGGGTCCAACTCCCCCTGTCCATCGGGCAAGCGTCCCTGACCTACCAAAGGCTCGGATGACGTCTCCCCGGCCTGACTTCGGGGGTGCGCCACCCCCTGTGCCAAACACTCCTCGGCCAAACCAGGGAGGGTCGCAAACCCGCGGTCCCCCGCCCCTACCTGGCGGGCGGCCTCCGGCTGCTGGACCGACCCCCCCACCCCTGGTCCCACCTGGCAGACACGGTGGTGCCCCCCCTCTGCCCGGAGGAGGCCCGTTTAACCGCCAGCCCTCCTTCTCCGGGCCTCCGCTCTCCAGCAATAGCCGGCCTCCCCTTCCCCCCACTCCTAGTAAAGCCCCAGACGACCGCCCCCCCATCCCACCCATGGGTCACCGGCCCTCCATCCATCGCGACGGACCCCCGCCACCACCGTCTCTCAGCAGCAAGCCTACGGGACTCACACCAGC
>JAABNX020000040.1:10382186-10392337 GCA_015163995.2 Mormyrus lacerda
TGTGGTAAGTGAAGCTGCTCTCGTCCTCCATGCAGTTTCCTCCCTGCCCATGTTTGTCCAGAAGGTCCACAATAACCTCTACGGCCTTTTGGGCTGTGTCTGCTCTCTCCAGAGCAAGTCTAAAGATGCAGGCCAACGACAGGTGTTTTCCATGTTCTAAATAACAGGCATCATGACTTTAAGGTAAGTGAATATGTCTGTATTCTTCCGAGATATACATGCAAAGCAGGACATTTGTTATATTAACTTGTCATGGTAGAAACCTAACCGGATTACTGGTCATTGAAAATCAGAATGTTCATACAAAGAATATGCCTTGGCTGTCAATGGCTTTCATACATAATTTGGATACATTATGTACAGTAGGCATAGATAAAATGGTGGAAATCATTCATTATGCATTTATTGCAAAGTTGGAGGATGAGGTATAATAAACGCAATCAGAAAACCAGGAACCCTGACTACAGCTGCTGAAGGACTCACCTGACCAGATCCATGCCCAGCAGTGCCTCTTCATCGCCAACACTCTCTCTGCCCCATACAGCCTCATTGCCAATGCACACCTGGTGTTCGTTTGCCCCCATCTCCGCGCCCCAGAGCCAAGCAGGGCGACTCAGCACTACCGCGTAGGTGTGTGGGACCTGCTCTATCTCAACGTACGTGCACTAAAGAGCAGTAAAAAACAACGAGAAGCGATCAGGCGCTACATCAGGCTGATTTCATTTGGTTAAAGTTTTTACTGGTGCGAGTGAGTAGATGAGCCGATAAAATCTACTTTCTGCTCAGCGAATTCGTATAACGATCGAGTACCTCGACTTTTTCTCCTGCACTGTAGTCCTTAGCAGGGTAATACAGCACCTCCTGCACCTCATCACAGGGTCTATCCGAGTTCTTTCCGAAAATAACACGCTGGCCGACAGTGGATGGAGGCAGAGCCACCAGCGTGTCACAAGATGAAGGAAACATCCTAAACAAACAGAATTAGCCATTCTCCATATCACTATATTTAATAAAATTCATATTTAACATTACAAACTCGTTCACATAAATTATACAACACGCTACACGTGTGTAATTTAAAAAACGTCTTTAACTTCCTATGCGTGTATTTACAAACGTAGGCACCCACTTTGTTACTTGTACCAAACTGTGAGAAATTTATCAAGACACAATAAACATTTACTACAACGAATATCAATTAACTACATAGTAACGTGTACTCAGATTAGGCATCGTGCGCTTTTAACATACAATTATCAGTATTTGGCTATACCTGTCAAGCAACTGTGATAAAATTACTCTTGTACAGTTTATTTTTCACTTTCTCGTGATAATTCTCATGACTTATTTGACTCGGAAGCACAAATGGCGTCATCACGGAAGTCACGTGTTATCTGTCACGACTTATCATAGTAGTCATTTAATAGGCTACATTCAATAATACTTTCTCAGTTAAACCTTTTCATTGTATTATAAAATGATTTCAGCTAAAGTAATTATTTTTTTGATTCGGGAGATAATATCAGCCCATTTCTAGGTGAACCCGCCCCCTATATCTAGGCAACGGTTATTTCCATGTGGACACATATTTATGAATTATTTGTTTATATTTGTTTGTTAATTTATTTATTTAGATGGAGGAAAGGTAAACTTACTCGAAGAATTACACGATTTGGCCACATTTTTAAAAAATTGCTATTCTGTGTGATCCAAAAAATATAAAATATATAAATATATATATATAAAAATAGCAAATTAATTCTAGGTCAGTGTCATAAGGAACAAACTGTGTCATGTGTGATGACATTTATCTGGACGATTTCTTAATATGGAGTTTTGCATAGAAATATTGCAGCTTAAATCGGATTCAAAAAGAGAGAGAATGTTGGCTAGCATCGGAAAGTCAACTTACATGCTGCTTTTGCGTTCTAGGAAGCTATTATATCCAGCCCAATAAGAAATATTTCCATAAGTTTCCTGGCTCCAGCACTCAGGAAGTTGCACGTTGGCTGAGCATCGGCGCATTCATGTGTATCCAAAGCTAAAGTCTGATATGCGGGCGTGCCGCTGGGTCTCTCTACCGGGTGGGAGATGGACGCCGTTGCCGTGTGCTCTCAAGTGCCTCATCTTCGGGCGAAGTACCGGCTTACGTCCAGCACTGGCAATCCTCCGCGTTCCCTGCTCTCCTCCACACATTTTTCCACACGGGGGAAAAATAAAACGCAGTATGTCGAGTTCCAGTTTGATTGCTGCAAAGTGGCCAATTATCCAAACAGACACACGGTGATGCTTCTGTCAAGGCAAGTTTAGTCAAGTGGGTGACTTAATGAGTTCAGTTTCTAAGGTCTCACATCCAGAAATACACCTGCCTGGAACCTCTGGGCCCTTTCTTACATTTGGATTCAACAATTAATGCCTTTAGTGTTTGCTGCCTTCAGTTCATGTTTAACATTCCTTCCTTCTGTAAGAGACAAACACATCTGAGAAACACATTACACTATTATATTCAATTCATGCATTGAGCTGTCCATGCTTCATTGACATTGTAATGAAATAAGAGCAACAATGAGGTTTCTTTGGTACAAATGAAATGGGATTGTATACCTGTATTCCTGTTGTCTGTGTGAATATGACATCATTACAGGCATTACAGTCATTCTCTTAATTTTTAAGTATGACAGCAAACTAGAATCTCATCCAAACAGAATTCTTTAAATTAGCCAAACATCTAGTTAGTTTTTCTTCTGGATATGCTTAAGATTCCAGATTTTATTTGTCACATGCACAGTTGTACTGGTACAACTATCAGTGAAGTGAGAATCTGGTTTTCTCCTGGATAAAAAGAGAGTATTGATTAATAAATAAAATAAAAATGTGGATAGGTGAGGATGGCAATAGTAGGATGAACTCAAAGATAAAAAGATGAATAAAAATCGTATTCAAAGACAGTGTGTGCAATTGCACTGTGCATAAACATTTCTGCAGTATGAAAATGGTGCAGTGAGAGGCATAAATAAATAACAGACAGTTGTGAAAAAAATCTTTGTCCAGGTTGAGAAGCCTGATGGCCTAATCTTTTCTTGAGCCTCTCAGTTTGGTCACAGTGTTACAAGAATGAAAAGCATTTGATAACACAAGAAAAATGGAAGACCGATGAGGGAGAGAGAAGGCGTGGGATCTATGGGGGGTGATCTTAGAGGAGAGGATGCAGTGAGAGGATATGTGGAACAGACATAGACGACCGAGAAGGGGCCCCAGCAGATCAGCAGCAAACGAAAATCCGTGCAGTAGCTCAGAATTAGTTAGAGTAAAACATCTTCTGATTAAAAGGCTCGAAATCTATAGCAGGAGGAGGCATTTTGTCATTTCATCAGCAAGATATCCCGTATTTATTTGTGAAAAAGATTGTTTTGAATAATTTAAACTTACCTGCGAATACCATGAACCTTGCACACCATAATTTGTTTCTTAATTCACACGTGAGAGAAATACAATCAAACATAGATTACATTTTAAGGATGTAATTAAAACGATTGATTAATTTTGAATTGCAAAGTAATTATTTTATCATTACCATTGCAGGGTATGTATTGATATATAAGATTATTTATATATTTACCTGTTATGCTTTAAACTGATACTGTACTTTTCTCTATATTGTAATGTTACGTGTAGATTTATTTTTCCCAGAAGAGGGCGACACTGCCCTATATCTAAGGAAAACCGCTCAGTTTCATGTTACAGCTGCAAGACATGTTATTTTAATGTCACTGATATGGTGACCCAAGAGATATAAGCATATTTTTCAAGATCAAAAGTAGCCCATGATCTAAAATATCATTCGCTGTTACATTTAAGTTCGGTGCTCACTAAAGTTTCGGTTATCGTCAAATATTAATCAATGTAACATAGATGGAAAAAAACTAGAACTCCGTAGGTAATGTCATGAAGAGCTCAGCGCTTTAACATCACTCGCATAAAGGGATTTTAACTTTAGCCCCATTTACAGAAACGGATTTGAAAATGGAAAGCTGTACTTATATCTGCGTAATAGTATATCTGTACTGCAATTTTCAACTCATTTTTAAATGTCGGTAACTTGATGTTTGAGGTAAAACTTCAAATGTATATGGGATAATCATATAAGTAGTTGAAGTTCTAAATTCTTTGGCTTTACTGAATAATGTGTATGTTTATGATAACGCACAAGCATTAAGTATACATTATCAAGCGAAATGTTCAATATAAGGAACTGAAAAGTGCTGATAAAAAAATTTGTTTGCTGCAGCCGCAATCATTTCAAATTAAATAAAATGTTCCTTCAGTATAATATAATTTTGAAATGAACTGTTACATCTCAAATTTGTCTCAAATTGTGGATCGTTCAATATTGATCATATAATTTGATACCATCTCCTAAATTTACATGTATTCAAAGTGTTCGTAATTTTTGTTTGGAAGGGACAAATCTTTTCGATATCAGAAAAACATTCACCGAGTCCAAGATTAATTTTCTCAGATGAAAATTGATGTTTCTTTTAGCACATTTTGCAACGAGATTCATTCCGAACTCATACACATATAAATACGTATAAGATTTTAAAGCCTTACTCTACTATGGCCCAGCGATTCGAGATCAAGCAAAAATTATATAACTATAAAAATAACAAAACAATAATAAAGCCAATTGTCTGTTTTGCATTATTGTCTAAACAAGTGATAGCGTCTAAATATTTCGAAAATATTTCGTTAATTTTCTTGTTAGAGATGTGCAGTCGAACATTTTAGATAAATGTCGTCTTTTAGTCATTTGTGAGATTTTTAGTTTTCTAGATTTCGGTTACGAATCATAGAATTTGTATACAATTAGCAGGTACTTCTTACGTGCATAATTACAGTGATTACAGCACGAAGAAAGTTTAACGTGGAGATATGCTTGGTTTTGTACAAATAGGTGTGGTATTTTTGCCTTAAAATTTCCCATTTATTTAATTGTCATAATTAAATAATATAATGTATAATATGTACTTCAAAACTGCGAATTCAATAAATGACTTGATTGTATTATGAACACAAAAACAGTTATAAAACTGGCTGTAAGATGTTAGGAACATTATTAAAGTATAGTTTAATTTCGTAATCAGGTAATTATAATGAATAATATATATCCATCACAGCAAAATGTAAACTTTTTTTCAACATTTGACTTAACCTAAGGGTGGCGCTGATGTGTTGACAAGTCATTTTCGCGGGGAATGCGTCATATGGCATCAAAGTGTCAAGTGTATACAATAATAATGTAGAACAACGTTGTTGCACTTTTAACACAGTGTTGATATGTATGTCTATAAAATGGTGAACAGGCATGACGTAATGTCCAGTGATTTTTTTTTCGTAAAAGTACTAAACTCTGGTAAAGAAATGCAACTAACCAATTGCGACATGATTGACATTATCTGACCCAAGTAAGGGACAAATCACAACATGGTTTCCTTGATCATTGAGGCGGGTAGTTTAATCCTCCGTCCCGTGTGGCCGGGTCGGGCTTCGCCTATTTGATGTCGTAGCATTTTGGCTTGATACCCATAATGAGTTTTATCCAGGGCGCAGCAAGGGGGCAGACCAGGCAACCCGGACAAAGGTGCTGACGGACAACTGCTGGCGTCTTCCACCCAGACGCTTCTCTGCCATAAAGATTTGACCGTATTTATATGGTGTCGCTATCACACCTCCGTTCTTTACCATTAAAATAACAATTTAATGAATAATATCCATTAATCCATATTTTGTACCCGCTATAGTACGATGTAGGGTAGATTTACTCTAATTTTCATTGAGTTTCTTGTTTCATTTCATTCCAAAAACAAAGCTAGTTTACACTAGACTTAATATTATTTTAGTAGTTTCAAAAAACGAAAATAGCCATATTATTTTTATATAAGTAGTTTTGACTATCCTTTTTTCAAGTCCATTGAAATGTATTACATTTAAATTTGAGGTGTCACATATATCTCTGTTGGAATAAAGATTTATTGGGTTACTTATATATTGATGTAAGAAAATCATTCCGAATTTATACTAGTGACTGGAAAATAACAATAATAACAATAACAACAACGACAATAATAATAATAATAATAACGATAACAATTGTTATTATTATTATTATTACTCTTATTATTATTATTGCTGATAAATGTATATACAAGGAAAATAATTTTCGTTTAAAAATTATTTCCAGTCAATTTGAAATGGGCTTTTCAAAATGAGGATGTCTGAATGAGATTCTTGTCTCTAATGTTTCTTGGCCCAGCCTCACAGCCTAATTATTCTTTTGGTTTTTCTTTAGCATAGGACGCCGGACTAGTTACACACAAAGAAGTCAGAGAGCCTCCTTGAACCGTGTCAATGCGGGGCCACTGATATTCAAATAACGTGCAGGCACCGTTTGACCGCGCGGTGACAAAATCGTTTTGAAGTCATCATTTGCATATCGCTTTTTCCCATTTCCAAAGGTAAGAAACAGTTGCATTTCCCATAACATCAGATAGAGTGTTGTGCTTTTTTTAATTTAATTTTGCTTTACATTCATTCATGGATCGCATCACTCCATTTGGCATGCAAATTTAAGCAGTTAATTTAGACCATTTAAATAGATATTCAGTGGAGATTTGTCATCAAAACCGTATGACTTCTCCCTTCGGAAAACCACAGACAAAGTTGGCAGAACAAATGATGTCTCGCAGATTAATTAGATATTTGATAAGACACGAATCTCTAATCGGGAATACAAGACTCGGGGGGGGACCTTGTTATGCGCCCCAAGTCATAATTAATAACGTTTAACGTTATTTTCATTTGGCCAAGAAAATCAAGTTCCGGGGTATTAATTATTGATTTATTCCACAGAGGAAAACCTTCGTCAGTTCGCGATTTGCTTTTATTAGCAATATGTGATTGAATCAGAATAGACTCCTGATAATTTGCATTACTATTTAGCTATTCTAGAAGGAGTAAACATACTGACACCACAACTAAGAAATCGGGATTCATGCTATTGTTGCTATGATAACAAGGTTTTTATTTTCAGCCAATAAATAACCCTTTTACCGCATTAAACTTAATAAAATAAAAAGTAACAGAGGAAATGCTTTCTCATACAAGAACAAACGCTTTGGATTTGATGCAGATCGTTTTAATTATAAGAAAATGAGAGGCTTATACTTGCGATTTCTTATACAAGAAAACGTTTATATTATATTTAAACGAATGGATTTCAATTACTCGAGAGAAAAGAAACGATTAAGCTCATGTTTAAATAGCTGTTTACATACATATTGATATTAACAAAGTGCATCGAAAGTAAACTTCCTGAATTTCAGGAAACGAACCACGGACAAAACGATCATGAACATATACAGGGAAAAAAATAACATGTTCCTCGTTATTTTGTATGTACACAATGAATGTCAAAGATACACATCATCCCTCCACGCGCACCCGTCCCGCTCGGCAGCATTGTGCACATTAATCCATACAAAAAATATTCATATAAGGTCTTCAACCGTCTGGCTTGAATTATATAATAGGCAAAAAAGGTCGTAATTAAATTATTTGAGCCTCATAAATTGCCTGCGATTAAAGACATTTTATTAGTTTTGTGACGTGATTTGAATTATAAAAGGTATTGCGCTCAGCAGATGAAATCAACAGACAACATCGTGTAGCCAACAGCGTTGCACACACCCCAGACCCGTTTTTTTTCTTTTAAATAAAGTGTTACTTTTAAGTTGATTTAATCATTTATAAAGTCATCTTCGAGGTCGTTTGAATATATTTTATGGCTCGTACATATTTATGACTCGTTAAGCGGGGATGAGTCTTTGACAGTGATTCTGTTGGAGTTTACCCCCTCCAAAATAAGTTCTGGTGACTCGGACCTCGGTGTTTCCAGGTTACTGGTGTCCGTGTCACTATCGCTTCCTTTTTTGCCTCCTCCTCCAGCGGTGTGGGTTTTAATGTGCTTGCTCAAGTGATCGCTCCTCATGAACCGCTTGTTGCACACCGGACAAGCAAACCTTTTTTCTCCGGTGTGCGTGCGAAGGTGCCTCTGAAGTTCGTCGGATCTCGTAAATCTTTTGCCACAAAAGAGCCAGTTGCAGACAAACGGTCGTTCCCCGGTGTGCCATCGAAGGTGGGCTTTTAGGTGAGACGTTTTGCCATATACCTTTCCGCAGCCGGGGATGTGGCAGCTATGGAGTCCTTTCCTCCGCAGGCTCGCTCCGGCAGGCCCTAGGCGTTCAGCTTCTTGACAGTTCGGGCAATCGCACGTCGCCCGGCCAGAGTACCTCCTGGATGACCTCGATGAGCTCCCTAAGCCCGAGCTACCACTTGAGATCATGGAATTAGTGGTGGATGAGTCCGTGTACGCGGGAATCACGGTCTTAAAGCCATCCTGTGTCAACAGGTGCTGACTAGTGGACAGAAGGTGAGACGCAGAGGGACTTATCCCAGTTGAGCTGAAAGCAGAATGGGTCAGAGAGGAGAAATCAGGATTAAAGCTGCCCAGCTGGGGGATAGCTTGGGGTGTTCCCGAATGTAAGGAGGTCTGTAAGGTACTAGCTGGGTTCTGAACTTCGAGCCAAGAGCTCGGATTTGTGTGAACGTCCCACCACGAAGATGCCCCGTTTGTAACCTCGCTTGAGATGGTAGAATGGAAGCCAGATTTGTACCAGGATTCATACGGGTGCCCCATTCCGACCCTCGGGTACAGGCTTTCTGCTGAAGTATGAACTTTGGAAATGAAGGCTGATTGTCCGGTTTCTTGTGACGATACGCTAGCGGAATTGGAAAACAGACTGCTGTAGTCGGAGGTAAACGCAGAGGTGGTCGGAGAGGTGGAGGCTAAGCAGAAGGCGCTGTTTCCCGTACCGGTCGTCGACGTTAGTCCCGTAGATACTCGAGTTGTCGCCACGGCGAATCCCGGCAGGCTGGATCCCAAGTTGCAGCTCGAAGAAGATCTTTTCCAGGGATGAAATCCGCCCTTCGCAAAAGCATTCGAATCAGGTAGCGTTGTAAGCGGGCTGGTATTGCCAATTTTGTTGCAGGTTGCAGCCAGCATGGCTAAAGGTGTAGTTCCAAATCTTGGTTCTTCCTAACAATTCGAAATAATAAAGTTGAAAGTATTAGTATAGCGTACTCAGTCCTTCGTAGCTACGTAAACTCTATATACACACAGCCCGATGCTCACTTAATATGGCTATTTAACGAGTAATACAAATAATACAAAAATATTAGATTCTTGGTCGTGTACTTGTCCTAATTTAAAAGCAGGGGACTACAGAGATCACATAGAACATACCTGATTAAACTTTAAACCAAGCACATAAAAACAATTTAAGTGCGGAATTGTATGCAAAAAAGACATTAAACCTCATAGTAAAAGACGACTGTGTAAACAAGGTATTAATCGGTGTTTAGATCCGCTGCGTGTAGCCATCAAGACGTAAAATGCATCTATCGTTTCTCTTTCTTTTTACGTGAGAATGTGAAATATTTCGTTTACTCACCCCGAGTATCGACGTAGCCATAACCAGGGCTGCTCTTTACCGAAAGGATTAGTCTTCCTAATCAGTGATTATTATGTATTTCTATAACACAATTCGCCTTTCCGCAATCACAGGTCTGACAACACTCCGCGCCTGGCGTCCCAAACTCTATCTAGTTGTAGAGAGCGCCTTCTTTGAAGTACAGCTGGCCAGAGCTCGCAGCCAATCTAAACACTGTAAGCTTCGCACGGAGAGGAGGTCAGCCAATAAGAAGTCTGGAGACAGCAGCGCAGCTATCGCTAAGCTTCTATCAATAGCTGTTACAAGGATGCTTCTTTCAAGCATTAAGTATCCTTATATTTTTGTACGTTTATATATACACGAATTTACCCACCAAGCTTATACGTCTTCTTTATAGTTATCAATTAACGTTTGGTATGTTTTCGTCTCTAGAAGGGTAAGCGTTAAAGAATGGGGTATAAAAAAGGATCGGTAATTGTCGTCCGTTATTACGCAATCTATATTTTTTTAATTAAACGTATATGTATGTATTGTTGTAGACTTCTTATAGATTCCTCTCACAACGACTAATTGTAATGGAGA
>JAABNX020000040.1:10392412-10405644 GCA_015163995.2 Mormyrus lacerda
CACAGCCAAGAATTTATGCGACTATACTATACATACTATATTTATACTGCCTATTGTAATTGTAATGTCACACAAAGTCCTGCCAAATAAGTGAATCATTGTTATCGAATAGGTATTTTAATGTTTTATGCAATGATGACGTGGAAATGTCGCTCTCAGTTAAAAAATATTTCTTGAGAAAAGACAATTCGGCTATCCTTGTCCTTATCTTTGTCTGGGCTTAACCGCGAGTTTCTGTAATGCTTCTGTAAACAGTACGCGCCTGTGGTCGGCTCTTATCTATGGATAACATCATGAAGAGCGACGCAGGCTTGTATTTCACACATGAAACAAACGGAAGCGCACGCCATGAGCTAAATATTGGTCGGAAGGACTTTGTTGCGACTGGATAAGTGGGCAGAAGAGGTTCTGGTACAAGAGAACAAAGGACGGGTAATTTCTACGACCATGACAACATCTCAACAGGTGAATTCTATGTGCTTTGCGTTAACTTGGGTGCAGGTGACGTGTGTGCGTGTCTGTGTGTATTTAAATATATTAAATACTTGAGAGAATACTGACCAAGCCCCAAGGGTATACATTAGGACAGAATGAGATCAGCGATCTTACTGAAGGGTACACTCTTTCACAGTATGACATTATTTTACTGACTTTAATAACGTATCTGCGTCTTAAGAATGCGTCCCTAAATAGAAGAGGAATGCCGTGTGAGCGATCTGGGCGGTCACATGACAAACAAGTATCATGACGAGTGATTGTAATTTATGTGAATGTACAAAACTACACGTGCTAAATTGTTAAACCTCTATCAGTGGTTTATCAGCGTACTCTCCATCCGAACCGTTTCGTAAAAAATCAATGCATTATGACAATGTTGCACAGGCTGATAAAACATTTAGGGTAATTGCGTAATGTGACAATGGCCCGCTTTAGACTGAATCATGGTCCCTTTAAAAGTTCAAGCAATTTTCCAGGGAATGGCTTTCGCCGAAAGCTGTACATTAGTTTTCAATACGGCCAAATAATGTTCTATTATGAAGCTTGAATGGCGCCAGTCAGTCCAAGTGCCATTTGTGAATATCCCCACCTACAGAGAGGTGAATATAAAACAATTTCTTCAAATCCCAGGCACGGAGCTCGGAAAATTGCTTCATTTCTGCAATCATGGCAATTTGACTTGAGTGCAATTAGCACTATTAAATGTCGATTATGCATAAACAAATTTGATTGAAATGCAAAAGTGCATAGGACCTTATGAAAAGTGAATGTGGGCGGTTGCAAAGGCTCATGTATGAGCATAAATGTATGATTCATTTCTGCAGGATTTTCTATACGCTTCTAATTTTTTTGATCTCGCGCTTACCTGATACGACAGCCTATTCATTTCTCTTTATTATGTTGCAGTTATCCTTATGTTTAAGATGGATATAGGCATGTTACGGATCCAGTTTTATTTGGAAAAAAACTGTTCTGATCATTTTCTGAAAATGGATTATAAAGTACTTAAAGTAAAAGGAGGTGTTTATCTTAGATCCATTGTACATAAATGGATTTTCCTCTTTTACTGACAGGAATAATTATGTACACATTATTTCACGCCCGATTCTACAAATGCAAGACTTTTGAAGAAGAACTTTCCCCCTAGAAATTACAAACATTTTACGACGACAAATATAGAAGACGAGAAAATGTATCCATTTTATATGTATAATTATATGTTGCATGGACTATGACTAGATGAAAAAATAATACACAGTGGTTGTCTGGTTATCGAACGTTACAATGTAATATTCTACCTTTAAACAAGACTTCAGCAATTTCTAAGCTCGAGACTGTAGTTTTGAACAGCACATTTGCACTGTTGTGAAAATCACACACAATTCGCTTATTTATTTTTGACTCCTACTTCTCGATTCCAAATAGTATATTCGTCTTAGGAGCTTTAAAACCCTACACGAGCAGTTTTTTCTTCTTCTGGTAATTAGGAGCCTATTACAAGCCATTAGATTGATCAATGTACCTTAAACAATGTGAATGATTTATTTGGTCTGAACAAAACCCTTTGCATCAATTGTGATGAGGCTGAGTGACGGTACATCCATCACGGCGTTAAACAACAAAAGATAAATGATTAATACAGGTCCGCTCATTATAATACATGTTACAAAGGGATTCTGACCTGTTTCATTTCTACATTATTACAGTCTCGTTTTCAGCACGTTAAATGACACGGAGTGCAGGAGAAAACGCACTGTGAAATCCTATTCAGGTTACTGAAATAATTATTTGTCATTATATTATAAGGAAAAATATTATCTGTAAGCCGCAAAACATCTAATCTGAGTGTAAATGCTCTGAGAGCGATTATCTATTTATTTGTAATACCCAATTTTATGTAATGTTACTACAAAAAGAGCAATTAAATTGAAGACGGTATCTGAATTAATCCCTAGTGACAATGCGAACACATGGTTTAATGAAATCCAGATGTTTCCGTAATGTCTACTTCCATTACCTGATGACAACTGTAACAATAAAGAAGTATATTTAGCCACACAACAAAATATGGTATATAGTATACACACGTCAAGAAAGAAGAAAACAATGTTATTAAAACGTGGGCATATCCAAAATCTACCAAATTCTTCGTGGTTGAATTCAATTTAATTTAATTTAATAATATACAACAATATTCATTCCATGCGGCAAGACTACGGAATAGGCTGCAAGTCTATCACGTCTGGTTAGCTGTTCATGTTCATAGCAGACTATGTCGGGTTCGAATCACAGAAACCTGTTTATTTGCATATTCAAATATTTTCTCAAGCCTGCTTTGCCATAAATTAGGAGTATTCAGCTGGGCGTCCTACCGTGCCTTCTCGCGTCTTCTGTGTTGATTGTCGAACACCGGCCGCATTATACATGGTGTCAGTAAGCTTCTGCGTCTCTTGATTAAGACGGCTTTCAACAAAATACGGGGTTAGCTCATTCACGAGCTATATGCACACACATGTATTTAGCTGACTGGTGGAATGCGCGCTTCCATCTCATAAAAAAGAATTGCGCTCACGCAGAAATTAACTCGTTCGCCAGCCAAAGGAATCTGTGTGTAGGTTATCAAAATACCCCTTAAGTTACACGAATAAGCCTAAAATCACGAAAATGACCCAAAACGTTAAAAGCCAGCAGAACCGCAGATCCGTTTTTTATCTTGTGTGGATGGCAGTACATTTACCATTTTAATAACAGGTGAATTCTATTTCAGTTGGTGCCAAAATGTCTGTAGGTGCGTGGAGCCTTGTTAAAGACAGCATGAATATGGTTTTAAAACGACGTTGACTCTTTTTGTATTATAAAAAATACGACGCAAATGCGCGATGTATTTGATATAGAAGAAAATAATACATAGTTCAATGCAGTTGCAAAATATGTCATATATTAACTGCATTGTTTTTTTCACATTTTTTTCCGTGAATAAAAGCACATTCTGACACAATGTAAGCACAACGTGAAACGGCATAGTACTATATAGCCTAGCATACAAAACATTAAAACTGCTTGTAGCCTATCATATTTTAATTGATGTCAAATCTTAGATTTTGCACTAAAATAACGGTGCTCCTTAATTAAGCTCTTTCTCAAAAGAAAACGGACTACCGCGTACAATGTCTAAATTTGTAGGGTTTTTATGACGTTGCAGGAGCTTGCTAAGGCAACATTTTCATCAGTGGTGAAAATGTTTAATTTACTTATTAAGACATAAGGGTAAGGGTACTGTTCTTTTAATATGAAGGACTGGCTTGCCTACCGTCTTTAAGGTCAAAGCCTACGAAAAGTATAATGGTGTCTTTAATAGAAATGAGAGCGCAACGAAGAAGGCCTTCAAACCAGAAAGTACTTAAACCCCTTGAGTTTTGTGTTTCCCGTTTGAATCGGGCTGTCCTCAAAGAAATGTAGGCCCACGCTTTGACAGGTTGTCTTCATGTAGTAAAAACACATGGGTATCGGTCATGTCACACTAGTGACAACTTTGCCCTTCATGTAACTAAAAAGATGTATGAAATCAAGAAAACGAGCGCATTACGTTAACACAAAACATATAATCTGCCGGTTGCGTTTCATGTGTTGAAATGTGCGATTCATCATTTGTCTCACTGTGAATTACGAAAGTGGGTAAGTTGTAATAATAATATATCTGAATATATGCGACATGATATTGGAGGTAGTTTTATTTATAGCACATTTAACAATGCTTAAATAGCACCAACAACAATGTATACTACTACTACTACTACTACTAATAATAATAATAATAATAATAATAATAATAATAATACGTTCACTTTCTTTGCACAAGGATCCAATTTTTATGTTATCTGATCTTGACTAGTTGGTCGGGGTGTACATGTCTCAATCATATCGGAGTGCTGTCATCTCACGTGTTCATAAATGCTCCACGGCTCAGAGGCGAGGTGTGCTGCAGCTTGAAACGCGAATAGCCTCCCCTTTTCCCTAAATTGAGTAAGACCATGTGATTCTCGATACGCTCTGCTGGGCTATGTAGTTACGCTTAGTTTCTCGTGATGAATTGTGATTTTGAGGTCATTTAAACGCGACTAATACAAGACCGAATCCAAATAAAAATGACACCATTTATTCATTTTCGTAACTTAGATATTTCGTGTTAATATATTTTTTATATAAGTTGTGTCATTAACAATATAAAAGAATCGCAGGAGAATATTAACGGAAATAAGATATCGCGTGTCTTCTGCACCCACAAATTAAGAATTTTGCTGATTTGAAGTAGGCTACATTAAATGTAGCTGAAATATTTCCCAAGTCTGCTTATTTAATTGTTTTTTTTTAACGTGTCGCGCATATAACGTTTTGGATCAGTAAGGGAGGAGGAACGGCCCGTAAGGTCATTGAAAACACTTTAAACATCTCATTGTGAGCGTTAGTATTGCTTACTGTTGTTCAGATATTTTCACAAAAAAATGGATTTTTAGAGAACAGCGCCTAATGTATTTCAGAAGCCAAAGATGAGTTTGTTCATAATGCTTTGGCCGAAAACCTTACTACAAAGGTTATCTAGGCCTATATTAAAACTAAGAGTTTAACGGGGCAGCTATTTTAGATACTGTGTTAAATTGATGTACTGTTTCTTAAATTTATTTATTAAGATATTGCAGATACACCAGAAATACACCTACATAAATTAAATATCCCAAATTATATCAACGATGCTATGTAGTCTAATAAAATGGTTCAGGATGTGCAACGTTTCTGGCGTTTTGAGCCTATTTTATTATCATGTTCAATCTACAGAGTAACTTGCATAAGCAGACTAACCAACACATGTACATCTCCAGTTCAACGTAATTACAGTGAAACACGCGATCTTGCTACTTAATATATCTGCATTTTTTATGTTATATAGGAAACAGTGTGTGTAGACTAAAGCTAAGCTCCCTGCAGGAGTGGCACATACCTACTGGCCCTCCTCCTCGCACATGGCTGTCTAGGTATGTGGCATCGGGGCGACAGCTTCGCGAAAACGGCGGTCAGATCCCTCACAATCAACTCTTTTCTAGCGCTAGGTTTTATTCATAGGTATTGCTGGGAACTGCCAAAAAGGTAGGCCAAATTAACTATCGACACAAGCTAGACGTTTCATGCATGACAGTTGCGCATTGCTTTCAGTGGAAATGTTGGCTGTAGACTTGCTCATTGCTTAAATTAATGCTGCATTTTGAATACATATTGGTCTCCGTCGCATTTAAATGTTTACATTGCGGTTTTCGGTAACGTGTACATCTAAAAATAACAATTCGAAGACCGTAACAGGGTCTCAGATATTACAGGTATGTGTTTCATGCGCAAGAAGAGGTGATAATTTTAAGCGCCATTTTAAATAATTATATATGAGATATGGATGATCCTTCAGACCACATATGAGCTGCGGTATTAATTAGATGAAGACAGAATTAGCACCTGCATTTAATTGCATGGTGTACTTAACAACAAATACCCACGTGGCTCTTTGCAGAGCTGCTATAAAGAAACACGGCCTATGTGAGCGGGGCTGCGCAGTCAGAGCGTCACGTCTGCTTTTGATTAATGCACAGGCTCGGCTGAGTTCCCAGCCGGATAAACAGGGAGATCGCGATCCCCAGTGTGAAATCAAAGGGCCCTCCTTTCAGCAAAGGCTGACATGCACAGTGCATCCTCTCTCCGTTCTATTTCACAGGACAGGGACTGAAAGCTTTCGCGTTATGTGCCAGTAATAGTCTAGCTGCTTGACACCTGTGAACAGCATTCTCTCTGGGATAAAACCAAGGCTGCCAGAACTGCCCTTCTGGAGTTTAGGTAGCCCCGAGCGCCCCTGTCCCGCACTGGGGACGTCTGGTGCGTGCCATCGCGCGCCATTATCTTGTCACATGACCTGAGTTCCTCGAATTACAATTTGGTTATGTCACCTCATTACTTACTAATGAAAGGTTCCTCTGGAGCCGTTTAGAAACTCCGCCCCCCATTCAGGATTGGCGTACTACTATAATTTATGCAAATATATTAAAATAATTCTTTCATAAACAACCCGTTCACTTACAAATATTACAGTATTATGTGGTTCTGTGAGGAATTGTAGGTTAGATTATGGTGTATTTATGTTATGCATAACTAATTCTATTTTACTGTAACATTTTTCATAACTTTGCAGCTGATACTTATATATTATACTTAAATATTATATTATTATAATTATGAAATTGATTAATGGGCATGACATCTCCAGGGCTGGGGGTTCGAGTCCCGCCTTTTCTGTATGTGTGGCATTTGCACGTTTCCCCGCATTGCGTCTGTTTCCTCCTACAGTCCAAAGACATGCAGTTCAGTTTATTACTGTTGCTTGCATGTGAAAGTGAAGGATTTGAGCCACTTCCAGGGCATGTCACAGATGCGAAAAGGCTTTATGATTTATTCAATGAAATATAATCCTTTTTTTATTTCAGCAACAAATAACATTTAAGTAAATAAAACAGAATGGAAAAAAAATCAACCACTCTTGGTCTTATGGTTTCATTTGCATAATATATGTTAAATTGCACTAATTGTTTAATCTTTTAGTGATAAACCTCTGATTTACCTGTAACCTGTCTAACAGGAGAACATTTTCACTGTTTGTAAGTGCAGGTCTTTCAGCTAGCAGGTAAGGCAGTCTAATCACAGGCTGGGGCACCATCGACCCAGACGAGAATGCAGTGTTGATGTGGGGCATGACCCCCCTCCCATTTCAGACGCATACTGTACCAGAGACACAGCTGTTTGAAACACTGTACAAACAACAGTGTTTAAACCTGTCTGTGAAGACAATATACGCAGTAGGTTATTAAATGGAAGTGCAGGACTGTGTTCAATTCTGCGTGAAACCAAAGATGGAATTTGTGAGAATATATGTGCAATCTACATCTACTGGCCGGTCATTTTGACCTGGTTTGCTGCAGTTTTTGCGAGTCACAGCAGAATGGGCTTTGCTGAATCCCAGCATGTCAGGCCCTGGCGGGTGAAGACGCCTGAGGTGCAGCGAGGCGGCAGGACTCAGCCGCGTGTGATGGGATGCGGGCAGGCAAATTGCAACCAGGGGGCTGGGGGGGTCATCTGGGGGAAACGATGGTGAGTAAGCTGAGGGAGTGGCTAATGCACCCCCCCCACACACACACACACTTATAAACAACCCAGCGGACAGGATCAGACACTTCTTAAGTGACCTGTGATCATTCAAGCTTGGGATCCACCAGGACTTGGCAGCAATTCCAGGGATTTCAGCCCGAGGTTTGAGCGATTCAGCCACTTTCTCTCTGGTTAAAAGGGGGATTTCATGATAAAATGTGGTTGACAGCCACTCTCCTGCTGCATATTTATGATAGAAAGACAACGTCCAACGAAGCATCGGATTAAGAGTTTTTTTTTTAACCGTGATGATCAGTAACGTCAGAGTGTCTTAAAACAGACTGCTACCTTATAACTTGGTGAATGAATGCGCGGTTAAATAAATATTGGGTGAGCTGACCCATAACTGGGCCACACAGAATGCTAAGCGGATGGTTTCAAATGCTGCCCTTACATATTCTGAGACTAGAACAAGAAGTGTGTATTCAAACGATACACTGTAATACATTGTACATCACCTTGACCCAGGCGCCTGTTTCTTGGCTAAAAGCTAATGCCTGTCCCTTCAGTGAAAGGTCATATCCATGCCTTAGCTTACGTCTGGTACCTGTGGCTCAGCAAAATACTGACACACGGCAATTCTCTTTTACTTTCATTTTGCTGTAAGAGAAGGGTGGTCAGTCTTATCCACAAAGGGCCGGTGCGTATGCGGGTTTTCGCCGCAGCTCCCTAATTAGATTGCTAATTAGAGGACTGATTGGCTGAAGGGTCCTCACACCTGGGTTTGACCTAATGGCTACCCCAAAAACCCGCACGCGCACCGGCCCTTTCTGGGTAAGACTGGCCACTCCCGCGTTAAGATTGCGAACTATTCAGTAACAGTTCCAGCTGTTGTCATTGCGGATGTATTTTGTAGGACAAGACTGGTGACAGATCGCAAGCCGAATCACCATAGCCGAAGCGTTAAAACCTTCACTTTCCTAGTGAATCCTCTTCATTATGTACAGTCATAGGTAAGTTATAAAACAGACCATGGAAACATAACATTATCCAAGTTCTGAATCTAGTTTAAAAAAAAACTCACATAACGATGATGTTTTACATACAGTTATCCAACTCACCTTCTTTTGTATTCACTTCAATTCAATTTTATTTGTATAGCACATTTTCACACTGTCAAAGAACAACACATTGTCTCAAAGCACTTTACAGCATCTCTGCCTAAAGCCCGCAGTGAGCAAGCCAGAGGTGACAGTGGCAAGGAAAAAAAACATTTTTTTCCAGTGCATTCCTTAAAATTGCCAGTGAGCAGTTTTGTGCTACAGCATGGGCTTTATACCCAGCCAGTTAGTGGTGCTGTGGATCTAAGGCTGGTTTAAACCTCCAAAGCAATGCAGCAGGTCAGTGGCCTCACAACTTTAAAAGAATGAATATGTAAGAAGCGCCAGGTAAGATTATCGGCAGGTCCAAGCCCAGGTACCTCTGGAATCTCTAATCACTGTGACTCCCAAGGATTGTGGAGAGAACAGGGCTGGACCGGTGCGGCTTCCAAGGTAAACAACACAAAAGCTGTTAGAGACACGGGCTGGAGATTGAAAGTGGACTGTGGGGAGGACTCTGTCTCCCAAAGTGCTTCTTATGGCTGCCGATTATTGTAATTTGATCCTAAAATGCCACCAGAAATTACGGCTTTGCACGGCAGAATTGTTTTTTTGGCAGTATTTCATAGAGAAACCTGCGCAAGTGTCAATGTATAGCGTGGTAATTTCTGCAAAAGAGCTACCCAGAGAGCAAGCTGAGAGAGGCAAAACACATTATAAAACATCTGATTCCTATCTGAAATAATTCCAGCATATTCTCTTCTCCGCACACACAGAGAAGAAAACCATTATTTAGCTTCATACTACTGCACTGTAAATGGCGCGGTATTACCCAGCAAATGGTCGCCCGGCTATTTTTGGTTCATTGCTCCTACTAATTGCCCGGCTTTGCCTTTCAATACTTGCGCAAACTAATTCTTGCAAAATGCTTTTCACTTGTCATCTCATCTATGGAGGCCCAGAAATCACCTGCGGCTCGTGCCTGGCTCCCGCTCCTTTGTGTCCCCCGCCACCGACTTTGTCTTTGACAATTAAAGTATTACACGCTAGAATAAATTAAATTGCTGGCGCTAAAATGACATGGGGCTCTTTTGGAAAATATCTGAATTTGTTTACTGATTGTATGCGTCTATTGACTTTCCTATTATGTGCGAAAAGCTTCTATTAGTGAGTCTTTCTTTGCCGCCGCAGACAAAGAGATGAGGCGAGTGGACGGTGTTACAATACAGAGTATTCTCCTGCCATTGTTTGGCGAGTGTCTCTGCCAGGAATTAGTCAGTGAACAGTATAATTGGCGTGTCATCTCAGTTCCGAGGCGATTTTTCAATTGCACTTCGACAAACTCTGTTGCGGACCATGGCTGTGGCCAAGGGAACCAGTCGATCTTGGTCTGAGAGCCGCCTTTGCCCTTCGGGATTCTTATTTTCCCCTCAACTCATCAGGCACTCTCCGTACTGGCGTGTCTTTCTTTGTGGCCGCGACTGCCGGCTTCGCAAGGTCATGGGGATTCCCGCGAGACGTTCCCGACCGGTTATCTTGCCCCTTCGTGTCATCCTGACTCATCGTGGGGAAGGGGCAACTCTCTTGTGCGCCTTTCAGAGTGTTTCTGTATGGGACAAATTGCGTTTCGAAGAAGACGGTATTCTAGCGGATATTAATACTCTCTTACCGTAACCGTCAAGCAGGGGGCTCCGTAAAGAGAGGGAAAGTTAGAACGATTACAAGGGCTCCTGAGAGTAACACAGTTGTATTGGTCTAAGTTCGGGGTCCAATGCAGTATGTGTTCATGGGGCCCAAAGTTTCTAGCGGCGCCTCTGGCTATAAGACCCACAGCGGAACGTTCTTTCATGCCCATCATGGATATTTGAGAGTAACTTACCACTTGGCTCCCATCCACTGGCTTCCCAGCCCTCCCTCTCCCACCTATAGGTGGGCTTTGATGTTTGCCCAGCACCCTGTTTACCTTATATGGTAACGCATGTATGTGATGCACACATGACCTATTTTGTCTGGCTATATGATACCAGACAAAGTTCTTATGCAACAGTGCCAGCGCAGAACATGTGCAATGTTGGTCTTGCCAATTGATTGCAATTTCGTCTCAGGTGACTCCACTCAATAGTCCTACCTTCATTTCCAGTGACATGAGGATTACACTTAAAAAAAAAAGAGTTTCTTATCTCTCAGCTGTTTAATAGAAGTTTCTTGGAACAGTGTGCTGTTGAGTGAAGACAGACAAGATGTTGAGGTGTATTATTCTGCACGATGGCATTTTTGTGGTGTTAAAGAAACATAATTTTCTGCCAGTCTGACATTGAACTATTGGCTTCGGAGTTGACATTTATAGTTAGGTTATCATATAACAGAAATAGCAGATTGAACCTGCTCCTCTGTCCCGGGCATGAATCCAGCGTAAGTCAGGGATGTTTACATTTAGGTTTAAGTGTATCTGGGCGCTGGGTACTGATGCAGCAGAAAACCTTCTTTCCAAAATGTAGTCAAGACTACAAGACTTTCACACGCTCTGTACCTAAAAAAAAAACACTTCTGTCAGCGTCTTTAGCCGCAGGCCTTAGAAACGGCATCGGTTAGCCAGTGTAGTTTATGCTTTCACATTCTTTTCAACACATCTATAGCAATTGATTTTGATTTATCACTGTTTTCACCCTGCCAAGTCCACAGAGAATAAGATGTATTTTTTTCCACTAGGTAATCGTTAGCCGTGTCTGGGTTTGTTTTATAATTAGAGTAATGTTTTATATTGTGTCATACAGGACATGTTTCAACATTTCGAGCCTTTCGATTTTATTGCATGCTACCAGGCATGTTTTTCTTCCGCTGTGAGATTCACAGAAGGCTCCTGTGAGCCTTTAATAAGGAACCGCGGTAACATTAGGTAGTGCAGGAGCTTCTTGTACCTGGCTTGTTGAGACCTGAGTGTCTAGGCCTTGATTATGGAAAATAGGATGGTTCAAACAGAAAATTCAGCTTCAGCGCTTGTTCTGAATTAGATGCGTGGGTGTTTCTTTACCTGGTGGAATAGATCTTACAAATGAATTATAAAAAAAAGTGAAATGCAGCTTACCTCCTGCAGCACTTTTGGTGGTAATTGCGTGGTCTCCCTGTCTTTGTGCGCGTTCTGTCCTTAGGGTACTCCAGTTTCCTCCCACACTCCAAAAACATGATGTTAGGTGAACTGGTGTCTCTAGATCACTGTTGTGTGTGCCCTGCAATGGACTGGCATCCCATCCAGGGCGTCCCCCGCCTTGTGCTTTTTGTTTTGTGAGATTTTCCCGGCTAATTGTAGCCCTATACTGGATAAGTGAGCATGGAAGATGGATGGATATATAATATGTTAAGAAGGTGTTCCTTTGACTTCTGTGATGCTTTTGTGAAATAAAGCTTCCTGTGACTATTGTGTCTTTTCCCCTGAAGATACTGTAACCTGCGTGGAGGTCGGAAAAGCTGAGTAGTCAGACGGTGGTTATAAACTTGAACTCCCAGGAGGAATCCCGCTGACATAACCCTGAACAAACACACTTAACCCAAACGTTTTCAAAGATGATTCCCAGCTGCATAAACAGGCAACACTGTGACCCACGTACGTCGCCCTGAATACATGTCCTCGAAAAACTTAATAATGTAATTATTTCAAAACATTCCGACAGCAGACATTGTAATGGCCGCTTAATTCCTCTCTTTGTTTGAGGAGAATGCCCCTGAAGGTCTGACACCAGCTCTGAGCTGCCCAGTTCTCTCTCCTAAGTGGGTAATTAAACAGTAACTTTTGACCCAGGAAAAAAGCTTTGAGAGTTTTTCAGCTACCTGGAAAATAGGGTTTACATGTTTTGTATTAATTCAATTCAGATTTGAGTTTTGTTTGGCCTTGATTGTTTTTTTTTTGTTATGATCATACACTGTGAATGTTTTTAGTCATTATCCAGTCATTGAGTTTCCCATTAATTTTAATACTGCTCGTATTTCTCCCTCGTCCTTTGTTTTAACACTTTTAAATATTGATAGCAGTTGGTAGCACTTTTCTGTCCAGCTGTGTTTTTCATAGCTTTTGGCCAATTTTGTGTCATTGAGATGTGTTTCGGCTGCGCCTATTCAGCTTGTAAAGTGCCGTTACACGTATTACTGAAGCCATTAGCGGTTACATTGAGTTTTTTTTAGTTTGGAGTGTAACCCTGAACATTTCAGCTTCTAACTGACAGCTTTAAAGAAACCTGTTAAAATAGATTTTCTTTCAAACCATCCAGGAACAATTAGGTAGCATTCTTGGTGCTATTCTGCTACTTCATTTTGGAAAATGGCTTGTACTTCCAGATTTCAGGCAAGAAAATGGGTTCCCTCTCCCAGTGAGGGATTGGAATTGCTCAGGCCTTTTTGCTCCTGAGTGAGATGGACACACGTTCTCTGCTCTCCATCATGGAGGGGGGGGGGGGGGGGGGGGGG
>JAABNX020000040.1:10408525-10421043 GCA_015163995.2 Mormyrus lacerda
TTCTCCCCAAGCGAGCTTGATGGGCCGAATGGCCTCCTCTCGTTTGTATATTTCTTATGTTCTTATGTTCTTAAGAGAATATGTTGAAAATATATTTGAAAATATTTTATGAGTTGACATATAATGAGTATTTGACATAATTATTTTCCCCAAGATCCTAAGTGTTAAACATACACTATATATTTTTTTCAGTTTGTTTTGATTGCAGGTTTTGAATATACACTTTTGTCTAGTCTAGTAGCTAATGCTTCTTCGATTTGTCAGCATGAATGTGTGCTTATAATCAAGGCAGGATTCTAATCGTGGCAGTATGAGCACAGTGATTTCTGGCATCAGGACCAGTCAGCTTTAAGATTGTGTTTTCCATTGTTTTCTAAGTGTGTTGTATTTGTGTTGGACACAGAGAGTTTCCTGCTTCATCTGCTTGGGGGAAGCAGAGCTCATCTGCTGAGAGTTTGTGGGCTCTGTTGAGACTGTCGTGCCGCTAAAATGAGCATTTTGATTCCGCTGCAATGAAGAGTCTTTGTCAGGCTCCTCCAGTTGCGGATGATTAGACTGAAAACGTCTGCTTGTCCTGGAGATCTCCACAGCTCCAGATGACATTCTTGCTGATTGAAGGTCGAAATATTTTGAATTCTAAACGGCTGCCAGATGAATTGCCTGAAATAGACTGTAGAATTTCCCGGCTTCCTTTCCCATCTGCTCTGAAAAGAGCCACTGGGAATGTCTAGGCTTGATGATCATAGAATTACTGGATGGTGATTCTAAACCCCTCAAAGAGAGGTTGCTATGGAGATCTCGTTCCAAACTGTGCGGCGATTCACCTTTGAAAGGCTGGAGGGGCTGAAAGACGAACAAATCATTGTTCAGGTGGCCGCTGGTTAGGAAATTGGCGGTACCCGTGCAATCAGCACTCCCCATGGTAGTTAAAGATCTAAAAAAGGTTGGTCCTCTGAATGATGTGGGACAACAGAGATGCGAATAAGATGGCTCCTTTCAATCAAGGCCCTCTCATGCTCACTCGGTTGGGAACAAAAAAAACCATCTTGTGGGACACAAATGAAAAAGGAATGAACACCTTCAGTGTTTTTTAGAGTTAATGAAATCTGAATCTCTTCAGTATATTCATTATTTCACAACAGACAACTCAGGTTGGTTTCAAAGGGCGTCTTCTCAGTTACGTTAATTCAGCTTTTCTCTCCTCAGTTAATTTACTTTATTCCTTAAATATGATTGATAGAAAACGTCTGCCAGAGGGATATACTGACAGTGCTCGCCCCGTGTGTGGAAAATGCCAGCAGCGTCAAATGTAAGTTGAATACTTTTTCCTCCTATGCCTGTGGTCATATAAATAGCTAATATGGAAAAAGCCGCAAGAAAACCTTTAGTCCTCTAAACCTCTAAAAATGTTCCGCATCTAAACTCTTGTTGGGTCGATTGAATTTATTGTTATTGTTCTGTGTATAAACAGGAAGTTTTAAAAATAATAGTGCTTCTTAGATGTCAGAAGCATGTGGTTTTACTTTGACTACAGAGAGGAAAATAACAGTATTAAAACTTTCATTTTTTTATGTGCCAGATCTATGATTTACTAGATAGTTCGAGAAAAAAAAGACCCAGAATTTGGTCACATCATAACATCTGAAATATAAGGTATTCGCATAGTCTTCAATTTCAGCTGAGCAAATGACTAGTTTGCTTTGTTTTGCTTCTGGAAAGCGACCATAACGTGCCTCTCCGTACTCACAAACTCATAAATCAGCCGTGAATGCTCGAAGCACTGGGCAAATTGCAGTTGTAAGCCTGTGTAGAACATCTTAAAAGCTGGCTGAGGAATGTAAATGTTCCGGCCTGGCTCCTCTGGTTTACATGTGAAAACCTGCTTAGGAAGTTAACAGGCAGCAGTCTGTAATTTGACTAAGCAAAGTTGCAGATGCATTCTGTATGGAAAGAGGATACAAGTCATACCAGGTTACCAATGGCAAGATTTGATTTAGCGTAGGGGGGTATTAGTAATAATAATTATATAGGCTGTTAGTCTCACAGCAGTGTGTGAAAAATTTCTCAGATTAGCTGTCCCACTTGAAAATTTGAATTGTTGCAGATTGTTGCCATGCACATAGAAAGTACAGGCCAAGCTTGTCCAAATAGTTTCATCATCCAGGATTATTTGAAGTCTACATTAAAAATTGAGACAGTTTACTGGGAAGCTGTTAATAATAATAATGTATAATAAAGTGTTAATATTTACAGAAAATGTTGCTGTTGCTGACCCTGTCCAGAATGTGCCCTACCTTGTTCCACACTCTTCCTGGCACTGGCTGCACGCTCACTGCAACTGGACAAGTAGTTATGGGAGACAGATGAATGGGTGTGTTAATGGATTATTACATTTCCCATGTAGAAAGATCAAACGCATCAAGTTTGCTGAGACTGTAAACGTCCCCTAAATTTCCTCCTAATTTACGACAGGGGTCTATAAAATCCAAGCATCTAAACTGGAACTTACACATACAGGCCTGTGAACAGCCAGTGACACTGAGCAGTTAAAATCTCGAGAAGCTCTTACGACATTCTAAGTGGAATCAATTCCAAAGCCTTAAATTTTTGGCATTTCAGGGTGATTTCCAGAGCAAAATGCCATTCATGAAAACTTCACCACAGAAAGTAACTTAAGTCCAGTATGTAACTTGGGTCCAGCTGTGTTCTCACTCTTGTAACTGAAGCTCTTATGTCCTTGTTAAATTACAAGAAACACCTGGGAAGTTACCTTTGACCTGTGGTCTGTCGAATCAGTTAGCCTGTTTTGTGTTCTTTATTAATAGTTTTATTATCTTATTTTACATAAATGCTTAAACAGGCTTATTATTATCATTATAATTATTATTATTGTCAGTAGTAGTAGTAGTAGTACATTAAGTATTTGCCTTTGTTTATAAATGTACATTTATGCGCTGGTTTGTTTTGTGGTGGGATCTGAAGATGCAGCTTCCATGCTTGTTTCAGGCTATTTCCCCGACTTGAATCTTATTTTGACGGTTTTCTTCTACGAATAAAAAGGACACCTGATAACGACCCTTTCAAAACATACAGCGCGCTAAATTAAGTGCTGAAATGTTAACTGTCACAATAGAATTGACTTCTGGAGCCGGTGTGTTCCCCCCCCCCCCCCCCTCGGAGGCCCGTAAGTGCTGGCTTCACAGAAGCCGGCCCAGACCCAGTCATTAAGGGCCTAATTGTGGAGACTTCTCTTTCGGGTTTATTTTTCTCTCTCTCCTCCAGTCCTCTTGTTTCTCCTCCTGCATAAAGAACACGGCTGTTAAGGCTGAATGCAGTACTGGTGTAAAGTGAGGGTTAAATTGGGTGAAATTATACAAATTACACTGGAATGCTGAGTCCTGTTGACGTGAGCATCATCGCTGCAGCCCCAAAACAAGAGAGGCAACGTGACACCAGCAGCCGTCTTTGTTTCGCATCAAGCCCCTCTGCATGGTTACTGGACACGACCGGGGTTTTGGTTGAATGAGTCAAGGAGCGGACAGTGATAGCTCCTAGCTCATCGCTGTAAACTGGGGGGGTTGGGGGGGGGGCTCCAAAAGCTGAGATTAAACCTCTGGAATGAGTGCCGTAAGCTGTCGAATAGCACTGAGTGAGTTATAGCCTTCATTTAAGTATTAATGTATTTAACATAATTGAACATGTAGAGGTTCCCGTCATATGATCATTTAAGTTTAAATTCATGTCAGAACTTCTAAACTGAAAGTGCAGAATTTTTTTTCTTAGGAGAGCCAATTCGAGTCCACAGTATCGTACCTTTTGCTGATTACACATTTATCTGCTTGGTTAACAGAAACTTCCGGGTTCCAAAGATTCCCAGAGTATGATTCTTTTTTTTTGCCCATGGCTGAAACGCACACAAGGTGCACAATGGCAGAATTTCATTCCAATTAGTGTAGAACTCGGGCTCTGGAAATTGGTGCAGCAAAACAATAATCGTGCTGATTAGCCCCTTTCTGTGTCTTGTAAGTGAACTGTTTATACGGTGGAATTACCTCTGTGCGAGGAGAGGAGCCCAACAGGCTGATTAGGCAGCAAATAATTGGGTATCGTCATATCAATGGGAGGAGAGCTTCCCTGAACGACACTCCGACCATCCTGCGGGAAGAATGGCTGAATATAGGTGTGCGATTTAGACCCTTATTTGTGTTTGGAATTATGTCATCTGTGGAGATTCCTGCAGTGTCGTCCCCGACACAGACCCCCCCCCCCCACCCTGAATGACCGTCACCTTCGTTGGCACTAAAAACGGAGTGTTTTTCAATGATCAAACAGTTAAGAGGTAATAAAAACACAGAGTACTGGCTGGATGGAGGCTGTATCAATAATGAAATGCATTACTGCCGCCCTCCTTGGGCTTTTATCTCGGGTGGAGAGCCATTGATTCGGCCTCCTGCTGCTGAAGGCTGATAGGAGAACATGAGGTGCAGCCGGCGTCCTGTGGAGGCGCGCCTGAGTGGGCACACACACACACACACGCACGCACACACACACACACACGCACACATACACACTGCAAGCTTTTCAGCAAGCCAGGAATACTGTATCAGTTCACAGGCATTGAGACATTCTGTATACCAGCAGTAGGATCCTTTTCTTAGTCAAACAGTCAAAAAAACCCACCAGTTTATCTTCTTTTTCCTGTATGTCTATTGGATTCCATCCTTGCCGATTTGGCTCCTGTTCTATCGTTGAGTTCCATGTTCTTCGAATCGCTCCTCTTATGTTCTTTCCTGCTTTTCACACGAAAAAAATCAAGGTAAGCTTGGTGAAGCTGCACGGCCAGAGGCACTGTTTACCACCACTCACACCATGCATGTATTTGTGTGGGGGCCCTGAGGTTTGGGGGCCCCCCATTGGCCATGAACACTCACTACATTGGGGTGGGGGGGGGGGGGGTTCCCAAGTGACTTTTTAAGTAGAGCCCCAGAAACAACAAACCCCCCTGTATACTGGAGTCATTAGCTGCTCTTCTCATGCTTACCTGTTGCTATGAAGTTAGTCAAATTGGTCCTTGAATTGTGGGAAGAAAATATCTCAACCTTGTGGTCTCACTCTGGGCTCAGGGAGGCAGTTATGGCTCAGAGTCGCCCAGCAGGCAGCTGTAATGTGTCAGACTCTGATAGTTATTTGTCACTGACTGATTTGTTTATCAGATCTCACCTGGCAAAAGCTGTTTTATTAGAGCTGTCTGAATACCACTGTTCAATTGAAACATATCAAATCTGCCTATCACACAGTCATCTAAGATGATTCCTTTATGATTGCCGATCACAGTTCAGCGGGGACACCATGTCCTGGGGCGTTCTGTGATACTGGTCAGTTCCATGGTCATCATCGTATGCTGTTCATATGCTACAGGTGTCCCAGTGCCAGCGGTCTTTGAATAGGGAGCCGGGGATGTTCTTCCAGGTGGAAAATGGGTGGCTGAGGACCTCATTGTCTAATCAGGGCCAATTTATCTGGAGAGAGATGGTGATTTTTGGCTCCCTGACAATTGTTTAGTTGCCCACAGTTCTGTCTGGTAGTAAAAGTTGTGTTTTGACTAAAAAGCATTTGAGGGTTAGATGTTGGTTCTTATTCAGCAGAAGAGCTAGTAATCAATCTGTGGTTGTGAAAACTGTGTCCCGTCAGTCTGAGATATTGAGACCAATATGGTATTGATTTGTATATTTATTTGGCTACTAAGAGCCACAGGTTTCTCCTATTGTAATCCTGACAGAATTTCCTATTAGACTATAAAGTTTTAATTCTCCCAATGATATTTGAGGGTTGTGCTTGAAGTATTAATGCCCATGTATCATTGGGTAGGTTTGCTTATGATTCAAAACAGCACTGTGAAGTGGGCAGGGCAGCCTTCAGACTGAACCACTCATCTTGAGGGGCAAGGGCTGCTGATGTCAGACTACTGCTGTAAGTCCAGCAAATGTTGTGACTGTGAAAGGACTTACGATCGGCTTGCACACCTTCAAACCTGTTACGGCAACATTCTTGGGTTAATAAGGGGTAGGAACTGTGATGCCTCTGCTTAGGTCTTGATTTCTGTTCTCAAGCTCAAAGCCCCATCCGGAGATTCGCCATTGCAGATAGCAGAGTATCTATTAATTTCAGAACTTACTTCTAGGTAACCATAAAATGCTTGATTATAAAAATCCCAATACCAAATAAAACCACTTTTTTTGACTGGCTCGATGTACCTATGGCTTGAATAGCAGGCTGTACCCTCCGACCCCCGTCAACCACGGTCTGTGTGTTATTACACCTTCCTGCCATTCAGAGATGACTTGAACCAGCAGAACCTGTCAAGCAAAAGTCCATTTTTCACCAATCAGTTATCATGCAAAAATGCCAATCTGATTCCTCAAGCTTGTGTTCGAACCACTATTTTGGGATTATGGTTGGGTTTAGGAGCAGATGGGGCTTAGCCCTACCCTGGGCCATGGGCTGAGGTGTGTTGCCGTAGTCAACTTTGCAAGGTGCCCAGGTACAATCTTAGAAAACCTGTCAACGCCACAGAGAACATTGACTCAGGGAGTAACACGAAGGGCCATTCTTTGCTGGCAATTCTGGGAAATACATCAAGAGCTCCAAGGGGAATACGTTTGAGTGGATATCCCATAATGCTATTCTGCACAAGCGAGTGACTGTCATGCTGACGCTGACCACGGCATGTTAAAATGCATGTTTATGTATTACCCTCCTCCCTCTGTCTGTCTCCTTCCTGCACCTCCACCTGGCTCACGTCTCCCGCCTCCCCCCCGAGCTTGGGGTCAGGAGTTTCCTGTGGTAGAAATCATTAATGGAGAGTTACTTATTCAGCCGCTAACCCCAGGGTCACCCCGCTCGGCTAATGAAAGTGCATCCGCGGCCTTCGTTTCATCTGGAGCGAAACTTAGATCTCGGCACGCCGCTGTCCCCGGCTCCCAGTCTGCTAATGCAAAACAGTGCCGGGCCGCAGTGCTGCACCCTGGATACTAATGACACGAGCACCCGGGCCGCGTCCGGACCGAGTGGGATCACCACCATCATGCCGTTAACCCCTAATTGGAGTTTACGGCCAGTTTATAGAATGTCTCCGGCTTGCGGCTTTTCACACGCTAACGTGCTAATTGACACGTGGTCTCACTGTGGCTTTCCGGAAGCAACTTGACAGGACGGCCGGCTATTTCCGCCAGCCATCCTCTTACCAGATCCCATTCAAGCCCTAGTGAGCGCAGTAAGCAAGGTCTGTCACATAGCCCTGCGCGTTGTTTAGCAAGACCTGAGGTCCAATCTAGGAGCAGCGGCTAACAATGAAGGACGTGCTTTGACGTCTGGCCCAGCTGCTGGTCTGAGCGCGTGCGTCCTGCTCATTAGGCTAACAAGTGGTGCTCTGTCACCTGCTGGACAAAGCCGGCCGGGTCCCCTCAGCATAATCCCCTCCGATGCAGCAGGACGCCGGGAAGTCTTTCAGGATGGGCAGGTGGCAGCTGAACACATGTAATTACTGACAATTTTGGGCGATGAATAAAAATGATCTACATTACTTGTCAAAGGTTGTATGCACTGTGCAGAGTGATATCTACTGGGGTGGGGGCTTTTTGAGTTCAAAGAATAGCCCTTATCAACGGCCACACAGAGCTTTTGGGGGTAATGAATCTCAGTAGGGCCCAGTTGGGGTGTTCGACGTGTTCAGATGTGTTCAGTGGTCAGATTGTGTCGCCAAGAATGAAAGGGCATCGTTAGCGTCGATCGATTAGCACATTTATATTCGTATAGTGTTGACATGCCACCCCCATCGTACTTCTGCTATGAACAAAGATGTGGTCTTTATTAGCGGGACCAGACGTCATTTTGCCACATACCCTGTTAATGTTGGGGGGGGGGTGCAATGTTGCAGAACACTGGAAAAAACACAAAAATGATCATTCTGTTTTGGAACTTGGAAAAATCATGTTTTTACACCATCCCCAGACGTTCTTGGAAAGCGACCCTGCAGTTCCTGCTGCCGGATATCTGCTGGGTTGCCTCGCTGCCGGTAATCGGACCGTTTCCTCAGCGGCTCTGGATCGGATCTCGAGTCAGGGGGCATCACACCCGGAGCGCATCCACGATGTCGAGCCGTCGCACCTGTTAAGGAACAAAGGTACCCCTTTCTGGCATCCCGCCCGTCTTGGACCATGGGGAGTGTCCCTGACAATGGGGGGGGGGGGCAGGTTGAGGCACCACCAGCCCCGGAGGCTTCTCCCGGCAAGACTGTATAGTGCGTTTGACCCCAGCCAGACCCTCAGCACTTTCATTAACACCTCCCTGTTAGGGAGCGGCCTGGCCTGGAGCGGGATGGGGGGAGACACTGGGCCCATGTTGCGGGTCGCACGGCAGTTCCATTTCACAGATGATTAGTCTTTCTGTGAGGATGGGGGCCGGCACTGTGTCGCTTGCGGGGGCCATACCCCCCCCCGTGCTGCCCAGACAACCGAGCGGCCTGCAGGGCTCCCGCCGAGTGAGACGCGCTAATGTGCTACTGGCTGCAGTGGTGAGACGGGGTTGGGGGGGTGGGGGGGCATGGGGAAGGGAGGACTGGAGCTTTCTGCTGCCATTGTATAATTGCAGTTATGCCCCCGTCCCTTTTAAATGGGGCTGTTATTGTGAAGTGGCCATGTGGTTCAGGGAGGGGGGTGCGGTCGGGTGGAGGGCTTTTAACGATGGAGGAGGTGTAGTTGGCAGGGGGAGAAAAATGCACCGCTAATTTCATTGTGGCTAAATCAACAATAACAGGCTCTGTTTCTTTATTGCAAATTTTTCAACGCCTTCCCTCACTCCCATCCATTGCCCCGCCCATCCTCCCATTGCCCCGCCCCCTCTCGCACCCTTGTCCTCTAATGGCATGGCTCTGTGCACCACAGTCTGATCCCGCGACCGCCGTAATAACGAGTGTGGTGACTGTGGCGGCAAAGGCTCAACATGACCTCCCATGACCTCTGGGATGGTGAACAAGGACAGCAGGCAAGTAGTTTTCTTTCTGGAACATTCCCATGAGTCTTGGGTATATGAGTATATGTGTCGCACGGTCCGCGAGGCGTCGCCTATACATTCACCCTGTCCAAATACTCAGCCTCCCTTGTGGAACGCAGGCCATCATTGTTCGTTCTGCTGATGGGATGCCGCACTTCTCCGAAATAATTACCCAGCATCCTGCTGGGCTGGCTTTCTTTTTCATCTGCCATGATGGCTTCTTCTTCATTGCTTTTTTTAAGCCCCGGCCGGGACGCGGCATGTAGAATCAAGAGCTGGGTGGCGGATGAAGAGGAAGACGGCCATCTCCTCCATCACCGCAATGACAAAGGTGGTGGGCCTTTGATGTCACTCTGTGATTTACCAGTTTGCCTTATTGGGAAGAGTTCTTTCATCTGGCTTTAAAGCTCATCCCGCTTTCTTGCAGAGATTTTGCTATGCAAATGGTGTCTTAATATTTAAGTATTACAAACTAATGACATATGCCCCTACTGATATCGATCTGAAACCTTGGCCGACATTCCCCCTGGTATCCAGTTCGGTTCTCGGTTGGAGTCGTTTTTATTGTCTTCATAATGCCTGCTCTTCAAAGAGCTTTGGACTTTAATACCCACTGTGGTTTTCATTAATGGCTCTCTGGTCTGCATGTGAAGCAGCGGACTTGTTGAACAAAATACAAATTTTTCACCCCCAGGCCAACAGTTTGATTTGTCAAACTCTCAGAAAAAAAGACTGAACTAGGGAAAGGCAGTAATGGTGGGTACGTGCTGTAGATGAAACATGGATCTTCATCTCTCTCATTTTACACAACTATCCATCGTTTTCATGACTGTTTACACAACAGGATTGTTGAGAGCCTGGGGCCTGTTCCGGAAAAAACAGGGCACAACTCAGCAGGCACCTTTGAAAAGATTCCAGGCCATCGCTGGGCACACGCAAGCTATGGGCAATTTAAAGAAGCCAAACTATTTCTTTGGACTGTAGGAGGAAATCAGAGTACTGAAAGGAAACAAGCAGAACACAGGGAGAACAAGCAAACTCCTCCACAGCGGGGGCAGGATTCAAACCTCCAGCACGGGAGTTGCAAGGTAGCAGTACTACCTACTGAGCCAACACAAAAACAACACAAGCACATGACCAATTAGAACAGATTTTTGGTTACCATAGTTTCTATTGTAATGTCACAATCTGTGACTGAGTGACCTGAGTTAGCGGCTCTCCTTACTCTCTGTCTTGTGAGGCACGAGCATGGGCCCAGTTCCTTTCTAGGGTTCCTCTGATGTGGCAGTCCCCGGGACAGCAGTCTTGGGCTCCGCCCGACCAGCTCTCACCCGCAACAGTGGCCCCCAACTCCAGTCCGCGCCGACCCCAGTCTCTGCACTTCATTAGGAGCTTAGCCGCAGATGGTTTGCATTTTCCATTTAGGGAATCTTCTCATTTCCACATGATATCAAAGAGGGTAAAAGTCTTTAAACTGAAAAATAAACATTCATAGTCTCCAAAGCAATAATTAATCTCATGTGGGTCAGGCCAATAAATCACGAAGGCTCTTGAAACTCTTGAAGCTGTCCAGAGTCCTATTCCACACGAAGTCTCCTCGGCATTTGAAGATAACACACTGATCTTCAGAAGTTGGCAGTCATTAGTAAGTGTTGGTAATTAAAATACTGAAGTTTTTCATTATTCTTGTTGCGCTTTTTATTCATAAATGGGATGTGATAAAGATCTGGTATATATGCTTAAATATTGTTAGATATTAGATATTAATACAATTCCTGAGGAAACCCAATAAATGACAACTGGTAATATCCATAGAAATTTCTTTCTCCTCAAATGAGAGAGTCTATGTTTAGTGAAACTGGTGGCTTGTCAGTGCATTGTCCATCCATCCATCCATCCATTCTTCCCTTTTTCAGTTCCTCGTACCTGGTTGAGGATTGTGGTGATCAGTAGTATTATTTTGTTGGCGTTCATCCTGTGTGTTTCCCATGTAGAGGAATCCGTGAGGCATGATGGTCGATTCTTCTCGCCTAAACTTTCATTTGAAGTTCAGCTTGTGTCTCCCGACATGCGCTGCATCCCCAAAGGCTGTAAGCCCCACCCTCTCCTGTTCTCCAAAGGGTCAGGTCTTCGCAGATCATGCTTGTCTACCTCATTTGCCCCATTGGCTCCCAAGGGCCGAGTTTAATGGTTCTGCAAACTGTTCTCATCTCTTCATTTTTCAAATATGCCTCCACCATTTTGTGTTTTGTTTGTCTACCCATGACTGTTTGTTTAAAATATTTCTGTTCAGCTTTGAACAAGTCAGAGGAGCATTTAAACAGAGCCCTTATAAATCAAATGATTCACGATTTGGAAAACAGTGCCGTCTGCAAAAGGGCTGAGTTCTCTTCCCCCAAATAGCCCGAGAGCGGCTGACATGTAATAAATCTCCCAGGTCTGTCTCTGTCTGCTCTGTAGCCCTCCGGTGTCCCCAGGGCTGTGTGATCACGGGGCAGACATCAAAGTGCGTGTGCCTGACACAGACACGCTGGATGACTCACTTCCCTGGTCCTGCGAGCGAACACACCTGTGCGGGGGTGATTACAGGTGGACCCAGCTGCCTCTAATTGGATGACGAGGGGGGCAGTTGGCCCCTAATGACCGGTGGCCTGCTGCTAGGACTCTGGGTCGCCCCCAACACCAAAGATCCCCTCCAGTGGCAATGCAGCATCACACGCAAGAGTGACATAAAGAAAGACTCTGAACATGTAACATCCTACTGTACTTAATGGAAATGCAGAGGAACTCGGACTCTTTACATTAATCTTAAAATCAGGGGTGTCACTAGAGATTTTGTGCCCCATAAAAGCATATGGGCCCCCAACCCAGACTAATATAATAATGTTCCAAATTTTCATGCCCCCTGTCACTCATGGGCCACTGGAATCATCTTAACTTCCCCGCCGTAAGGTACCCCCCAGCGCAGAGTTACCCATACTAAACTTACCCGATCACATGACATGCTCACAGGTTTGCATATGCGAACAAGCCATTCATTTCTGACAAATTAAGATAAAAGTTTTTGTTGATGCTGCTACCCAGATTTAAAGATATGAAGTTGAAATCTCAGGCCGTAACCGCGGCGCCAGATGTGAGTTTCATAATAAAGCGCTCCAGTTAAACCAGGAGGCCGTTAATACAGAGATCAGAGCTGGGGAAGAGGTCACTTTTACCCCGAGGCCCTCTCCACTGGATGCGGAACGTCGTTCACCATAGGGCCCCCACGTGTTTGTGATAATTCCCTACTGTACGTACGTGTGTGCACATTTAGCACGGCATCAGGGGTGACTCCTGGCTCGTTTGCACGGCTGCGTAATTGCAGGCGGCAGATCAAAGGCGGGATGTTCCTGCAGAGAGCTTTACCACGCTGCCTTTTCTTCTGCATGGCCCTGCTTACTGCTCTCCTCGTGGGGGGGGGGGGGGGG
>JAABNX020000040.1:10429806-10460495 GCA_015163995.2 Mormyrus lacerda
CCTCTTATAACTACTCGCTGCTTCCTATCTGTTAACCAGTTATCAATCCAGGTCGCTACAGTTCCTAAAATACCTGTTGCTTTGAGTTTAAATAGGAGCCTCTTGTGGGGGATAACATCAAAAGCCTTTTAGAAATCTAAGTAGATGACATCATAGGCCTTCTTATCATCAACTTCCTGAGTAGTGTGATGAGCTGGGTTTTTAATTGAATCTATGGGTGCAGCCTCGGAGGATTTCTTCTGAGGGTTACCCCACTCATCCACAAGTGTGCCTGCAGTCGACCCCACTCACAGACACACAATAACCAGGGCAGGTGGACAGGGCTCAGTACTTTATTATCGGTACTTGTACACAGAACACAACGGTACGTCTTCTCCTCCCTCGTCCTCGCTGGTAAAAAACCCGCACTCAATCTCGTTGCGTCACCTCCGTCTCTGTCCGGCTGAGTGCGCACACACACGCACACGCCTCCCACATCATGTGGTTAACCGTGACATTTAGCTCGTTACAGTAGCTTCCTCAAAAAACTCCAACAGATTTGTCAAACAGGATCTACCTCTCCTAAATCCATGCTGGCTATTCCTCAAAATGTTATTTGAGTCCAGGTAATCTACCATTTTCTCTTTGATTATAGCTTCCATAACTTTACCAGTTATACAAGCTAGACTGATTGGCCTATAGTTTGACAAATTACTTCTATCCCCTTTTTTGAAAATGGGCGTTATGTTGGCATGCTTCCAATCAGAAGCTATCACATCTGCATCTCCCTGACTGCCCCTAGACCTCTCCCAGTGACTTCCCCTGGACCTCTCCCAACGTCTTCCCCTCAGTCACCCCTTAGTGTGGCAGACCCTTGCCTGGTCCTCGCCTCTCTTTCTCCCAGACAGGGAGGGGACACTTACGCCGGGGCCCGGTCCCACCCGCCCTCCCCCCTGGTTTGCCTGCGATTCCCCTGGCTGCGGCTCGGCTGTCGCCTGTGGGTCCTCCGGCTCCTGCTCAGTGCCCGCCTCCGGTCCCCCTGGCTTCGGCTCGTCGGCCGCCTCCGGTCCCGCCTCCAGCGCCTTGTCGTCTGCCTCCGGTCCCGCCTCTGATGCCTCATCGGTCAACTGTGGGTCCCCCGGCTCCGACTCGTCGGTTGCCTTCTCCTTAGCCGCCGCCGGCTGTGCCTTTAGGTGCCACACCTCCTGCTCCCTCCTCCCCTTCACCTATGTCCCCTTCGCCTTTCTCCTCTCCCCCTCCGTCGGTCCCTCCACCTTCCTCCTCGGCCCCGTCCTCGTTCCCTCCTGCTCCCTCCTTGCGTTCGCCACCGGTCCCTCTGGCTATGGCCTTGAGGTCGCCTGTTGCCCCTGTGGCTTCCGCCCCTCACCTGCCGGGGATCCTTCTGGCTCCCTGTTGCCCCCCGCCCTTTGCCTCCATGCCCCCTGCCTTCGTGCCCCCTGTGTTCGCCCCTGGTCCCTCTGTGCCTCTCCGTCCCTTTGTACCTCCTGTGTTTCTTCCCCGTCCCTCTGTGCCTTTGTTTCCACCTGGTCCCTTCGTGCCTTCTGTGGGTGTGCCTCCTGGTGTTGTCCCATCGTCTCCCTCCTTGGGTTCTGTGTTCCCATTTTTGGTGCCCCTGTGTCTGTCTGCGTTCCCTGTGGTTTGTCAGTTGTTGTCCGAGTTTCTGTCTCTGTGTCTTTTCTGTGTGTCTTGTGTCTCTGTGTCTTGTTCCCTGTGCTACGTTGATTTGTTTTGCTCTTGTTTTCCAGGTCCCGTGTCTCTGGTCCTCGTCGCTTTGCTCCCTTTACAGCTGAGTGTGAAGCTTGGGTCTGAGCAAAGGGTCAGGTCATGTATCCAGCAGCATTTCTGTCATGCCCAATCGTCCGCTCCTCTCGTGTGCTACGGCCCCTCATCAGCCCCGTGTGGAATCCTCGTGTTCATCAGCTGTTTTGCGTTGTCCTGATTAGTTATATATATTTAAGTCTGCATTTCAGTTTGTTTCCCCAGTCTGGTCATTGACGTTACATGTTCGTAGCCTGTTTCATGTCAATAAACCCCGTGTTTGCCCCGACACCTGGCTCTTTGCGCCATTTGTATGCTCTATGTCATGATATTTCGGAGCTTAAGGCAACGCAAATTGGTCTATAACGCAAGTCATAATGTATTTATAATGCATTCATAAAACATTCATACGTAGCATGTAAGTATACCTTATTATGAAGGTGCACTTATTGTTCTGTATGAATGCATCATATATGCATTATGAAGGTATACATCATAATCATTACCAATGTTTGTTATTATTGGCAAATCTTAGCATATCATCCATTGTAAGTGTTATAAGTGTAATGCTTTAAAACACATTAAGGTATACTTACATGCTGCTTAGGAATGTTTTATGAATGCCTTATAAGTTGACTATGAAGACTCACTAAAGCGTTGCTGAATATATTAAAAATAAAAGATACTGAAATCACATTTATGATGATTTTACTATTCTGAGGGATTTGAACCAGTGACCTTCCTATCACAGGCACCGAGGCCACACCCCCCATGTGTCTGGGTGTCAGAAGGGACCGAGAATCCTCCCCCAGCTACCTGCTGTGACAGATGCCAAGCTCATGGGTTGCGAGTGCACCTGAGTGGGCCTGGAACCCACAACCCACAGGCCTCCCCACCGGCGCTGAGCAGTGGAGGTGCGGCGTGAGAGCCGCCAGTTCATTAGCGTCCGCTCTTCGCTCACTTTATTATCTGCTGTTTCCTCACACCGGCTTAATTGCTTGTGCTGATGGAATAATAAATGGCAGAGTAATTACCATTATAAAGAGGGGATCCTTCACGTTACAGAATGGTGCAGTCAAAGGATTTTATTCTAAATTAAGTTTTTAACTGTCATCTGTCATCTCTGGGATAATTATAACTTGGGCATTTTAGGTACATTGTTCTCACAATCTGTAAACCCAGACAGAAAAGTTGTGACTGCAGATTTCTTGAGTACATCAAAAAAAAGAGAGAGGATAAAAAAAAACTAAAAAAAAAAACGTGGGTTTTTGGAGCGTTCAAGCGTTGCAATAAATTGAGAACTGTCTTCGAGGGTGAGAGGGCTCTGTCTGTGGCTGGGTGTGATCTCTTGGTTTCTTGCTGTTCAGATGGACCATTTTACCTGCTTTCACTATCTAACTGGTGCTGTCAGGGCTTCTTTCAAAGGCCAGTAGGGCGGCGCTGTTGCAGAGGCCTGCCATGGATGAAGAGATGGAACCATGATCCTACCTGCTCACCCTCACAACATCACATTTACCTCACCTGCTGGGAGCATCCCTGAAACAGGAACTGCTGAGGACACCGCCCCCCCCAGTCCCCCAGGTATGCCACCCATGCTCCGTTCCGGCCCAGCGGGCCCAGATTGCCATTGCTCGCTTGCAGCGTTGTCATGGTGGCGCGTCATGCAGTCGGGATAACTTCAATTATTTGTGAGCTGCTGAACAGTGAAAGTGAAGGCTGCATTGATTGAGGACGGCCACAATTGATTCTGCCCATTACATACTCTGAGTGTTTTTCTCGTCCTGCAGAGATCAGCCGGCTTCCTCCTGCAGGCCGAGATAAGGTGCCTCCGCATTGTGCCTGCCTAATCTGTGTGACCGCGTTTGTCTGTACTGAAATTGATGTGGCTTTTCATTCGCCTGTTGGCTGTCCCTGCCGATAACTCCTTCTCCTTGTGTCTTAGCTGCGGAAGCACCGAGCACGTGCCGCCCCTGCTGCGGAAGCACAGGAATTACAGTGCTACAGATGTTCGGTGTGTGTGTAAACAGCAAACTGTAGGAATGCACTTGAGGGGATTAGCAGGATTAAATACATTAATAATAGAATTCCCTCTCTTTTTTTTATACTGGGTTAAGCTTGAGGTAGCCACCCCCGTTTCCAAGTGATTTAATGAAAATTGATATGAGCAAAGGCTGATAAGAAAAAAGAAAATATCTTCTGTGATAATAATTGATTATAGTCAGTTTGTAAAAGAATAGACCAGAATACAATGGAACATGGTTCTGAGCCGTGAGGAACGCCCTCCGTGATTTTGCGTATTTCTGAGTGAAACATGAACGCAATCAAACTAAGACCGGGAAAACACTTCCTCTTAGTTAATCCCAAACCACTTTTTCATCATTCCTTTGAGAAACTGAGCTTTTTTTTATTCATCCCGTCGTCACATAATTAATTACAGCTAGCCTTGAAACTGTGTGAAGGGTACTTAGTCAGGTAAGCATCAGTGACTGGCTACATTAAGCCAATACATCTTACGTTGTGAAAACTGCATCCTGTGATGTCACGATGCTTAGCCCCTAACCATGCCTTGTTAGGCAGCATGGAGGTGACCACTATCTATCACCTGGCTCTGACTGGCTGCCATGTGTGAGTGCAAAGGACCCTACTACATGCCCCACGGAACAACAATAAAAATCGCACAGCGCTCTGGAACATATTTTTCACCTCCTAGACAAACCTTGATCCTGATTTATGGTAGTTAAGCTTACAAGCTCTCCGTCAATGAAATTACACTGCGATCATAATGTATTGGAGTCATTAAATGCACATCATTCTTTTGGCATGAAATATGCTGACCCCAACCTTATTATACACTTAATTAGAGCTGCTCTACTTCCTGAACACAGCTTTGGGACAGATCTGGTAAGAAGAGGTGAAAACTAAGTACAATAGGTGTGTAAATATGCATAAATATTTTCTCAGTTTGTGCAGCATCAAAAATCTTCCCTTACACATCTCAGGTATACATTTTCCTTCCGTATTACAAGTAGAAAATATATTAAGTGTGATCTAATATGATCTTGTGTAAATTGAAGAAAATTAAATACATGTATTATATTACGGCATAAATAATGAATTACTGCATCTGAATATCATCTGTTTGGGCGGCATGGTGGTGCAGTGGTTAGCATTGTTATCTCACACCTCCGGGACACGGGTTTGAGTCCCTGTCATTACTCCATGTGTGTGGAGTTTGTGTTGTTTGTCCTGAACCATCGTAGGCTTTTCCTCCAGGACCCACAGTCCAAAAACATGCTGAGGTTAATTGGAGTCTGCAGATTATGTATGTGTGGCTGAAAGGTGGGTGAGCCCTGCAATGGCTTGGTGCCCAGACCTGGGTTATTCCCTCCCTTAGGCGTTTAGGCTCATGACCCTGAATAGGAGGCAAGTGGTTACAGAAAATAGATTGGTTAATGTTAAATAAAAATGTATATCTTTCACTATAAGGCCTGAAATAGTTGTGTATAGAGTTTATGTGAACCGTATCCAAATGTGTCAAATGTCAACAACATCCTGATGGTTTAGAACTATGATGAATATTCTAAATGAAATATGGAATTCAATTATACAGTCCAGGCAGTGTAGCAGGTTCCCTTTGTGCACAATTAAATTGCAGCACTCATTTGGAAATTTTCTAATAATGTTACACCGAATCCCTAAGTTGCAGACTTATGCCCCTTTGTGGAGCAGCCCTGACCAGACCTGGGAGTGTGCAGTGTTTAATTCCAGCACAGCTCATTGGTTTGTATCATTTATTTCAAATATATCTGTAACACAGGAAACTCAGACTGAAGTTCTATGTTACTGCATCCTGGGGAAGGTCAACAAATCCCTGCTATGGAGCTGGGCTCTGCAGCCTGGACATCACCCTTTGTGCCACAGGCCTCAGCCAGGGCTGCTCAGCTGGAAATCAGGAGCGCTTGGGCAAAGGAGCGGATCTTCCTGCTAGAAGCTGATATGGCTGTGGGGGGCTTATCACGGCTCGGCGCCGGCTCCCCGTCTCGCTGACCACACACCCGGCACCACACCACTCAGCCCCTCCGCTGCTATCAGGCGTGCCGAGAGCCACCTGCAGGTCACTCGACGCCCCACCCCCACCCCGTGCATCCTCTCCTCTGGCCTGACATCCGGACTGAGAGGCAGGGAGGGGGGGAATCCCGGTGTACTTCAGAAAAGGCTTTGCTATGCCCAGAATGACAGAACTATGCGATTTTAATAAGGAAGGCAACCAGGAAGCTGTCGAGGAGAGAGAGATGCTGGCCTCAGAGCAGAGATGTAAGAATTTCCTGGAGTCATGGAGAAATTCCCTGGAGTAGTGGAGGAATTCCCTGGAGTCATTGAGGAATTCCCTGGAGTCATGGAGAAATTAGTGGAGGAATTCCCTGGAGCCATGGAGAAATTCTGTGGAGTAGCGGAGGAATTCCCTGAAGGAATGGAGGATTCCCCTGGAATGTGAGGAACTGTTTCCACAAAAGTTCTGCTGTCCCCCTAACAAACATCACTTCCACACGACAGCCTACATCTGTACCACTCCCATCCATACCAAGCGGTGGTGTTTACTTACTACCGCATAACCACGCATTTTTGTGGGCCCCTCTATTGGTCACAAACAATCACTACGTTAGGGAGGCCTTGAGGCCCAAAGTGCCTTTTCAGGTGGCCCCAGAAGCAGCTACCCCAGCCCAGTCCACACCACAGCTATGTGCAGCAGGTCCTGGCGCCCTTTGCCAAACAGAGCTTTGGCACCAAAGTCCCCTCTCTTCCGCACCAGACCTCCATCTCCGACGTGGAAAGTTTCTATATTTAGTTGTGTTTGAAAGATTTACCGCTAGACTTCTCCCCAGTGCGCTCGCCGCAACAGTGATAAAGAATGAGGATTATATAAAGTGTGTAATTCTCGGTGTAAGAAGAGCGGCTTGGGTGAGACGTGCGTTAATGCAGCGGCTTTTAATATGTGAGAGCGGCCCCCACGCTGGATGAAGCGGATTCTTTCTTGGAGCTGATCTCTGCGGTTACTGACAAATCATTATTGGGCAAATGTGACCTTCTGAGGTGACATGATGCAGCTTGGTAATTTCAATGGAGGTGCTGGAGAGAAATGGCACCGCGACACTTTATTTGGCAGGAGTGACGTAGCTGGTGTTTGTCTGTTAGTGCAGCACAGGGACTGTCGGTAACCTGAGCGGCTCAGAAGTCAGCATGCAGCCAAAGACGCTGGGGTCCAGTGCTGGGGCGCACATTGCTGGGGAGCGCATTGCTGGGGCGGCGCTGCTGGGGCGCGTATTGCTGGGGAGCGCATTGCTGGGGCGCACGTTGCTGGGGTGCACGTTGCTGGGGTGCGCATTGCTGTGGTGGCGCTGCTGGGGCACGCATTGCTGGGGCGGCGCTGCTGGGGTGCGCATTGTTGGGGCGGCGCTGCTGGAGTGCGCATTGCTGGGGTGGCGCTGCTGGGGCGCGTATTGCTGGGGTGCACGTTGCTGGGGTGCGCATTGCTGTGGCGGCGCTGCTGGGGCACGCATTGTTGGGGCGGCGCTGCTGGAGTGCGCATTGCTGGGGCGGCGCTGCTGGGGTGCGCATTGCTGGGGCGCACATTGCTGTGCGGGTGCTGCTGGGGCGCGCATTGCTGTGCGGGTGCTGCTGGGGCGCGCATTGCTGGGGCGCATTGCTGTGGCGGCGCTGCTGGGGCGCACATTGCTGGGGCGCGCATTGCTGTGGCGGCGCTGCTGGTGAGTTACACCCCAAGCACCATTAACCAAAGGCACTAGACTACGTGGAGCTTGCAAGCTTAGGCATCTTCCCTCAGCAGCATAGAACTTCACAAAGAGCAGAAAAATTCCAGAATGGGGAACATAAAAAATCAGCTTGACACTAATGTACCTGGCAAATAGAAGCCTCTGTGTAGAAATGGATATCAGTGTTTCTGAAAGGGAGCAGTTAGTCTGGGCCGCAGTTCAGTCACATAAAACATAACTTTTTGTTGTTATACACTATGTGAAATTCATTTCATATATAAAAGACTGTTCAGATTTGAAATAAATCATACATATGATGTAAAAAAGTATTATCGAGAACACAAGGACAGCCATTCCAGAAAACCTCCCTTGTGACCCTGTACTGGATAAGCAATTGGAGGATGGATGGATGGATGAACAAAAACATTGTGTCCTCTCTTTCATCTGAAGTAAATGTCATATTTCATATATTTTTTCCATATTCATATAATATCAGCATTTCAAAAATCAATATACTTTTACCATCTGCTTTTAGTCATATATTTACAATATTTCATCATCTAATAGCATCTTTAAAATAACATCTCCCAGCCGGGAAAAAAAACATATTTTCAGGGACCTTTTGTTGTGGTGGCTGAAAGCACTTATGGAAAATGCAGAGGTCTGACCCCCCACTACAGCCCCCCAGTCAGCAGCCCTGAGGTTCTTGGTGTCCAAGGGCATCCATGTCTTGGGTCGCAGTTTGCAGCCACGTGTCCCGATGACCACACACCCTTCCGAAGACCACACACCCTTCTGCAGCGTCCCACGCTGGTGGCGGCGGCGGGGACAGGAGGCGGGGGCTGGGGGGGCCGTGGGGAAGCTGCATTATTAGTAATCATATCTGAGCAGGCTTAGCTTGCTCCTCCAGATGGCTGCTTTCAAGTGCAAATGAACCGGTTAGACGTGTCTGGTTTAATACATACTCAGGAATCACAAATAGCCATTGATCCCCCCCCCGCCGCTCCCCGCCTCTCCTGCAGACACTGTTTCTGGTGGCATTGAGACTGGATCAAATGGCCTCCTGAGCATTTAAAAAGGAACATTGATTCTTTTAATTAATTGTACACTACAGGACCGTGATGCAGCAGCCGGGCAACATTAGCACTTAGAGTCAATTATTTGGAGTTTGACAGGAGTGGCTGCGGATTGGACTAGAAGGGGGATGTGTGGAGACAGACCCGGAACTCCCAAATAATTCCCAAAATATTATCCTATCATTGTGAAACTGTGTCGCTTTCGTTTACCAAATGACATTGGTGGAAAAAAAAATCTCAGTCTTAATATGTCAAATGTGTTATAACTTGTTCCCCGTGTGTTTATGTTATTTTTGAGGCAATTTTTTACACGATTTATTATTAAAAATACTATCTTCCCTCTGTTTTGCAGGATTTGGTGAGATGTGGGCTCCAGGGCTGCAAGCATGTTCTGGAAGGTGAAGAGGTTTTAATTTTATTTAATGATCATTTTTCAATTCCATCTTGCTGTCCATAACACACAGACCCATGTGTAGCTGAGAGCAAGCCTGCAGCAAAGGGCACCCCTGAGTCTGGGGTTTAGGCCTTCGCTCAAGGCCCCACAAACATGACCGTTCTGCCAAGGCCAGGCTTGAACCAACAACCTTCTGATCACACGCAGAGAGGCTTAGCCCCCTGAGCTATACACCATCCCCTAAAGAAGAAACAGGATGGTATGTGCCCGGCAGAAGAGCCACTCTCAAACAGAAAAGCAGGTCTTTGTTTCAGAACCAAATCAGGAAGCGGGCCAGACCACCATAATATCATCTCTGTTTGTTTTCATTTGGAAAAAATAACGCCCCCCCCCCACCAAGACAAAAGCACAGGTCCCATAAACACTGCTATTTAAGATTAGAGACCCACCACACACACTGTATGAATTGGAGGAGCTTTTCTGAAGAAGTGTATTACTCTCCAGATACTTCATTAATCTTCATCACAGGCAGCAGGCCTGACGTGCTTGACAGCAGGGACAAAGCAGCCGGCTCCGCTCCCACATCTACAGATAATGCATGTTTTACAGTAGCCCAGATGTCTACACTCAATAAAACATGTGACAGAACCAGCCGGACTGTGTTTGGGGATGTCTGTATTGACTGGTGGCTTGGCGTGCTTGGGGCGATACCAGGACCTGCCGGGGACTGATTACGGAATTAAAAGAGGAGGGTGACAGAAGGGCCGGCCGTGTGGGAACGCTGGGAATTGTGCTTTTGGAGAGACTCCTTTATTGGCCAGAGAAAGGCTGGGTCACTGATAATTTCATACAGGACGGTGGAGGGGGAGTCATTTATTATTGAGGTGAAGCAAATATCGGGCGGATGATTCCTACTGTCTGGGTGATGACAACAAAAGCAGGTTTGAAGGCTCGGCCGGTCGGCTTGGCCCAAAACGTCTGTAGCGCGACCGCAAGGATGTTTTTATTTCTGGTTTACTTCGATGTGTCTTCTCCCTGAATACCTGAAACCTGACGTCTGATAAAGACACGCAATATTTTCCAGCCAGTAGGCCCGGAGACGTGAACGCCATTTCGTGTTAAAGTTATGTTTTCATTAAAAGCTGGATGTTTGTAAATCTATTTCCAGCTGTCAGAGAACAGGAGGAGGGAAACTGCAGCCAAGTCAGACGTTCAGCCTCCTCCTTCTCAATTCAAACACCATAAAAGTGTTTTTGTGCAGCTTTCGAAAATCAGCGCCGAAATTCAGCTGTAATGTTCCTTCCCTCCTCCGCAGGTTTTCCTGTAACCTTATGTGTGGGATTTTCGCTGATAGAATTGTCTGGGTGCCACCGCTCTGGAATGCACGATTGCTCTCACCGCAGGAGCGCGCTCAGATCGAATCAAGCCTCTAAGGAGAATATTTCTCTTGCAAACACCCCTCTCTCCGCAGAAAATGAGGCAGTACACCAGCGGCAGCTTGGAGATTGGATAAAAATGGCCACTGGGAGAGAACCCCGAGATGTGCGATGGATCTGAAGAGTGTGCTGTTCCGAAACGATTCACATTCGCGTGCTGCAAGTTTTCTGCTCTCTGACATATGCTGTGCAAGTATAAAAAGCAGGACTTTTCTTGGATAGGTTCTCAATACATGCAGTTTGCTCGCTATTTCAAGCTTAATGTTGTGAACAAATGCAATAATTGGGCATGCGCAGGAATGCCATGCAATCATTTATAAGGGTAAGCTGTCCTGACATGCAGTAGGATCAATACTAACATGTTAACAGGTAATCGGGACAAAAATACTGGACCTGCTGCTGTCGGGTCACTCTGGCCTCTTGAATTAGAAGACAGTCATTGTTCCTCATACATCTAATTAAATTTACTGGTATGATCTCTGCAGTCCTTAACACTACATAATCTCCAGCTGGAACGAGGGTTAGACTCTCCCTGAGTAACACTGACGACATTGAAAGTTTGACACATAGCTGCTATTTAATCATTTTATCAGCATAACATTGCTCACTGACCTATATATCAACAACCGTACATGGGACAAAAATGAATGTTTCCTGTTCAAGGGTACAGCCACCCCCCCTTGCTAAAATGCAGACCTTCAACTCAGCAGATATATGTCTGTACCTTCAAGACATACATACAATTTTATGAATATTTAATTCCCTGCATCATTTCTATACATGATATATACACTATATTATCTGCCAGTGTCAGCCACCGATCTGCATGGGGTGGGGTGTAACTCCAAGGGAGCTGTTGTGCTGGCGTCTCAGCAGGACATCTCACTAGCGCCCCCTGTTGACACGAGGCCCGCCACTTCTTGAACAGATTCCACTGTCTTTATATTTTAATTTTGTAACTGGTGCCAAATGGCCTTTGGCTGATGGGAGGATGGCGGTGAGAATCAGCATTCTATGCCCAGCACTGTCTGGAATGTTTAGGAAGCTACAGTATGGATTAAAAGGAAAAACGGTGGAATAATTGGAAAACAACGGGGGCATTTCATCATGCTTGGGTTTGGCAATGGTAGCATGGGGGGGGGGGGGGTGCAGAACTGTTCATGGATTTATGGCGTGTGACCATGTAGTCTCCCCAGTTTGAGAAAACACCACAGGATGTAAACACTGTATCGTTTTATATGCAGCAGAATGGCAGTGGCAGATGCAAGTTCTCGGTCAACACACTGATGCCGCACTAAGGACCCATTTGTCCAGTTCCAGAGCTCTTACTCAATTACAGTTTGCAAGCCAAAGACTCCCCGATACTTTTTTCAGTTGTACGAGAAATTGTGAAGAATTGCCTGCAGCACCAAGCGCATAAGTCAAGAATTACAGCATTTAAGTTCAAGTACCATTGTTTTTCTTTTCCTGTGTCAAAAGACAACAAAGTAAAAAAAAAGCAACACATTATCTATCATGTTCATAAATATACCCACTATGCCCCTGTTTCAGAGAGGACCAACAGTTTAAAACTGTTCAGAGACATGATACTGAGCTCAGTATATTGTTACATCCCAGTCAAGACAAATAAATCACAGGCAGGTTGGATGTATAACCAGCAAGCCCAGTATGTGGCCCAGATAACGGCTGAAAAACCTTTCTAAAGCGCTAAATGCAGTCAAAAACTGTAAATGCAGTCAAAAACTTCAAATAAGAAGCTTCAAATAAAAACATTTATCCTCCTCTTAAGGAAACGGGGCTTTGAATTCCTTCCAATCTCAGTAAATACACATAACATGCAGTGATGTACTGAATAATATGTGGATGCAACCTCAAAGTTCAAAAAACATGCCTGTAATCATTAATCTCTAATCTTTAACCATACTGAGAATAAGCATCTATGGACCTTAACCAAAAGGCCCACTTTCTGGAGGAAAATGAATTTCATGCAAACATGCAAACAAAAATACATTAGTTATCATTATTTTTTTTGTATTGACTTGGCAGTAAAAGAACATAATAAATCATATTTTAATTGTGGTTAAAATGTGTTTTGGCTTTTCTTTAACCACACTGACTAATATTGGCACAGAAAATATCCAGTCATGCTCATTTTAATACCATCCGAGAATGAACTGAATGTCTCACAAACTGTTAACACTATACTTGTTTTATAAGATGTGATTTTAACTGAAAATCCAAGCAGTTTCATTGGCAGCTGGTCTTTCTGTGTTCCGTTTCAAGTACGTATCATAACTCTGTTGGTGTTATTCTTCCCAAAAGCAAACTAGCGTGGCAATACACCAAGCCTGAGAGTTTCAGTTCTCATTCAACAACACGGAACTTACAAATGAAAGGAATCTTTAATGAACCGCAGAATTTAGCCCCGTTATTCTAAAGAAGTTATGAATAATTCTTTTCGCGAAGCGCCAATATTACGAATACATTCTAAAATATATATTTATGACAAGTACAGGTCAGATACTAAGTATCTGGGAACAGCGACACCGCGATGATCTGTGCAACAGACCTGGCAGCACATTATACCTGAAATGCCTCCAGCGGATTGGGATCCCTCCTTTTCGTGAAGGTGAAAGACGCCAAATTGGTAACGCGTCAATTTTAAGCAGCCTGCGTCCGCTTTAACAGATTATGCGTAGCGCTGTGATTTACTGCTCCCACCTTGGGGCTGAATCAACGGGCAATAGAAGATGTCAGTAGTGATTAATTTCTGTAAAAACAGCTTAAGTGAGAGGAGTATCTGTTGACAGACAAGGGCATTGTGTTACAGCTTTCATCTGAAGGTTGCGAAACATGAAACGGAAGATAAAGAGGATTTTATCCTGGTTGCTGTGCTTGATTCCCAAAGAGTTTATCGTAGGCATAGGGGAAAACGAATACATAGCGACATAAATTAGTTATCGGATTAAGCCGCAAGAGGGGGTATCGCTGTGGCATATAAATCGATCAGTTTTTAATAACCACATAACCTGTTCTGGGCTCTTGGGGACGAAGGCCGCGTGGACCCTGGGTGGGCTGCGGAGGGAAAGTCCCCGGGAGGAAATATGGACCGCTAAATGAAACTCTTAGGATGCATTTTCGATGATATATGCATAAATAAAAGTTTAAAAAATATTTCCCAGAGTAATTCTGCAATTATCAACAAATTGATATGAAGTCACGGAAGGCACCGTTTTATCTCCCAGAGATAAACATAGGCAGTGGGTACCTACCGCCTTTCGGTTAGATAGCTCACATCTGATTTGTTTGACAGTCTTGCAAAGTCAGTTTTAATTTCAACCTCATATACAGTAATTTCGAATTAAATTTAATTTGAGAACAAAATAGTTTTTCTTGTTTGACTGATTTTACATACAGCTTCGAATATCACTTGAAATAACCCTCGCATTAGTTTTATTAACAAACCACAAATGCAAATATGTGGAGACTGATTACAGCTCGTTTTTTGCTGCATTCCTTGCAGGTGTACCATTTCATTCCTGTGTTTCAATGGTTATCTAACGAACGTCTTTCGTTTTTTTTCTCAAATTGCACAGAGATTTTGAAAATTGGAAAGGTGGTCTTTCAGGTTATTTATCATGCATAACGCACGCTGTGTTCATCCCTTAAAAGCTCATCTTTAAAATAAAGCAAAATAAACAGTCGATGCACCGAGTCTTTACGCGGTTTCAGCTCCTTACTCTCAAGCAATCTGAACACCAGACAATTGTTCAAAAATACTTAGACACAAAAATCTTTTTATATTTAAGGCCATAAAAAGATGGACTAGGCCTACTGTAGGTTTTTCCGTCCCACAAAGCTTGGAGCTCATTCTTTTTAGGTCGATATACTTTGTCTTTGAAAGAAAAACTAAAGACAATTACAATGTATTACAACAAACATTTGGCTTATGCTCTTTGCATTAATGAAGACAAAATAAATGAGATATAAAACGTGTTTGTGCTGTCACCTTATTTTTTTCCATAGGCACGGAATGTTAATGGTTACGGAGATTCCGAACAGGAAATCTCCCAGCATGCATTGTGATGGTGAAACAACAGTCCTACAGTGAAGAGGCTGGAAAACAAGTCAGTGAAAGGAAATTAAAACTGGAATAACAGGAATGACAGAGTGAGGTTAACTGGCCAAGAAGTAATCCAAATTACCTGTAGTAGAAAACAAATAGTTAATTTAGTTTTGCTGCAAACCTAGTAACGTATTCAGGAACGTGTTCATTCATTAACCAAAACCACCTATAAAATGTATCAATGTGATACGACCAACCTGGTTGTGATCTTTAGATTTTTTGTCCTTGAACCAGATAATTACAGTCAAATTCAAATTTTACGCAAACAGTAGCATAAAATACCTTAAGATATACCATAAACAAAGTGATAACATTATTTTACTGTGAAGTCAATTTTCATGATACAAATTAAACTACTATCAACTTATAAGAACTATAAACACGACACAAATGAGAGCATCTAGCCCCAGGACTGTAAATTTATGGATATATATCTGTAAAGATAATAAGAGCATTAGCGTGAAGCTTTTTCAGTTCTCTAAAAAAGCCATGTGGTCAAAGTGAATGACCGAAGATACTGTAGTTGGGGAAACTAAAAAAATGCCAGACTTTTTAAGTGTTTAGTCCAAAGTCATTTTCCCAAATCACTCACAGGAAGGCAATTAATATATTAACTGAGGACTGAGGGAGACATGTTGTGCTCCAAAGCCAGCAGAGATGTTATGTGCTTTTCACACATGAACTCTACAGAATGATTAAAGTGTATGTTCTCACTTGCATTGATCATTCTGTCCAGTATCTCCCTGTGGCTCCATCTATCATGGCCCACAAGGTGTCTCCACTGTGGCCGTCTCTCCATCCACCAGGACACCAGCAAAACTCTCAAAACTGTAGTTTCTGTCTGCCCCCAGAAGTATAGTCACTGCTTTGTTTAGTACTGGACTGGGATATATTATACTTAAAAACCCTTTAAGTACCATTAAAAACATGCCAGTATTCCTAATCTCTTCATTGAAAATTCATGTGAATATTGCCACTTTCTGTTGAAAAAGCTACACGTATCCAGTGCCTCTATTCCGTCCTCCTTCACTGGTACAGCTTGGCCCATTAAATAGGTATCTTTCACTGCACCCTACATCTATGGCGCAATGCACATTTCGCCCATTGTCGTCAAACTTCAAAGGTTTATGCAAACAGTTTATACGTGCAAATGGTGACTTCATCACATGACACACAGCCCAACCGTGCTCTTTCGTAACATGGAGCGTCTTCAATGAAATCCCACAAATTGTTCATGTTCATTGTCTTAATGCTCCTATTGATCCCTTGCCGGGACGCCGCATCACTAACAACAAACGCAATCCCTAAGCCAGAGTCTCTACTCTGCTTTTAAGATGGTCAGACCTGTTGTAGGGCTCAGGGTGTAAACTAACAAATGACATCTGTACTCAAGGCGTACTCTGAGGGACATTTTGCTCAAAATGCAGTTTTTATCACGAGCATGGTATTTAAACACACATCTTACACAAGTTTTTTTTTTTCCCTCAATCAAAACATTTTCCGCATACACAGACCAGTCCAGCCATGGACAGGTAGACAATTCCTGCTCACATCTCCCAATCAGCTTCAATTCCCAGCCCTTTGTACATATAGTTCAATTTGCTTTGCTGCAGATACTCTGTCTCCTCCTGCAGTCTGAGGATATGAAGCTGCGTGAATCTCCCTTAGTGAGTGTGTGCCCGGTGCATCTTGAGATTCTAGGTTCACCATGACCCTGTACTGAATAAGCAGTATGGAAAATGAATGCAATTAGGCCTCCAGTCTGCTTTCTGTAGGACTAATTTGAGTTCTTGGATCACACATTTGCACCGTCTCCGCAGTTTTAAGATTTCAGATTGCATCATTTTTTTCCAACCTGAAGAAGAACCACTGATAAGTTGCCACCCAGTCTGCAAGTGCAAGTGAGGCAAGGCCGTGTGGATTTTTGAAGTTATCTTTCCACAGGGCTGTGTTTACCTGGCACTTGGACTGACAGCAGAGTGATTGGAAATATCCACCATTTGCCAGCACGAACCCCTGAGTGCCTGGAAAGTGCTTTTGTAGTCTGGCTGTAATGGCCCAACTTTGAATTGCTGGCTGTGGGGAAATAGCCCCGCTCCTTGCCCACTCAGAGGGGAACTGACATAGCACAAATGGCGCTCAGCTGCAATCCGGTGAATCCTTTACGTGCAAGGTGTCATAAATGAGAAGTGCTCCACCACATAAGACTGCATTCCCAAGTGAATGAAGAACATTAAAGAGTTCACTTCAAAATGTATTTTCAAAGAAATTGAGGGAGTTCTTGTATCTTAGACAATTGGACTCAATATAGATTTAAGATCATTTTATTTTTTTATATCCTTATTGCTCTATTGTATACTTTATTTTACCATGGTTGAGTCAGTAGTTTCTTTGACTTTTAGGCAACTAAACATTTGGTTTCACCATAATCTAAGAATATTCGCGTGTGACATTTAATCCAGCACATTTATCAGGTAACTCTAAATACACGAACACTGTTGCTGTGTAAAATAGGTGGCGATATTTAGGAATTGCGTATTTAAATTGGATGATCGTCGCCTGAACAGACCTAGACAATTAAATAAGTAAATTTGATTCGTAGGCATCTTGAAAACAAGACACGATTTGTTCCCCATATTTATGGACCGATGAAAAACCTCATAAATGATGCTAAACACAGGACACACCTGTAAGGTATAGTCTTGCAACGGGGGATTGGCGGCACATTTTAACGTCTCACTAGTTCAATTTGTACAACATAATTCTCCACAGAAGACAATTGGTCCACGAGAACCAAAAAAAATCACTAATAGTAAACAAACATCCTTCGGCCTGCTCACATTTTACTGATGATAAACTAAATAAATGTATACTTTGTTTCTTTGAAATCAATTTAAAACATAAACGTGTTTGGGCCAACTAAAACTGACGAATTAACCAAAAACATTATTTTTACAGTCTGTGGAAAAAAAAGCATTGTTAGCCAAAAATCTGGCTACATCGATATAATAGAAATAGTGCTAATGGCCGGATCCTCCGACCATTGTTACTTCCTGGCATTTCACGACAGTTCCAACATACTTTCCCAGCTACTTTGTATCTCTGCGAGTGAATAACAAACAGGAAACGCCTCGACAAAGGGAATGAGTGACTCGGCGTCCAACCTGTGGAGAATCGGCAAATCAAACGAAGTAGCCAATCAGCCAAAGGGAGAACGGCGGGACTTCCGGTGCATGACGCAAATTTTTACAGTCAAGCCTGGAAGCCCCACCTTTTGTGTTTCCCGCACCGTCAATCAAAATAGAAAAAATCGACTCGAATCACCGATCGCAGCCCGCCTTTGATTAAAATAATCATGTTTGGCGTTTAAATAAACCGAAACTCTCCCGATTTAAATATTTCACGCTATGACTGGTACGTAAAATTTAGCCTGATTCAAGCATACCGTCACCGGTGAGTTTGTGCAACCCGCAGCTAGCAATGTCTTCACCTAATCTTTTTCAGCTCAACCAGCAGTTAGCTGCCTGCGCTGTAAAACACTAAAGTAAAACCTTCTCATTTTCGTCGAAATCCTGTAGAAGCGCCGCTAACGGGAGGCGATCTGGGCGTTAAGCAGCTCGCGGTGTAGCCGAGCGTCTGTTTAGTCGCGTTTTGCTGAGCGGAAACTGGAGATAAACGGTCTGTGTCTGCCCCGTTTCCCCTGTCGCTGTGCCTTTCTGTAGCCCCTGAACAGCCAGTGAAACAAGAGGAAATGGCTGCCTTAGACGTGGACAGCAGTCAGAGCGACTATATGCAGCACGGCAGCGGCGGAGGAGACCAGGTATTTTTTACATTTCTTTCCCCTTAAGCCATCCCCTCCCTCGGTTGCTCTTCTCCGCCGGATTTGTAAGTGCATGGTGTTTTTTTTTTTATGAAGTTCACACGTTTTAAATTTTGATGTTTCACCAAAAAAAAAGAGGGAAAAAAGTCGTACTTCCTGTGTAGCTCCGGACTAACGGCCACCCACTTTCTTCTTTTTAAACCCGCCCATTGTGGGTAGGACACTCAGCCGTCACCGCTCGCTCTGCTGGCAGCTACCTGTAGCAAGATCGGGTCACTTTTGCCAGAGGAGGATAACGGTGCTGCCGCTGGCGTGGTAAGTCACCACCTCCGGTAGCGACCGCGGCTTTGCGCCATGTGCCAATGCAGCGCGGCGGTGACGGCAGAGCGGGCCCCACTCCCTCGGTCTCCATATCGGCCTCCCAGCCCGAACAGATCAGACTGACTTTTATTTTTCAACATCACAACCGACCGATGTTGGAAGATAGTTCACGGTTGGACGCAGAAGGGGGTAGGAGGATGGGGGGGCGGTTCCTTAAACCCACAGACGTCCGGATGCTTCATTTAAAAGTAATTTTTATTTGCATGGGGACTCAAACGCGACTCCAAAGAGCTAATGAAAAAATTGGCACCGTGTGAACTGATAAATACCCATATGGGCCCCTTCCTGGCGTGGTTCCGCACCATCGTTTCTCAAAATCGTTGCCTAACGTAACCCCCCTCCCCGCCCGCCCTTGGCAGTGAAATTTAAAAAAGTGGAACCAGTCGTTCACAGTGCATAAACTGACAAGCCAATTTACAGTGTTGGCATAATTGTAGTTTTCAGGTTAGTCGTAATCCAGCGGATGGTGGCCATGCTGTAATCTGTCCTTAATTATGTGCCTGTGCTTCAAACGAGAGAAAAACGTTTATTTTTACTTGTGAGGAGATGTGATAGCTGAGCTTATGGATGATATTGATAAAATTATTTGCTTCTTCCTTTAGACCACAGACCTCACATCCATACAGTTAACAGGGACGTCAGAGAGATGGGAGGTATTGGCTCCAAGCGCACCCATTAAAGAGGAGCCAAGCATAGTGCATATTCCCAACACAGGGATAGTGACGTCGAACGGACAGTATGTTTTTCCTCTCCAGAATATGCATAGCCAACCGATTTTTGTGACGTCTGGACCTGACACGTCCGCCAACGCAGTGCCTAACATTCAGTACCAGGTGATACCGCAGATCCAGACTGCGGATGGACAGCTGAGCTTCGCGGCCTCCGCGGTGGAGGGTGCCTCCCTGGGACAGGACGCCACAGGGCAGATCCAGATCATGCACAGTGCCGGCCAGAGTATTGGCGCCGCCGTAACGTCCCCGGCTGACATCCTTACCAACACCCAGAACCTCATATCTCAGACTGGTCACATCCAGCAGATCCAGGGAGTCTCAGTCGCTGGCTCTGCTTTCAACAGCCAGGGTCAGGTGGTCACCAACGTCCCGGTCGGTTTGCCCGGAAACATTACCTTTGTACCGATAAACAGTGTGGACCTAGATTCCCTCGGACTCGCTGGGGCTCAGACGATAGCGACGGGGGTCACGGCAGACGGGCAGCTCATCATGGCCGGTCAGCCCCTGGACAGGTCCGAGGGCTCCGATAAATCGGGTGAGCCCATCTCCCAGACGCTGGCCGTCGGTGACTCGAACACTAACCAAGACATGTACGTGCCAACGACGTCGTCGTCGCAGCTACCTGAGACGATAGACGGCACGGGGGTGCTGACACAGGCCACCGCGGTCTCCTCAGCGGCCGGCGAGCAGGCGGACGTGGCAGGCCTCCAGGAGAACTACATCGGCCAGAACCAGGTGCAGAACATCCAGGTGTCGTCGGCGCAGCCCGTCATCCAGCTGCAGCCGGTGCCCATCAGCACCAGTGACGCCCAGGTGGTCCAAGGCCTTCCACAGGCGCAGTTGTCCAGCCAGACACTGCAGAACCTGCAGCTGATCAACCCCGGGACCTTCCTGATCCAGGCACAGACGGTCACACCCTCGGGGCAGATCCAGTGGCAGACTTTCCAGGTGCAGGGTGTCCAGAACCTGCAGAACCTCCAGCTGCCCGGCGCTGGGGCGCAACAAATCACACTGGCCCCCGTGCAGACACTCTCGCTGGGCCAGGGGGGCACACTGAGCTCCAGCCCCGTCAGCATCAGTGCCGGGCAGATCCCTAACCTGCAGACGGTGACCGTCAACTCTGTGGGTCAGGCAGGCATCCAGTTCCAGCAGGTGGATGACACGGGCAGCCCTGGAGGTATGGCACATCTCATTTTCTTACCCAGGTCGGCTTGGTCAGTGTCTGGCCTAAAAGTCACTAAAATTGAAGCCGTGTGACCTCAAGTTCAGTCGTTCTAGTGAATAAGCTGAAACTTTCAAAACTTTGGACTCGGTGGTAAACTTACCTGGTGTGAACTGAGCTTGCAGCAGATCCGGATCTGAAAGCCTTCGCCGAATCGCGTCTGTGTCTTTAAAACGACCAAAGAGGCTCGTCGTGTTTCTCAAGGCGTCGTTGCTATGACGATCCTCGCACGCACGCACCACACTCCCTGGAGGGGAGATCAGGGTTGATCTGCGTGGACGTGCTGCGCGGAACAATCAAAGTTTTTGCCGCGCAGCCGGGTGCCGTGGGGGGGTCATTACTTCTTCCGGAGGCGTCGCTTTATCTTAGGGTTAAAACGGGAGCTTTGATAGAGCAGATTGGCTCTCCGCTTAATCTGGAGTGCCGGGGTAGGGGAGTGATTGGCGCGTGTTTCTCGCCAAAGCGCGGGTGCACTCTCACCTGAGCACCCTGGCCATTATATCATTACGACTCACTCTGACGAGCGTGAATTGTGTCCCGGGGCCGTTAGCGTTACGCTAGCATGGCTTTTCCTCAGTGCGGGGTTTTGCTGGAAAGTCTTTGCAAACTTCAAAGTGAAGGTATTTTGATTTTGATTATAAGACGGCCACATACCGGCATCCCAGGTGTCTCCTGCCATGTGCCACAGTACCCACCCCCCTCTCCCCCGGTCCTGTTTTGGATATGTCACTTTTGGTAGTGGGATGGGATAGATGAATAGAAGAGTTTTCAATCAGATGGTCATTGTTCCACTCTGGGTGATGTTCAGCACAAACCCGGAATCAAGCCACGGTCCGTCACAGCTGGTTTGGCCTTCGACCAGCTTTGTGACATACAGGGAGCCGTTCAGTTGGTCTCTGGGCCCAGGAATCTTGTAAACTTTCAGTGAGGCGAATGGTTTCCCTTGCCCCCCCCCAGACATACAGATCAAAGAGGAACCCGACTCGGAGGAATGGCAGTTGGCCACGGACTCCACGCTGAACACCAGCGACCTGTCGCACTTGCGCGTTCGCCTGGTGGACGAGGACACGGAGCAGCCTGGCCAGGAGGGCAAGCGGCTGCGTAGGGTGGCCTGCACCTGCCCCAACTGTAAGGAGGCAGGCGGGAGGTAAGCCTGTGGCCCCGCCCCCAATTCGCTCGGGCCCTCGCTGATAGAACAGATCTTCACTTTCCCAGGGAGTACAAGCAAACTGTAACCCCTCCCTCTACTGTCAGTTGATAGAAGCATCAGATGAACGAGTGGAAATATAAATGACTAAGTGGCGTATGAGAGGTGAACGTCATCCCAGGATGTGTGTGTGCAGGAAAATACAAGATTCCTCCTTTGCCTGTTGTCGTACATAGGAATTCTTTTGGCACCCATCTAGGCAGTAACGTGACGTCCTGCACGATTAGACATCACAAGACACATGGCTAGGGACTGGAGATACATATTTATAGCATAAATACAAAATAAATTGAAGAAATTACTGTAACAGGAGATGGGGTCAAGTAAATTATAAATACAAATATACAATAAATGAGAACTGGAGGTGCAGAGTTATCCGTAGGTGTGAATAGTGAGTTTATGCCCAGCGATGGGTTTGCGCCCCATCCTTGGTTATTCCCTGTCTGGTGCACATAGCTCCAGGGATAGACTCCGGACCCCCAAGATCCGGTGTAGGGTTAGCGATAGATGGATGAAGTATAGCGCACGGCGGTCGGAGTCGCTCACCAGGCCGTGCCGCCTTTGGAACGCGGCCCAGCTGTGGCCAGATGTGCACTGCCGTCACCAGCCTTCACAGTGCTGCCTGTGTGCATGTGTGTGGCAGGGGGTCGAACATGGGCAAGAAGAAGCAGCACATCTGCCACATCCCGGGCTGCGGGAAGGTGTACGGCAAGACGTCACACCTGCGGGCGCATCTGCGCTGGCACTCGGGCGAGCGGCCCTTCGTGTGCGGCTGGATGTTCTGCGGGAAGAGGTTCACACGCAGCGATGAGCTCCAGCGACACCGGCGGACGCACACTGGTACGGGGGGGGGGGTCCAGGAAGGGGGCGTGCTGGGGGGGTGTGTGTGCTCATCTCTAAAGCCCTCCTCCCACCCACAGGGGAGAAGAAATTCGTGTGTCCGGAATGTTCCAAGCGGTTCATGCGCAGTGATCACCTGGCGAAGCACATAAAGACCCACCAGAACAAGAAGGGCGTGAACTCAGGTGGCGCCGTTCTGGCCTCAGTTGAGGCCACGGGCTCCTCGGACGGTATCATCTCGGCCACCGGCACCACCCTCATCCTCACCAACATCCAGCAGGGCTCCGCCCAGGGCCTGGGGACCGCCAACTCGGGCAGCGCGCAGGAGATCCACACCAACTCGGAGATCCCCCTGCAGCTCGTGACTGTCTCAGCCAGCGAGGTGATGGAGTGACACCCGCCCACCACTTGGACTCCTCAATCGCTCCTGACCCCCACCTCATTTTTTATATATATAAATATATATATAAATATATATATTTTAAAAAAGAATTATCAGTTTGTTCCTTAGCAGTCTTTTTACATATGGGGTAAATGACATTACATGTGGTTCCAATACTGACACTGAAATGCCTTATTTTGTATTATATTCTGTAATAAGTGGACAGACCTGCATGTGTTTTTTAGCTACTGTTTATGTGCTAAGACTGAAGAAAATGGTCAACATAAAATGGAAAAAATGGTACAGGATTGGGGTTTTTGGGGGAAGGGTGCGTTTGTGTTCTGTGGGGGTGTCACATTGGGGCCTGTTTGGGGGGGGGGGCATCGACACAGTACACTTTAATTGGGGGCTGATTTGTGCTGAAGTCCAAATGTCTTCATGCGAGTGTCGCATTTCCTGTGCTTTGTCCCTTTCTGATCCTGTCTTATGGTCAAACTGATGCTGCCCCACGCCACAATGCACTCTGGGTTGCTGCTTGGTCCATTTCAGCTCGGGCAGTGAACCCCCCATCCTCCCCCCTCCACAAAACAATCATATACCATTGAAATCCCCCATTTCACCTGATGTTTTAAAAAGCATTATTTTGAATTTTTGAGGAAAGTACTATTTATGGTAGGGTTTACTTAGTAAACGGGTGGTTGCATTTGTTTTTTTTTTTTTTTATTGCAGTTTTAATGTGTACAGTTCTCCCATGTTACTTTGATAAGATTCCCTCCTGATAAGATGGACGACGGCTGAAGGGTTTATGCGTTCTGTAAATGTCATGCTGCTGGGGTCACTCGCCAAATTTGACTCCGACCAATCTGGCCACATGATACCCGTTTTAAAGGGCACACCCCTCACCCTCCATGGTTCGCAAAGATGACGTTGTCCAGAGTTATCGCACGGTGAACGGACCAAAACAGCCCTTTTCTGTTAATGCAGTCTCCACCTCCTCGATGCTGTGACATGTTTTATAGCTGTGTGTCAGAGCCCTGAAATGACGTGTTTTTTTCTTTTCTTTGTAACCTCCCCCTTGGTTTTTCTGATCACCTCATGGCAGAGTTACAAGGAGACCTTGAGACAAATCACCTTTAGCAGGAGTTATGTGGTGTCCTCAGTCCGCCGGAGACAGAGCCTTTTTAAATCTGTGACACTGTACTGAGAACAAATACAGTGTGATGATCTTTTTTGTATAAACGTCTTTTTTTTTTTTATATACTGCCCAGGAAAAATGTGTATAGGCAATACACTCATTTTGCTCTGTCAAAATAATGTACTTGTCTCTTTTCCTTTTTTAAAAATATATATTCCTTAATTATTGGTTTCCGTTTTTCTATATAGAAATGTTTCTGACATTCTTTATGGAGGTTTGGTTACATTGAAGTAGGTGAATTGTGAGTGTTCAATCTTTTGCTGGACTTGATTATATCACTGAATTTAGATGAACTTGTTGACAAACAAGTTAGTAAAATGAAAAAAACTAAGGGAAACTGACAATATTTTATAATATTGTGACTCATCACCACATAAAACGCAGAAATTACTTTGATGTAACTGAACTATACCCTGAGTGGTTTATTAATAAAACACTATTTTGATATTTGATTTGATTTCAGTATTCACTAAAAATAATTGTGTGAATATATAACTTGTGAATCGATTTTGCCCTTCAGGGTTAATTGTCTTCCTGGCTTGCTGTAGTGGCCATCAGTTAGAGGTGTTAAAGTAAAACGCCCAAAGCTGTTTTATTTATCCAAGTGTCTTCACACCAGCTGTCTGCTCCAGGCCCTGTGGCTCCTCCATAGCTTCTCTCATCTGTTTCAAAGGTTCTGCTGTTTGTGTGGCAGTTTGGTCGTGATAAGAACGTGTGGCTGTCGTTTTCCAGGGACCTGCCTTATTTATGCACAAGAAGCATGCCTGGATGCGTCTCTGAATTCCTGCCTGATTCCTCCCTTGACGGTGGTTTAATTGGTGGTTGCTGACCTTCCGCAGGGTGTTCATATGTGGGTGATGTTGACTTGTATTTTCCTGCTCAAACCGCAAACCTCACCGGAAGCGACAGCAGGGTGTCCGCAGTTCTGAGGCAGGGGTCTCAAACTCCATTCCTGGGGGGCCGGAGCCCTGTGTAGCTTAGTTCTTTCCCCTTTCCACCAGAAATGATTCAGCTCAAGCGCTGTGTGGTAATTAGCACAAAGAGTTCAATCAGGTGTGTTAAATGAGGGTGAACCAAAAACTGCGTAGGGCTCTGGCCCCCCAGGACTGGAGTTTGAGACCCCCGCCCGGAGGTGGCTCGTTATCTGTAGGTAGCCTTTCCCAGCGGTAGGTCAGGAAACTGAAGAGTTTATGGTTCCTCCTGGTTTGCATTCTGAACCCAGCAGGTGTCACTGCGGGGATGCCGGTCCTGGACCTTCTGACCACAGACAGGCACGACTGACGGAAGTTCCAGAAGGTGTGGCTGATCAATGGCCCTCCTGGTCGCAAATCATCGTTACATTTCATATATGAGCCAGTAGATGGTCAGATGTGCCTTGGAGTTAGAAATATAGTCTCCCACAATACATTCCTGGGTAAACAGAATATAGGCAGGCAGGCCCATATACTACTATATTTGTCATTTTAAATAACCAACTTGGCTGTGTTCACCGTAGTTGGATATTTAGGGCAAAACCACTTGTAAGCACTATTTCAATGTTTACAGTGGAGGGGGTTTCATACACATGAGCTCACCAGTAGATGTGCACCCTGTAAGGATTTACCTCCTATTGCATGTTATTGCTCAGTGTGGCTGTATTGTAAAACACACTGTGTCCCCTTACTCTCTTCATTGCCCTGCAACAAGATTCGGTGCAGCCCCCGGTTGCTGAGCCATTATCTCATAGACCTTCCGCAGAAGGATGCTTCAACTGGCTGGGCCACCATCACTGTCAGCTGGATTGCTGTGTCTTCAGGGGAGCGTAATTAAGTGTGCTGCACGGAAGTCTTTATTCAGCGAATCAAAGTAGCAAAGCAGCCGGCTGCGAACCGGGAGGCGATTTGATGAGCATGGGAGTCGAAAAGTGTACCCTACAAACGTTAAAAGGACACATCCATTTGGCAGCACCTCTCATTTGCATAATCTAATTAATTCAATTCATTGTAATGCGATACCAAATGGCACGAGGAACCTGGAATGACGCTAGGAGTTAATGAAATGTGTTAACGGCATCATCATTTGCCTGTATGTTAATTAGTCCAATTAATTTCCTCCACACACTAATCCGAATATTGTAATAATTCTATGCACCCCTGCAGGAATTAAAACACCGGCACTCAGAACAGCAGCTACGAAAAACGGACCTGCATCTTAGAGCCTCCACTTAAAGGCTGCCGTTACCCTGGAGCTTGATTAGGATAAGAATAAGCATGTAGCTCAAGAAGCTGCTAAAATTAGTCCATTGTTCCCTCTGCCATTAACATTTTTTTTGTTGAGTATTTTTCTGCTTGTTGGAATTGGTCCTCTTTACGTTGATGCATTATTTAGTAGACGTTTTTATCCAAAGCGATGTACCAATAAGAAAGCCAGGTCAGGCAGTCTTTTTGCCTTGTTTTGTCTAGTTGGTACCTTATAATATTCATAATATCACCACTGAGGAGAACCGGGGGCTTTGATTGGATGAATATGTGCCCGTTGTTGGGGGTGCTGTTCGCTAGGGGGCGGGATGGTTAGCGTGGCAGATCCCATGTCATTCCTGAATCATCTGTGATGCCAGCATTACTCAAAAGAAAGCAGAAAAGCCGTTTAAGGTGAGGCAGATGATGCACAACAAGTCATCAAGGAGCCGTCTTAGGTACAAGTGCTGTTAGACTAAGCTTCTGTTGATTGACCAGGAACAAGTGCGAGAGCAGATGCCACTTATCACAGCTGTGATGTTGTTTTTAACAAGAAAGTGGGTTGCTCTCTCTTACCCTGTAGAATCAGTGATTAACGGACCTTGAAGTGGATTTCTTGTTAAAACATTAGTCATCAGGAGAAGATTTCGGACCTCCTTTTAGACCATACATCTTCAGACACTTCTCCAGGTGACTTCCGGTTTTACTAATTAATACAGAAGAGGATTTCCTCAGGAAAATTCATGCTTGGTTTTCTGTTGCAGGGTGAGACGGGGCTGGTCATCTCTGGAGCTTCACTTGACAGCTTGATAGTTACATTTCCCAGTGTTTATCAGCAGCACTTGATGGTCTGTTTATTTGCTTATTTGGTCTAAATCCTGAATTCCGATGTGGAAGAGATCATTTTGATTGTGAAAGCAGTCCTCACTCAAATTGCAGCACCTCAAAGTGGCCACTAGAGGCAGAGTCTCTCATGTTGTGCACCAGACTGCTTCCCTGGGCCACCTTGTGTGTCTTTGTGTCAGTGGGTTTATACCTCTGATAGCCCGAGATGTAGAACAGTCACTGCACACCTCACTCAAAGCCCATGACCCTAGCAGGAAGTTTGTGTCTGTACGGTAAGAAGAGTCAGCGCTCGGATTTGTGTATGTAGCAAATTCCAGCACCGCCCCCATTTTGGATCCAGCTGTCATGGCCCTGTGGTCGCTGTTGACTGGCTCTAATGACCGACACAGATCAGCTTTAGTCCAATTTAGGGCAGCAGAACTGGAAAATGGCGACGACCTTCAGGGTGGCGTCGCGTCGCGGCGAAAGCGAGGCAGAGAAGCGTTGCGGCACTTTTCAGGCGATCGCAATATGGGCCGTGATTGGTGACATCAGTCCGCATTTTCAGCCCCTCACGGTTCAGAGAGGAGCCTGCGACTGCTCCTCCGTGACAGATTCCTTTTCAGCTGGTCTGCTCCGCTTGAATTATGCCGTAATTGCACGCCGCATTCTGCCTTTTCCATTTCAATTCATGTGCAAAATACATAAATAGGATAACCAGAGGTTCGCAGGGGACAAGGTGGTAATACATACCATAATAATGTAAAGACATTTGGGGCCATATTTGTGATGCAATTTGAAAACACTCTAGAGGATTATGGATCCATCCCACTGAAAGATAATGAGAACAATTCACTTAAATGATTTTCCTCATTGTCTGAAAGATATGAAGTGTTTCAAAGGGAAAAGGCGACTCATTTACTTCTGTACACACTTAGTGTGACTGTATATTTTTCTTCGGTGTGTCGGAGGAGTTGCCGTGGGATCCGAAAGAAATTGAACGACTTGTCGACTGTCCTCCAGGAAAACAAATCGGGGCGCAGACAGGTGCTTATGTGACCTGCCGTGCGGTCAGGTTCGATTCTCAGACGCGTTTGTATGATGTTTCCTGTTTTCATTCCCTTTCACCTGTTTGTGACCCTGCTGACCTTAAAATTATCCTGCTGTGGATTTGTAATGTTTTAAAATAAAGTACGAGCACTCCTCATTTAGTGACTAGGAAACATTTGCAAATACGATGTTAATAAAACGTTAATTAATCGATGCACACTAGACTGAGAGAGATCATTGATTGCAATGTAAAAAATATTGTTAAAAAGTTCACATCATAAAGGATAAAAGACATTGGGCACAGAAGTCATAAGCAAGAGTCGTGGTCAGACCAAGATGTTCACTTGGCAACGTTTTCACTTAATGACCTGGTCATTGGAGTCCTTGGAGATCCAAGCGTGGGCCGTCTGCTTCCACATTCCCAGCATGCATCTGTCCTGAAGCTGGCACCAAAGTCAGAGCCTGGAGGAGACCCTGCCCCCCCCCCCCAAGGAGAAACAGCATGGGGCAGCTCAATAGCCTGATATTCTCTTGCTCCTCAAAACGGTCAATTTGCAGCAGGTCTTTCATTTTTCTGCAACAGAAACAAAGACAATTTGGTGTGACCCCCCCACCCCCTCCAGAACCCAGCGAGGTGGGGCATGGAGTGGAGGCGCCTGCCGTTCTCAGTCAAGGTGAACTCTTACCTGTGGAGAGCAGATGTGGCTATTATGCAAACTTAGTGCTGGCAGGTGGTGAGCCACCTTTTGTGTGTCTCCGCTGTTTGCCCGTCACCGTGACGTCAGCTGGGAGCAGCACAAAGCTCACAACCGCCATTGTTCCATGTGTCCAGCCTCACCTTACACTGGTGTGGTACTCTTGAGATCTAATTAAGTGTTAAGTATTGTTTGAGGGAAAAGTTGGGTTTGTTTTGCAGTGCCTTCTAAAGAGGAGTGAATTGTATATAGTATGGTGCTCTTCTTGCATACCTTTTATCAAGAAAGCAATAAATGTGATTTGGGCTGTAACGCATGTCTTCCTCATCTATCGGTATTCCACAACAGCACTGGAGTTCTAGACTGACACTTGACACCCGCTTCCTGCTGAATGTCACATTCTGCTAGTAGTGTTGCCCCCCCCTCCCCCCTCCCATGACACACTGCGGCGATACTACCAGGGTGCTGATTATGTCATTGTGTGTTTGAAATGGTGTCAGCTGAGGAGTCGGGGTTACCATGGAGACAGAACTTTTCTGTAGTCGTGGAGATGACTCTTAGCCCAGCCACCCCCCTACTGCCACCCATCCGGCAAACTGCGGTCAGTCAATGGCAGGTCTGACTCAGGTAATATGCATGCTGGTGTCTGGAACTCGTGTCTGCGGTGATAATGTACATATCATTTCCCTCACTTACCGATTAAACACGGTAATCTGAGAAGCATCCTCACTCCGATTACACTCCTTTCACGGTACAATAACAGCGACTCTGCTGGAGAAACAGGACAATGTGGCCAGAAATTGGAAATGCTCTGAGACGCCCTTGAAAGTGTAGTTTGCCCCCTGCGTTTGCAGTCATTACAGGCTGGAAATGTGTAACACCAGACTGGGCATTTTAGGCTTCTGTTGGGTGACCTCTGCCATCACCAAGGTTGTTTCCTTCACCCCTTCCAGCACAAATCCCTCAGATAATAAAAGCCCTGCAACTTTGTGTGTGGCTTCGGTGGTCAGTGGTCCTGTGAACGCTGCCGGTCTTTTCCCTGTTTTGCCGTTTTTCCGGGCCCCCGGGTTACATGTGTTTACAGTCTTTGTCATGTCTGGGTCAGCGACTGCACCCCCTGGAGCTTCAGCTCGAGCCGCAAAACATCGGCACCTTGTGGGGACTGTGGTGGTTTTGAGCAGAATAATAACTTTTGAACATTGATGATAGAGCTGTGAAATAATAACTATGTCTGATTGCTAGTCAATAATTAACAGGCAGCATTGTGAAGAACAGACAGGAGTACGAGACACCACAGGGCTTAGAGATGCTGAGTGGCTCTGCTCTGCTTATAATGCGAAGATTTCACTTTTGCATTAAGTTAGTTGTAAAATTTCTTCCCTGCTAGATATTCCATGGTCAGATATAAGTGCAAAGTGGAAGCGTTTAGGAACAACAGAAGCTCAGCCATGGAGTGGAAGATCATGTAAAGTAACAGAGCAGGTCATCGAGCGCTGAGGGGCATAGTGTGTAAAAGGTGCCAACGCTCTGCTGACTCAGTAACTGCAGAGATCCAGACTTCCTC
>JAABNX020000040.1:10461346-10484388 GCA_015163995.2 Mormyrus lacerda
TGTGTGTTTCTGAGTGTTTGTGTTTTTCTGAGTGTATGTGTTTTTCTGAGTGTATGTGTGTTTCTGAGTGTTTGTGTTTTTCTGAGTGTATGTGTGTTTCTGAGTGTTTGTGTGTTTCTGAGTGTTTGTGTTTTTCTGAGTGTATGTGTGTTTCTGAGTGTTTGTGTGTTTCTGAGTGTATGTGTGTTTCTGAGTGTGTGTGTGTGTTTCTGAGTGTTTGTGTGTTTCTGAGTGTTTGTGTGTTTCATCAGTATTAGATGATTTACTGTTTTGGTTCAGACAACAATGTTGTTTAAGAACCGTTAGAGAAAATGTAATTTTGATACAGTTTTCCTAATTCTGCTGTAAATGAAAGAAAATGCTTCCTTCTTCCTGCTCTGCCAGATCATTTGTCCCTCTAAGATGATTAGTATTAACTTTACGTAGTTAACAGTTGATTAATTACGCTAGAGCCTTGATTAGTTAAATAATTGAAGAGCCGATTGTTTCTCGTTTAAAGGCCACGAAATAACAATGAATAAACCCCTTTCTTCAGCATTAAAGAAAATATACAGGGCAACACAACCCACACAGAACTTCCTGAACACTATCAATAAGTCCAGGTTTACTTAAAACAGCACATTCCTACAAGCAAGCGATCACAAAGTGCTTTAAGGTAGGCGATCCAGAGGGAATCCAACCACGAAAAACCCAATTTCCAATATGGGGGAAGCTGAAAATTATTCCCTGACCCCTTAAACGAAAGCTAACTGGAAAGGTGTATGATAGAGTACAGTATTCAATTAACCGTCCAATTAAACCTAATGAATTAAGAGCTCAGATGGGACAAAAAATAGAATAGACAGTGGGTCCCCCCTACTATGAGAAATGACAGACAGGGGGTTAACCTGTCCCACGAGGGATCCTCTCCTTCAGCTCATCAAGGACATGGCGCTCGCTTCAGCCACAGTTGTGTGTTGACTGGCTTTTGTTTGGCCTGAAATCAGCTTGTTCTTAAGGATGGGGTGCTTGTACTCACTTTCGGGGGCTGAGTTAACATCATCTCCAGGTACTAGTGTCATTTGTGAAGGCGGAACCGCAGTAGGTCCCTGGGGGTTATTTGATCTCCTAACCTCATTGTTCCAGACTCCTCATGGGCTGTCGGTTCCTTCCCGGCCCCGTGGGGGTCGTTAGGAGAAGGAGCCGTTGATTTGTGTCGGCTGGTTCCAGCGCCGGCTGAAAGACTTGACCTTGAAATCAGCAAGTTCAGTGCCCTGATGAGAATTAGGCCCCTTCACGCCTCCACCTTCATGTCAGCCTATAGAAAACGAGACCCACTCCTCTTACTGTTTAGTGCGACTGCGTTCAGAAACTCGGAGGCCAATGAAGGGCTGCTGGGAAATGTGTAGGAGATGAGATCAGTGAGATCTGGAGACATCTGCTGTTTTTGCCCAACTCCAGGACCTGCGGGCTGCTTTCAGCTCGTAAATGATCTCATTCAGCATTGCCCATGACTTTGTGCTACTATGGTACCACCAAGTGCATTCTTCATCTCATGCTCAAAAGTTAAAAAAGGCTGAAAGGTGTTCAAAGGTTAAAAAGTGGGGGTGGCACTTATTACCTTGAAAGCTCATGCATATGTTCACAATAAATATTTTGGCCAAAACGGGCAGGAGCTCAGACGCCCGCAGGCCACCTCTTCTGCACGTGAAAGAATATTATTTATTCCTTCAGGATGGCTGCAGTCATTTGTTACAAAATGTAATGTGTTCTCCAACTGACACTGTCACACTTCCTTTTCCAGTGTTTCCACGGCAACTCAGTTTCCCATTCAGAACCACCAGTAGGGCAGTAGCAGATCCAAATGTCACATTAGTGTCCTTCTCAGCCTCTCCAACCGCCATGGTGAATGTATTCTTTAGTGTCAAGCTTTCTGACAGTCATTAATAAAGTGACAAACACTCAGGGAAGTTCTTCACATGAAGTTTAAAGGGTTGTGCCCTGCCTGGAACCAAATGGGACAGTCCCCGGCCATCCAGACTTCTGTAGTTAAGGATTGGCCCATTCCACACGTGTGACTCAGTGATGTCATTTCCTGGTAATGCATGGTATGGGCTTCTGGCTTCTATGCACCAGGGCTTCAGATCACATGTCATGGACGTGAAGCAAGTGGCAGGTTGCCCACCCTGTGACCGGTGCCACTTCTGATTTGGTGGGAAATGGAAAGGCCCCGGCTGTATCCGTGGAAACCTTCTGTCAGGGAAACCCACCGTGGGATTGAATTGGGCTTGTCTACAGACCTGCTGCGCTGCCATGTGCAGAGGGCAAACACCAACATGGACATGGTCCAACAATTAGAAGGCTAATTCATCCACAGGGTTCTGGAAGAGAGAGCAGCCAAATGAATCTCGGCAATATACCGGAGAGTCTTCAGAGAAGCGCTTTAGTGGATTCGCTGCTCTGGCCCAGGCTGGTTCTGCTGATGCTTTTCTCCCCAGCCCAACTCAGTGACCTTCATGTTGACCTGGATGGAAATGTACTTCCTGAACACAATACCATGGCACACCACATCCAGAATAACATCTACTGGTTGTGCTTTTTTTGGAACTGTCCAACTTTAGTGAGATGTGTGGTTAAAATATCTGCGAATATCTACAAAATAAATCAGGCTTTGGAGACCCTGCTCACCTTAATGCCTGTGAATGTTTGTAGGGTTGGGTGTGTCTCCAGCAGGTCGCCTGTGTCACGCGTCGCTCCCGGCCCTAAATCAGATGGCAGCATTACCACCCATGGAAATCGCCTAGACACCCCGATTTCTCCCTGCTTTGGGAAGAAGGTGAGCGATCATTTTACTATGATAGCAATCAGCGGGAAATCACACGGACTCCGAGACGTGTCAAGTGTTTGTGTACATCGCTCCTTCTTTTGTCTCCTGGCTGGGATTTTCCGTGCTCGGGGTGCACGGCTCGGAGAATCGCTGAGAAGAACTTTCCATTGTGCCGGCAGAGGCATGCAAATCGCGGACAGTGTCAGATAATTAGGCTTGTCTAAAGAGACATGTTAATAACAGACGAAGACGAGCAAGGCATGTCACTCTGTGCCCAAGGTGACAGACTCGCTTCGCTCCTGATGAGCTGTTTAGGGAGGAAATTGTTCCAAGCAAACAGCGTCATTATTATGAGCTGGCGTACAGCTTGTATGTGTTCCCCATCCAGCTTGAACTGACAGAATACAATTGACCGCGACGTATTCATGCACTTTATTTCTTTTATTCCTGTGAACAATGTGGATAATTGCTACAGTGTGTAAAACTGAAAATAAAATTTCACAGTGCACAGTTCATGGGAAACAATACCAGAGCTGTCACGGTAAACATTTCTCTGTCTCCTGCTTTGGCAGTAGATGGAATTTCGGCTCTGTGGAAGACGGCGTGCCGTCGTGCACCCCCGGCTGAGCTTGGGGCTGCTACCTTTCCATGCTTCTCAAACGGGGCCGGCATAATGCAACAGTAATCAAAACCTGTTGCCAAAGCTAAATCCATTCGTTTCACCTGAAGCCCAGTTTCAATCAACCCACGGGTGTCCAAAAAACTGCCCTTTTTCCTGGGTGGGATTCTGTCTACCCCACTGAAGAAACATGGGCTCCTTAGTAACAATTTTATTTTGTATTCAGTGTCAACAGAAATAGGACTATTGAATGTTTAATGATGCAGTGTGGTTTCTCAGTGGTTCCTTTGCTCACTTGGTAGAACATGCTGACTTCCAGGAGAAGTCAAGTATAAAGTTGATTTTAAGGTTATCGACTCCTTAACTAAAAGCTTGACTTCTAAGAACAGGCATGTGTGCATCTGAAGATAAGAGGTGCCAATTTTAAAATAGCAATGTTTGACCAACAGACCTCTGTAACGTATTTTTATTTATTTGAGGTAAATCTTTGCAATAACTGCCTTCATTTTGCATTCATAGAACATTAGATTTGTAACAATGCTAATGGAAAAGACTTGACTGTAGTATAAATTAATATCCATTAATAACAAACATTATGATTGTTAAATCATATGATGTGTATTATTAATGTCTATTAAAGCCGTAATATCTTGTTCATTGAAAATGTTATGCCTTTTATTGTGAGATATTGTGAGACATTCCCCGAAGTGTGTGACTTCTGGGCTTGTGTAACCTGTGTAGACTATTTGACAAACATCGGTCTGTTTATTTCTCTACAGGCCTCCCATGAACGCTCTCCAGAGTGGAAGGTTTAGGAGAGCACAGATGTCACGGTGAGTCATCATGAGGTTCTTACCCTACAAGCGTGTCCACGGCTCGGCGGGGGGGGGGGGGCTTTCACCCTTGACCTCCCCACTTCTTCGTCTTTGTTCTGCACAAGCTCCAACGAAGCAGGAAATTGTGAATTCTGCTGTAGGGCCACGTGGAGAGATATCAGTTTGAGGATTCATCGATAATGTCTGCAGGACCTGCAGCAAATCTCACTCGGACCTGCTTCCGATGGGCAGAAAAGACGCCTCCTGTTGGTGTAATGAGATTTGTTTGGTCCTGTGCTTCCGCTTCATTCGGTCACACCTCAAGGCAGTCTTCCCTAGATCTTGTTGCCTGTAACCTGTTTGCTGTGGTATCCTTCATGCCAGCCTTTACTTCAGCTGCTGTTTACCGGATGCCGTGCCGGACAAAGAAAATCTCCCAACACTGCGACCCTCTGGCAAGTTTATAGAGTTTAATGTGCCACACAGTTTCTCTCCACTCAAAGGAGCCAATTCAGACGATCAAGACTGAATATGTGGGATGGTGTGAGCATTGATACACAGACTATTTTCCAATGAAATGCAGACCATAATTTTATCTAGACTGACTTTTTCCAACAAAACTCACACTTTTGTGACACTACACTGGTACCCTGGATGATTTCCATGAAAGTTTTCAGACGATATTCGTGTACCTGCTATTCAAAGAAATGCATCTCGACGCTCGGTCTTTTGATGGGGGGGATTTTTGAGGAGACAAACACAAAAGATGACGTTCTTTGCTATTCCGCTTTCACAGTACAATCTCTGGTTTAATTTCCACAAAGTCGCCTGAAAGCTATTCCAGCACATAGCCAATGCTGTTTCCATAAAGCCAGCAACTGGGACTCGTCAGCAAACTCGTGGAGCCCAAATGAAGCTGTCAGTTACCACACGTGGTCTTGGAAATTACATGTTTGTTAGTATGCTGAAAAAATGCGCCTTCACATCAAGCAGCAGGAGCTTAGGGAACAATTTCCCGCTGAAATAGTCTCTTCCCGATCGACGTAAATGATCCTCATAAGCTCATACACAAGATAAGCGTTTTGGCACCGTCTTGAAATCCATCGTGCGCATGTAACCTTGGAATGTTCAGGAATTATGAATCGCACTGTAAATGCAGGCCATTCCTTTAGACCCGATTAGCGAAGCTCAACAGCCTTATTCGTGATAATTAGGTCATGAATGATGTGTAGTGCTATCGCAAATAAAACGGTGTCTCTAAGAATGGTCACCAAGAATTGTTAGATAAAAACAAATGCATGTCATCCCCTCTGCTAGCAGAATAGCGTGTAATTCACTTTGCATGAATAAATCCATTCAATAATTTTTTTTATATTAAGGCATTACCTTAAATTTAGCTAATAAGCCCCCAATGATAGACTTTCCTTTATAAGACTTTTTTTTTTTTGCTCATTTTTAAATTCTTTGTACAGAATCTGCAGGTGACACCTATTCTGCTGGAATAATGTGAGACTGAACTTGCCTTAATTGAAAATTACACATAAAATAATTCGGAAAGTCAAACAATCATTCAGAGGTCGCCATTTAATTAAATGTTTAGTGATATATTTCCACAAATTTCTGTTTAATCTGCCCAAAGAAGTCTCTCTCTTTCTAACACCTGTATCCCACACTATATAATTCACATCCTTACACAGAAGTCTGCACAATACAACTGTAATTAAAGCCAGTTGCCAAACCTAGGTATTTAGCTCTTGAAGACAGCACTCACACAACTTGACTTCGCCTTGGCCATGGACTTTTCAAGAACGGTTTCCAAGGGAACGCTACTCGAGCAATTGCAGATGCTTAAAGTGTCTGAGTGAGTCTTCAGGCGTTTGCAGACAGTCACTTGCAGATCTGATCTCCGAGTTCCCAAAGATCGTGGACCTGTGAAGCTCAAGACTTCAGTATGTTTTATCTAACCCAGTATTTTTCAAATACATAAAATCAAAGAGCTCATTGCTTTCCCTTGTAAACGTTTCCCTCACCAGACCGCTACAAGGCCCCCACTACAGACCTATCTCCTTCCTATACTGGCTAAGCAGCCCCCGGTCCCTGGAGATTCCCGCATCCCTCCCAAATGTGATGGCCTCCCCCCCCGTTGCCGTGGACAACTGCCACCAGACCACAACTGCTCGCGACAGCAAAGCTGGTCGTGCGGGGTAATTGTCTTGAAGCAATTAGTCGCTAATGCGTTCTCATAAAGACAGAGAAGGAGTGAGTCATTTCCTTGTTAAAAGGGCATCTTCTTTTACTTGTGTCAGCTGGCAGAGACATGTTTTGATTTTTTTTTTGCCTTTTGAGGTGAAAAGAAAAGGTTTTGCGCTTCATACTGACAGCAGACTCTGTTCGACGTCACGGACCGGCCTGACGGGGTTAACTTAGCACATGCATGGCTGTTAATGACTTGCATGCTGGTAAATTAGCCAGGTGGTGCCCTGGTTGGTACCACTGTTGCCTCACCCCACCAGGGTTGGGGGGTTGAGAAGCTTCTTCTTGCATTGCACAGTTTTTCTGACTTCCTGCTGCAGCCCAATGACATGCAATTAGATGAAATGATGCCTATAAATTGCCCATAGTGTGTCCAAACCTCATGTAAATTGCCCATAGTGTGTCCAAACCTCATGTAAATTGTCTATGAACCCTGACTTCAGCTAACATTCTCTCAAGGGTGTCTCCTCTTGTCCCCTGTACTTCTTGGCACTGGCCTCTGGCTCACAACAGCCCCATCCTGTGTATGTTGCTGGTAGCTGAATAACTAGTTAGTCCTTAATCCCCAGAGAGAATCTTTCTCCCATAATCACTGTGGCAGTTTTTGTTTCTTATTTCAGTCCCAGTGTTGCAAATAAGTGGTTGGAAAGCTTGTATGATTTTAAGTGCACTCCATGGGATTTAAACCCATGATCTTCGTATATCTAGCACAGCACTCTACCTGTTTGGTTATATTGCTACCTGTATACAGCTTTGCTTCCATGGCTGTGGCATTGACTGTTAGATCTTTGTGAGACGCTTGTTTTTGCTGTCACACTGTTTTAGTGCCGTGGCGGGCGGTTGCGTGGGGAAGCACACTGGATTGACTTGTCTTTCACACTGATATCCCTGCAGCTTGGGTGGCTTCTAACCCCAGGTGCACCCAATTATCTTGTGCGGCAAACGTAAGACGATGAGACTGACATGCAAAGAGGATCAGGAATTGCGATTGTAAAGTTAGGAGGTCCACTGTAAACCCCAACAGGCGGAGATAGTTATGAATTCAGCTGCGAGGTGAATCTGTGTTCATGCAGGGCTCTGCGAGCTGCCTGACTTGCCCTGTCACTCTCATTTTCCCATTCTTGCCTTTATTTTGTGCTTCTTAGCTGTCAGCCTTTGGTCTTCAGAAAGTGCCTCCGCCTGTTTTTGGTTTTTATTTGAAAACACAAACAAATACATTCAATGGTGTGGGTTCAAATCCCATTAGGTAGGTATAGTATGCATCCTCAGTTGCTTTGGCAGGTGTGGCTTTATATCCCAGCTTGCAGATGTAGTGTGAGTTCGAATCCCCAATCATTGACGTGGGTTCAGATTCCACTGGCATAAGTGTAGATCTGAATCTCCAGTTTCTGCTGCAAATGTAGTATTAAATTCTGTTTTGGCAAACATAGGTTTGAATCCTTGGTGGGGTGAGTGTGGATCTGAATCCCCAATCAATGGTGCAGATGTGGGTTTAATTCCCCTCTCACTGTTGTGCGTGTTAGTTCATCAATCTGCCATGTTACTGCCGCATATAGAGAGCTGTCGTACGTTTCCTTAAGGTGCTGTGTACACAGCTATGTTCACGTGCTTCAAACCCAAATCTGAATATCATTGTATGCTTTGAGGCTCTGCCCTCCCAGGAGACCCACAGGACGGCACACGGACAGCCCTCCCGCAGCCCCACACTACGTCTGAACATTACAGACGGTCTCGGCACGTGCAGAGGCCTGTGGGTTTGTGGAGCATATTGGGTTTAACAAGCCAGATGGGTAATGGCTGCCATCTGATGGGGGTGCTGTCTTTGCATTTTAACGCCTCCGGTTACGGTTTGTTTTCTTAGCATTTTATTTCTCCACCCTGTCGCTGCTTATGGGCCTCGGATGAGTCCCGATCCTGTCCGAGATCCCCACCCCCGCAACAGGCTTACTGGGCTGTGTGTAGTGAGCCCCCCCCGTGGGAGTGGAGAGCACGGCGGTCTGTAGACAGACTCACAGGAGGGCTTCGCCTGTCAGGGTGGGGCGGCTGCTCCACTCCGTCGCCGTCCCGCTCGACGGTGCCTTCAATGGGCCCCATATGGCATTGCCTGCACAAGCACCAGGAACACATGGGTAATTTCCCCCTGCTTACAGACTGGGGGGGGGTGTTTATTTCCAGCTACGCTGGGGAACAGATGCATGCGGCACAATGGCTCGCCGCATGGATACAATGCACCGCCTTGCAGCCAGGACTCCTGTAGGGATGCCCTTCATTACATGTAACTATGCGCAATTTGTTTCTTGTTTTACACTGTAATTATTGCTGTCTCTGTCGACTCCTCTGCATATACGATTAGAGATGCATCTACAGTACAAGATGTCTAAGCTCTATTTAAATATGGAGCCAGCATATGGGCTAGTCACTGCCCCCCCCACCGCCCCATGTTACAAGCTCTGCCTGACCGCGTGAGGCTGACGCACACAGGGCACAGGGGCACAGGATACGAGATCTGGGACTGGTGATTTTATGGATGTTACCGATACAGTGTGTGACGTTAATTTTAACGTTTTTAACAATGATTTTACAGATATTATATAAGACAGGCAATTTGCCACAATGTTTGCTAATAAAGTTTTGCCGACGAACTAAAATAGCAGTGTAAATTTAAATCTGTTGGTTACATTTAAATATCTACCAGGAAGTGATTCAATATGAGCCAGTAAAAACTACTGAAAAGCTACACTATTTTCCTTGGAGATAATACAGAAATATCCCACCTGTGTCTCATCTCAACACAGTTTTGATTTGTTGGATATATTTCCTTTTTCATCTCTATCTCCACGACTCACCATATCAGATGAATCTGTCAACGTCTGACCGTGAGCATCATTCAAGATCTCAACTGCTTCCTTTCACACATTTTACGTGTAAACATCATCCCCACACCCATAACAAGCCTATGTGAATTGCTCTGGATTGGCATGTAATGTAGAGTGAGCTTCCTGTTTACAGTGACGATGGTCTCTGTATGATCTCTATATGCCATAACCAGTCCCCTGTGGTGGCCCAGACCGAACAGGTTGCATCCATTATCGCGATCTGGCTTCGGTGCCGTTGAGCATCAAAGGTGCAGTGAAGGAGTTAATCAGTGCCGGTCTCCTCCCTCCAGGCTGGCTGGCTGGCTTTGTCGCACTGTGCATTATGGCAGTAATTGAGACTTTTCAATCGGGCTTTTGTTTCTTTTTTAGGTATATAACAAGCTGAATTGATACTCGACATGCTCAATCAGAAGGAGCTAATCTGACTATATTGTTTGAAAAGTGTGTTTTTTTACAGCATTTGGCGAGGGAGATGTAATCTGAAAACAATTACACCAATTCCTGAAAACAGTATGGTGCAGGTAAGTAGGCATTTGTCAGGTCTAATTTTCCAGAATTACGTTTCTATTTTGCGGCCTCCCGCCTGAGTTTAACTCCATACTTCGGAAGTGAGGGTTCTTGTTAGTCAAAGTTCTATTACTTCTGTCTGATTTCTTCATAAAGTTTTTTGGCTGAAAAGAGAGAACGTTCAGCCAATCTTTCCCACGTTTTAGCTCCAGGCTGGTGGCGTGGACTTCAGTGGAAGACCCAGATAATTACATTGCTACACATGGGGGTCAAGGGTCAGGAAAATGAAACATTTAGCGGCCTGTTGGGGGGGAGGGGGGGGTTGATGCACAGGATGGTGGGGGCGCCTGAGTGATTTCAGCTTTCTCTGTTCTCTTGTTTAAATGACCGCGTCCTCTGAGGTCTCTGTGGGATTCGCTGCCCACCCTGGAGAATGTGTCAAGGCGCTTAATATGTGTTTTATTCTGACCTAGAGCTGCTGTGGCTTCACACAACCAACCACAGGTGTGCCTACAATCGGCGGCCGGCCATGAGCGTTTAGCACCACGACATAAAAGACGACCTAGCTGTGCTTCAGACCAGCTGTGGCTTAAACTTCTGCTCAGACTCCAGCCGCCATGGACTTCATCTGTTTGACGTCCTTAAACCTCTTTATCAACGGTTCTGGCTTGCCAGGCAGACAGCATGGTTTCATTTTAACTATTCAGACAGTGAAGTACTGGTCAGACCGGCAACACTCAGAGCTCCTCGCCTTTAAAAATGGCCTTTGCATGCAAGAACAAATGAAGTCAGGCTTCGAGCTGCTGCGGTTCAGGCCGAACATGCTCTTTTAAACCTCTGCGGGGCTTTTACGTTTTATCAGCCCCTGGTATTTGTTCTCGGTGACAAATTAACAGCCGTCCCTCTGCCACTCAGATCCTTTTCCGAAGACGGGGGCTCAAATTCCATATAACCACCCCCAAATCAACCACATTCCTATAACAGGCCCGAGGAAGAGAAGATAAAAATTTATGGTATCTCGCAATTTAATGGTTGAAAAGATGCAATTTGAAAGATCATAAATTGCAGAGGAGCACATGCTTCATTGCCCTTGATTCAGGGCTGGCTGTCAGTAGTTGATTTGCGGATGTCTGCAAAGTGTGATTAACGAGGCGAGCATCACACACTCGCGGCACCATCGCGCTATTCCTAATGCGCTTCATTAGAATAAATAAAATTAATTGACTGCAACTCTGTGAAAACTCCGTAATGGTTAAAAATCAGGGAATGTCATCGCTTAGCTTGGATTCAGCTCCCCTCTGTCACCCGCTTCCCGACGCCACCCCCTCCCCCAAAGCATGCTGGGACTCCGTGAGCCGCTACAGGCCTCAGGTGGTAGATTCCCCTGTAGAGAGGGAGTGAAACTTCTACAAGTTGGGTGAAATTCATAAGTCATGGGTCCTGGTGCAGATGGCGGGCGGGTCGACGCGGGGGGGCTAGGGTGAAATCAGCTTGCGAAGTACCAATGCAGAAAATTACATTTCTAGCTGATAAACGGTTTACAGAAAGATCTCTGTGGAGGTTTGCGCTTCTGTTGTTTTTCCAGGTTGCCGTCCGTTCTGAGGTTTAACCGAAAACAAAGACGGGAAGCAGCAAAGTATTTTAGAGGTGAGACGCCCGCGAAGGGTCTATTTGTCCATCCAGTACAGTTTATTTATATGGAGATGTATATACACACACACTTAATTCACCACGGCATACACAGCATTTACATATTGTACGTCTCGTGTTATAAGTTAATATAACCCAAAATGTGACTAACAGCTGCATCATCAGGCTTAGGCATTAATGCAGAGGCTATAAAGACAAAGAAATCGTGTAGGTCGTGCTGTGAAGAGTCTTTGGCAAAGAAAATGAGGAGTTTTTCTAAAGTCATCATAAGGTCCTTTCCTGTCCAAAGGTGAACTCTGTATACAGTAGAAAATGGTACAAGGTGACTGGTAATTTGGTTAAGAAGACACTATGACACAGGGGGCAGAAAATTTCTGTATTTTAAGACTGAGCCATTTAGCAGCCTTTAGTTCTCATCTACACTTTTCCCAAATGGTTTGCCCTTTGCAGAGAGCCCCTCTGTGACCCTGGCCATGGAAGAACCCAGCCTGGGGTTCTGGGGTCAGCCCACACCAGCGGCCGGCGGCGAGTGTAAGCTGCGGGGGTGTTTCTGGATGCCGTGAGTGTCTCCTTGGCCTGATGTGACACACCTGCCATTTCTGTCACCCTCAGAGCCTCTCCTGCCCTCACTGGGAGCTTCAGCCATGTGTGAACCCTGAATGGAGACATATAATGTTACAGCAGCATGCTACCGCAGCCTCTCTAGCGCCTTGTGCTAGCAATGCGAAGGCTGTGGGGTTGAATCCCCGGTTACTTTGGATAGACGTATCAGATGAATGTAAAGTGCATGGCTACTCTGTAAGGGTTAGAGCACAGACTCCCAGGATGAATATGCATGAATTGCTTTGAAACTGACTCAAAATTATTAGATGCAATACAACTTATAAATATGAAATTAGCGTGACTCATTAATGAATATTTCCACAGAATGTCAGTTACCTGCCTCAATGATCTATACTTGTTTCCTATGAGTTTTTCCATAGAAACAAAGTATTTGTGGTAAGTCCCATTCAATAAAATGAAATTCAGTTGCTAAAATTATTTTTGAGTTTGGAATTTGGCGAACGTTTGAATTTCGAAGCAAAAGACAGTTAAAATTTAATATTACAGTTAATCCACTGGAACCCCACAGATGACCAATGATGGTTACGTCTGTATATATATATTTTTTGAGTGTGCTGGATGAAACAAGCAATACAAATTGCAATATGTTTTTTCTTTTATTATTTAATTGCAGTATGCGCCCGCCGAGGGTTGGCTCTCGCCTGCGCCCGTTGTTCCTGGGATGGGCTCCGGGTCCCCGCGACCCCGGTGGGGAGTAAGAGGTTACGATAAGGGATGGATGGATGGATGGAATTGCATTATGAATACAAGAATATCCAAGAACACACACTGTGCACGTCATCAGGTCCTCCGTCTTTATTATCTTATTCAGTCTTTGAAGAGCAAACCCATGAATAATAAGGTCCAGCTGATTCCACGTCATGGTTTATATTGCAGCTTAACACTGTCGCTGCTGCTTTTATTACACATAAAAGCAGTTTTGTCGCAGTGAGAGAAGCGGTGATTATTTTATGCATGGGAAAAAGTGCCTGACAGTTTGTTCATCCAGGACTGAGCTGCCCCATGGTGACGTGCGTCTCATGATCCGTTTGTTTTTGTCTCAGCACCCCGTGCCATGGATGGAGGCGTCCTTAAGATAATGAAGCACCTCTGTGGACGTCAGGGCACTAAATAAGAGGTAGATGTTAGACAAGTAGGAAGGTGGTTCTCGGTTAGCTGAGGGTACTGACAGGGGTGTCGGAGGGGTATAGGGGATAGAGGATAGGTAGGGGTACCCTGGCAGATTCAGGGGGCCCTTCGATATGTAAAATTGGGTAGGGGGCCTATTGGGTAGGGGGCCCAGAATTTCTAGTTGCAGCCATGGGTACAGATACATGTGAAGTAAGTGAAGTAGACGTCTGAAGTGAAGTGCCGGGCCGGGCCGTCTGAAGTGGGTACGAAGCGGTGTTTTGCGATTGGCCACTGAGGAAAGCGAACCTGATGCACACACTTCAGGGAGCTGGAGAGAAGCATGGTCTCCTCAAACTATTATTTATGGTGCCGTTTGCTGCAAGGTCAAGTACCAGGCTGTGACGGCCTTAAACGGCTTCTTGTTGGTGCATCCACAGCGATCTGCTAGTTTGCATAACCAAGCAATGGGAAACGCTTCGGGGGAGGGGGCGGAGTGAGGGGAGGACACTTTGTGCTCTCCCATGCTGAGGAGGCTCCTGCGACTGCTGAACCTTGTTTCACTGCCAGGAGTGTCACTGAACCGACTCCAGTCCCACTCCTACCCTGTCATTACCAGCTCTGTCCACCAGGGGCCATGCAGCCTAATACAGGATCATCGTTGGGATATTTCATAATCATTGATTACACTGATACACAGCAGTGGGAGGGTGAGATAGTCAGGGGTGGGAGGGGGGTAAAGAGAGCTTTCCTCCACTTTGAATTCTGTCCACAGAGATTTTGTCATACCTGCAAGCAGCACGACTGCAACCAATCAGTGACATGCCTGCTCAGCTACTTAAACCCCGCATGAAGATCGCATGAAGATCGCTCGATGTGAGGTTTCCGTCATGGCTGCTTCAGCTCCGCTCCGCATGACTCCCCCTACTCCTTCTTCCCACGCCTCCTGAGCCTTCCTGCTCCCATCCATCCCAGTGCTGACCTTCCCCCATGGCCACTCCCTGTGTGTCCCGTCCTTGTCATTGGACTGACCCGCCCGGCTCCCTAACCCTACGACTCCCCCTTGGGCTTACACTTCGGTTTCCGACGCTCGGCTCGGACGGATTTCTGGCTTGAACCCCGCTTACTGTTTGGTCTTCACTCAGGTTTTCCCCAGTAAAGGTTATTGGAGCTTCCCTGAAGTGTTCTTTCATAACAGATTTCATTGAAATGTACGATGTCATGTGGAATTCCCAACAGATTAAGAAGATGTAGAGTCGAGTGGGTGGAGCAGGTTTGCAGGGGATCCCTATTCAGCGCAAGTTTTGGGGGGTGGGGGGTGTCTGGTGAGGACGAGGTGGGACCTAGACAATTTCTGGAGCGACCGCCTGCCCACCATGCTCCAGCCGTGCATCCGGCAGCTGCAGGCCGACCCCTCCATCACCAGCCTCCACCCGTGTCAGGCTAATCAGGCTAATTCCTACACAGCAGATGGCTATTCAGGGACACGTCCTGTAGGACCAGGAGAAATGATGCTCATTATCCCCGGACACAAAAGAAATCAATAATCATTTTCAGGAGCCAACAGAAAAACACTACGCTTCGGTGTATTTTAATTATAAGATTGAATTATTAGAAATTGTTGGCAATGCTTCTGTCTTCATTATAGGTTTTGTGAATGTTAATAGCTATTTTAGTTATTTCTAAGTGAAAAATTACAACATTTACACTATATGCCAAATATTGGAAGGGTCTGTGTGTTCTGGCATTGCTTATATAATTAATTGTTGCTGGAAAAAATATCTGTGAGATTAATTAATAATTCCCTCACGTTCTTGCAAGTTTTCTCGCTCTGCATATTTTTCCCCACAGATAATAATGCAATTAACCACAACCTTAAAAAAAAACTCAAGTGGCTTTAATTAGAGAATTAAGTTTTTCTCTGGAGTGTAAGAAAGTACAACAAACTCCATTATTGGAGCTGCTTTTCTTTCCTCTCTAAACAGTATAACTCCATTAAATGTCGTTATTGACAAGTCCATCAGACTATTCAAAGGAAGCTCCCCATAATTTCTTAAGTGTTCTCAGTATTATTACTTGCCGTCGTGTTAACGCCAACCGTACAGACGACGGCCAGAAGGTCCTGTCTTCCCCATGGCGTGTTCATTGTTGTGATGATTAAATCTATCTACCTACCTGCCTTGTTTCTGGTTCTTATTCCAGCTTTCCATGAAAAATCATCCAATGCATTGAGTCTACTCGTAATATGTACAGATCAGGTTTATCATAATATGCAAAATAACCAAGTTTTTTACATTTTCAAAGAATATTTCGGAGGTTAATATTCCAGCTCACGGTATCTGAATCTGTTGGGGCATTGTTTTGTAATTTTCTTTAAGGCTTTGTATCAAAATATTACATAATGCTTTATAAGTGGGTGGTACAAACATGTCCACTATGACCCAGCCCTTGGCCCAGGAATGGATTTCAACAAAGCTATAGCAATGCCAAGCCACAGGTTGTGTGAAAATTGTGCACTACCTGGGATTAATGCCAATGAACACGTTCTCTCCTCCCTGTAGCCGAGCTTCCTCTGTCAGCCTGTTAAAGAGAACAGTTAGGCCCCCGGAACCTTCCACTAAGAAACTATCGACTTGTAGCGGTGACTGATACAGTTACCCACAACCAGTTACCACAAAAATAAATAATTTGCGGCAAAGAAAATGAGTCTGAATCGCAAGTGGTTTGCATCCTCAGAGAAACCTGCAGCAGGTTCCTGAGACAGTCACACCTGAGAAGGCCGACGGATGTTATGAATGAGGGGAGAACAGTCAGGTGTGTCTTGGGGACTAATAAGGTTTCCGCTGCACCTGGGTGAATTCCGCAGCTGGCACTTCCAGGTGGGTACGAAAGTGCCAGTTCTGTTGCATGTCATTGTCACAATTATAGAAACAAAACACCATTGTGCTTTGAGAACTCCATTAATGGAAGTCCCTGTTCCCCCGAGTTCTCTCTGTTTATTAACATGTCAGCACTGTCAGGGACAGTGGTACATCTGGGCATCTGGTATTTCTGTGCATTTATTGTACTTTGTACAGGAAATTTGAGTTTGGTGTACCTGAGTGAAAGAGCGGATTGATATCAAGACCCACACAGAAACACAGAGGGTCATGAGGGTCTATGGGTGGGGGGGGGGGGGGGCTGCCTATCAATAGAGCACTGGGAAAGATAAGAATAAGTGCTTAATAACTGCGCTTAATGAGCTTGGTTAGCTTGATTTTATGGGGAAAAAAATGATGGAACAAAAGGGTGGATGTCAGGGAAAAAAAAATCATTTTAATAGAAACTAAATTCTGTGGGGTTTTAAGGCAACTGGGACAAGCAGGGGAGACAGTAAAATGATTTGCAAAGGGTAAGAAATTAATCCCTAATCTGTTTTCTTTACATATCACTGAAACATTTTCTTAAACAAAACCGTCATTCAGCATTTGTTCTTATATTCTGTATTGTGTGTGATTCTTGAGAAAAAAAAATGGAGATATTTGTTTGTATGTCGTGTCGTCGGATCCATTAATGGGAAGAGATCACGTTCAGCCAAAGCGTAATACCAATTAAACTACGTCCGTGGATTAATTCTCCCCTTTAATTGATGTAGCCCGAAGTCAAAACCTGGATATGCGAGGCGCGCACCTAGATGATCAAAAGCGTGAAGCCCCGCCGCCCCTCCTCCCGGGAGACGCGCAAGGCGGCGGGCGCGGCGCGAACGGGGCGGAGCTGACCCAGAAGTCGGGGGGCAGGGGAGGAAGAAGGGCCGGGAGGACCTGGGCGTGTGGGTGCAAACACCTGGGGCGTCGGTGCTAGTGCTGGATCTGCAGAATGTACGTCTGCCTTAATGCTTTTCTCCTTAGACACCGTTGTTACCGACAGGAACACGAGCTAATATTAGCATTTTCCACACGTATATGGAGAGAGTGCAACAATGCACAATCGTATATTTATATAACGTGAACTCAAGCACAGATCACAGTGTATATATATATATATATACACGAAGAACTCATGCTTTGGGTATTTTCATAAACTCGGCAAGCACGTTGTCACTTTTTTTTTTTTTTTACATATTTATTCTCTTTATTATTCGTTGCATGAAATCAGGTCAGCTGGATCTGTTCATTAGCTCGGGTGTCACAGCTTTCGATCACAAATCGAGATCCTCGCCTGCTATGCCGCGCTGCAACCTTCTAGAAATGAACATCGCTGGGTCCTCCCCTTCGGAGGGGCTGATGAGATTAATGGCAGCCCTTTTCTGGTCTGGTTTATCGTTTCCTCTGCACTGCTCAGGTTTTTTTGTCACTTAACGCTAATATTAGCGGTCATTGCTAAAACGGTACTTACTTTATCTTGCCTAATCACCCCCAGTGACAGCCCCTGTCACCGGGGGTAGTTTGACGCGAGTACTCTCTGTGCATTATTTTCTGGTCTCCAGAGTACCAGGGTTTTCTGTATTTATCTCGGGGCCAGATATCTCCTTATGTGTACAAGTGCCAACAGGAGCTCCCTAGAGATGCCTCAGTTAATTGAATACATTAAAGGGAAGCCAGCCCGGGGCTGTATTTATTTTCTGTGTTTCTGAGGCTTGTTTAAACAAGACCTACACTGACGTTGCTGCCTGTTCCTGAGCATGCGTATGACGCCCAGCTCGTGGACCAGACCGCTCCGGCCTCATATAGTCCCTGTCTAGTCTTAGACCACACGCACTATAAGGAATCCAGAAGAAAGCAAAGATTATCCAATGTGTCTTTTTATAGACAGCTGAATAATTTATCCATATACAATATCGATCCAATACAAACACATTTCAATTTCACTATAACTGTGTGGTTAGAAATTTTATTTAATTGTATTTATGAATTTTCAAAACAACCAATATTTGCCAGTCCAACACGATCACTTTACTGTCACAAACCCTACAAATATGTTAGTTTTTTTTTTTTTTTTTTTGCTTTGCAGCCATTAAAAGAAGATTTTCAGAAATAATTCATTTGTCTTGTGTGCAGTGAATATGCTATTCCAAAAATTGCAGTTCTTAATTAAATTCGATTCTCACTTGGAGTATCGCTGGGATTTGGAATGTGTGGTGATGTAGCAGAGACATGCTGAGATGTCTTTGTTTTCTGGAGTGTGCTGTGGTTTGTTTCTCTACCTAGATGTCATGTCCATCAGGTTATTCACTGACATCATCACATCTTCATTAATTGAAACATGAAATTACTCCTGTGGTTATTTTTTTATAGATATCCAGTAGCATCTCCACTCTAAATTGTCCATAGTGTTCTGTGACAGACTGGCACCTCATCCAGGATATCCCCCCCTCCCCCCCACGTGCCCTGGGTCCCTTCCAGGGGTGGACAGTTCAGGTCCAGAAAGTAAAATTCCAGACCAAGATTTTGTTTCAAGCAACCAGTTAAGTACTCTGTGACTGCGACTCTCTGGCTGTGTCCTGATGCAGGGGCCGCTGTCTACAAGGGGTACCTTTTGTAGGCTGCTTTCTTCGAAGGTCGAACGGAAAGCGTTGTTAAATGGGACAGGGTGGCCTAAGGATAGGTTCCTATTTGCGTCACCAGCTGTTTCCGCCTTTACCCTTGAGTCACAAAGTGCCACTCATATCGCCTAGCTGAGACACACCCACTTCACCCCTGTGCAATGAATCTTGGGATATGCTGGACTGCGAATGATCCACCGGTTGCATCCATTGCAAATTGGCAAAAGAAGTACGCATTTCTAGACCACATTCGAAGGAGCCTTCGAAATGGGACAGCCTCGTCGCACCGCTGTGACGCTTTCGGTCTTCGAATGCAGCAAGTTAGAATGATGCTGCCCGTTAATTCGGACACAGCCTTTATAGAAAACCGGTTAGACCCCCCCCCCCCCCAGTGAACCCGATTAGTATAAGCAGTTGGAAGATAGATGCATCCATCAATCATCTCATCCTTCTAAGGTCAGCAGAAAACACCCTCAATCATAAAATCACTATTCATGAAAGTCAGTCATGTCATATCAAATGGAAAGAAACTGAAAATTCCACAAGAGCAAATGTCACCATAAAGGACAAAATCACAATATCAGAGGTAAATACAAAAGAGGCCAAACACACCTTCACTAACTCGAAGCGTATTTACTCCAAATGTTGGGTTTGGGGTGGGGCTTCACGCTCAAACTCTATCCTGAAGTTTACTACTACACACAGAAACCTTTACGCATAAGTAACACTAAAGTGAACATAGTCAGTAATTACACGTTTGTGTGTTTACTTCCAGTTTTTCTTTTATTTCTGTTTTCTTAGGTATCGCTCCTCCATCAGTGTCTAGCAGATGTGATTGGTTAATCTTCCTCTTTATATAAAGTTGTCTCTCTGCTTCATTTTATCTGGATCCGCAGTGTCCACGTCTCCCCTTGAAAGGGCCAGCTCTATTTTGAATATGTAAAAAGGGTTTAATATGAAATTCCATATAATATGCTTGCTAAACTAAGTTTTAAGACGAACATGGTGATTAAGAGGAAATGTACCGGGCATTTATATACCAAGACTGTGAGCTAATTAACCAACGAGCATAAAGATTCATGCTTTAGACCAAAATTTTAATTTGCCACATAAATGTGCCTGCTGTAGGCAGCATTTAATCACCTTCCTGACAGGAGTAACTACTTTCATTTAACCTTGTCTGAAGATCATGAATTCTAACATGTTTAATTGGATACATCATTTAACAGAATGAACAGAGCAAATTTCCTCAATTCAAAGGGTCTGATTGACAGAGACCAGTAGTAAGACCCGCCACAATTAAACCTGATCAGTATTCGTGGCTCTGTCGCCCATTGCCATAGCGATGTGCCTTCATTTGATCACAAAGAAGCCCCATCAAACTTCGCTTTACTTCAAAAACTTGTCTTTGCTCAACAAACTGAGATGATTCTCTGATCAGGAAATACATGCACAAACTCCCTGGACCCAGGATACAATGACAATTATCTTACATTTATGTTAACATATCTGACATTTTTAGCCAAAGAAATTTAGTGTGGATGGACAGGTTACCATTTATATACCCTCCTCAGGATTTACACGTATGACCTTTGCAAGGTACTCTACTTGTTCATCTACCTTGTAATACCGTGTTTGTTGTTAATAGTGCCGAACTAATTAAAATGTTTCAAGTTGACAATGGTTTCTTTCGTTGGCTTTCAAAGTAATTACTTTGTCTTTCACCCTTTCGCAGATGTTTCCCGCTCGAATGTGGAAACTGTGTCAAGCAGTGTGCCGTAGAAAGTGTGGCTGGCACTTAATTGTTTTCGCGCCTAAACGCCGACTCCAGAGAATGAATTTAATCATCGCGCCAGACTTCTCCTCTATGTCGAAATCGATCCAGCTAAAGGAGGTTTGGCTAAGCAACCAGGCTCCAGGCTTTAATTTAATCTTTTGAATTACATTTTTTTTCTGAAACAAAATTGAATATGTTATTTAAATGATCTTTGCTGTTGAGAGGCTCCTGATTTCTCAGGAAATTGCCGTTGGGACCGAACTTCTATTCAAAATCCCTCTTTAAAGCAAGATGAGTTACTCCCAGGATTTATGATGTTGATGACATGCATATAACAATATAAAATTATCTGCTGAAAAATAGCAAGAAACACTTAACAAGACCAACAAAACCGCTTGAAAAAAGCCCCACGGTTCTCCATCAGGAATCATAAAGGATTCTCCTACGTAAAGGATTGGGTATTTTTCTTTAGTTAGAACCTTCATTTCTGTAGAAAACCTATAAAATTGTTTGCTAGCATCAAGAATTAAAATGCGTTTGGTTTTGTATTACCTTATGTAATCGTGCAAAATTTCAACAGTAGTTAAAAAATGTAAAATAAAAACACCCCCAAAATATCCCAAAACTTTCAGGAACTTTGTCGTAATCAGTTGGAAGGGTAGTAGACAATATATTTTCTTACATCATTATTTAATATTAGCTTTTCCAATTATATAATTGTCAGTGTTTCTTTCTGCATATGTTATAGTCATGTTTTTAAGCAGATTTTTTTTTTTTTGCAAAATACTTTCAGGGATGCTTGGATAAGAGACACGGTGACACTTAATGGCGAGATTGGTGTGTCTAAGTGCTGTCAATCTGCTGTGAGATGCTGTAGACACCCGGGGGTAGATGTGTAAAAATAAACCCAGAACCTCACAGCCCTTGTGAGCTGTTTTCTCACACAATGACAAAGAGTAATTATTTTAAAATTACAGCAAAATTTTAAGCAAGTCAACAGATGACTAAAAAGTCTTTTATAAAAGTAGTCAATAATATGAATGCGTAGCAACACTTTTCTTTCCTTAATTCATCTTCAACAAGCTTTAATTAAGTGTTTTATGGGTGTTCTTTTGTGTGCACTTTGTTCATTTTGAATCATTGTGTAGCCAATGGAGTGTTAAAGTAACAACATGAAATTAAGATGTTCTCTACAGTCTACAGACATTTCGATCTAATATGAAGTTGATCACAAAGGCCCCTCTTAGAGACGTCTCTAGATGTGCCAAAGAAAGTCTATGTCTTTTTGAGGGTAAATGTCCGAAGATATGACAGTCACATTAGCTTTCTGCGAACCTGATCAGAACTGTAGAAAACTCCCAATTCCCTTATGCTTGGCAGAGGTCAGTGAGAAGGTTTTCAAAGTTGAGGTCGGGGAACCACAGTTCTTTTTGGTCTGATGCCATTTCTTGGTCCAAACATGATGTCACAAGTGTGAGGAAACACTCAAGGTTGAAGGGTTCATGCCCTAACCCTCACAGAGCCCACGTCCTCCCAAGCCCATTCCATAGCATGACGTATAGATTGCAATCGGAATCGCGTACTTACACAGTACATACTGAATTTCCTTAGCAGCCATTAATGTAATGCATGCAGTACGTTTGCTTGAAAACACTATACATGTTCTCAGACACACGACAGGCGTCATCTTGCACCTTACTGGACCCGAAAATTTACCGATCATGAGGCTTGACCCCTTTTCTATCAACGATAACAATACACATTCAAATTTGTACAAATATGGTTCTTCCTCCACCATCGCGACAGAAACTGTCAATTTTTGTCTGTGGTTGCAGCTTCAGCAGCCTTATTGTGCATTACATCTACATAGTGCTTTTCAAGACACCCAAAGCACTTTACAGAACCAGTGGGGAGCCACTTTAACCCCCACCACTGCGTAGCCCCCACCACTGCGTAGCCCCCACCTGGATGATGCGACGGCAGCCATTCTGCGCCGGTACGCTCACCACACGGTAGCTAAGGTGGTGACGAGGCAGGAGAGAATTCACCAGGGGATGATTAGCAGGGCGGATCTGAAAGGGCCACAGAGGGCACTATAGCCCGGGCACCAGGGCACCACCCCTACTCTTCCAAAGGATGCCCAGGGAATGACCGAAGGACGGCGCCATGTTTACGGCACGGTGTCCCTGTCACCGCACTGGGCCTGGGGATCCGCACAGGCCTGTTAGCCACACTGACACCTTCCAGAAGCATCCCAGCTTCCCTGCTTTGTCCCCCATCGATGTGCTGGCCAGGCCCAAACCTGTTTAGCTTCACCAAGTCTGAAGTGCAGGTGAGATAATGTAGCATCCATTGGTTGCACTCAGTGCTTGAAGTGGGAAAAAATAAGTGCAGGAACTCTAAATTTTCCGACATTTGTGCGGTGAAAAAAAAAATCAAGTCTTTAGGATGTGTTGGTTCAAAAACTATTTTAATTTAATCATTCTT
>JAABNX020000040.1:10484488-10505772 GCA_015163995.2 Mormyrus lacerda
TGGCTCGTGGGTAATGTAGTCTTTTATCGGTCTTGTGATATTGTCTATTCTCGGGCCACTGTCGCTGCGTCGGATCACTTTCAGTAAGTACCGGAACGCAGAAAAAAGTGGCGGAACCCAAAAGACGAAAATACAGAAGTTCCCGGAACTGTGTTCCGGCCCACTTCAAGCACTAGTTGCACTCTTCAGAACATCACAGAATGCAATATGTCATCTGGGTACTGGTTGCTTACTGTCTCACCCATAGTGAGGATTTGGACATAATGCTTACTTCATAAACTATATTTTGCCTACTATATACCAAAAACACCTGCAATTTCAGATTCAGGTGTCGCAATGGAGTGATGTCAATTTGTAAAATATTAAGCACTCAAAAAGGACAATGATCTTTAAAATATTGAGGTTTGTTTACAGAAAAAAAATCTTTGGAGCAGAAAAGCTTGTTTGAGAACATTAAATTTATTACCACTGTACGTCTGCTTCACAAGTTGAAACTCCACATTTAAACAACAGTTTACCTTTAGCTGTTTAAGCGCAAAAAGGGTTTACCCAGGTAGTATGTAACACTGAGTGTTCACCTTTGTAAGCACTCATGTGTGGCATAACTGAGTACCTATCAATCTCTCCACTAGTGTCAGTTGTACTGGGTTACCAGTGACCAGTGGCCAGTATAGAAGTTCCCAAAGGCAAAAATTAATGAAGTAAAAATTAATGAAGCACAAAAGCACTGCTGTCCCATGGCTACGAGTGTCTCTGCTCGGTCCCATAATGAATGAGCTCTATAAAATCTATCCAATGTACCAGTTTCCCACTTTAAATCTTTTCAGATTTCATTTATGCATAAAACGCTTGTGCCACCCTCTACCCTTCACTCTGCAAGCTCCAGCTGTATGACCCCCCACCCCCTAGAGAAAGGGTTTGTGCTTGGGAAGTACGAAGGTACTTAGGTTCGTCCCTTTAAGGGTGTAGGTTTTTCCTCAAGGTTGCACACAGGTTCGACTATAATCAATCAGAAGCTGCAGTGCTTTAAGTGGACATGCCTGTGAAATCCTTGAAATTCAAAGCACCTCAAAACGAATGGCGCTTCCTGAACTGCTGGGGGTTTTGATCAGGCCACGGGCTTTAAATTTAAAGTATTCCCAAAACCATAAAGCAAGCCAGCGTCATTTTAAAATGTCCGTGCCCTACCTTTAAAAAAAAAATCACGTTTGAGTTTGTCTTCCTCTGTCGCTTTGTACTGATTACCATTGTCCCCGAGCCTCTCTTCCCCGGCGTGACGGCGAGTCCCTGGAATGCGACAGTGCCAATACCGTTTCTCCGCAGAAACGTCCTGGAGGAAAAGCTAATAATTAACCTCACAAGGGGGGCACGAGCCTGAGCCTGAGCCTGCAGAATAGTTCAGCGACAGCGGATGTGGTCCCCATGTGCTTCCTTTCCATCCCCTGGCATGGATCGTTTGCAAGGCGAGGAGTCCCTGGGTAATACAGCCGTTACTCGTTCTCGGAGAATGTTGTGCAATTAATTAATTGTCTTAATGAACCGCCGGTGCGGTATGTAGGCAGCCGCTGTGGTTATGCAAATAAGAAGATGAAAGCACACAGCAGTATGATCATAGAAGTGGTTCCAGACTACATGGATTTACTCCTATGATTAACCCGTTGAGATGTCATTACGGTATTTCAATTATTTATTAGCATATTTATATTTGTAGTGAAGTAGACACATTTTGCAGTAACCCCGTTAGATTTTAGAAACAATACAATTAAAAGGGCATCATTAAAATAGGCCTGTAATTCGCAAAATGTACATTGTCATATGAGGAGGGAAACGAAACAAAAACATACGCTCTATTTTGGCAGGCGGACCGGGACACGCTTAACGGAACATTCATAGGATTTAGGTCTATTTGTATCCAAGTGAAATCATTTTTAAAAATTGAAAGTACTAGGGAAGTCATTTTGACCATTTTTTGTGCAGTAAGCATAAACCTTCAATATATTTCAGATGACATACCAGGTGTTAGTGACCTATTTTTGATAAGACTTGCATTCGAAATGTGTATTGTCTTAATATGAATGTGGTAAACATTTATACTAGCAAATAAACCTCAATAAATAGCATTTTATTTTCATTTTGATTCTTGACACTTTGAGTGCGCCTTTGTTTTTAAGACATACCCTCCCCTTATTTCCCGAAGCACCGAAGTTCAGATTTTACCGTGTATTAATCTGCTCGTTTTCACGTTTGAAGGACTGCGCTTGCAAGCTTATGCAGACGTCATTCTGTCATTTAAGCCTGTTATATAGAATTTAAAATGGTGCACAGAGTACATGCAAATAAATTGAATAAAACAATCTGCACACGCATGATTTAATGGCAGGACGTTTAACCAATTCAGTCATATCCCATACAGCAAAACCGCAGAGCATCAAGTTACTGGAACTTGAATCTAACGTCTCGACTACGCGCAAGTATGTCGGGGCCATGGTAAACAAATTAATCTTTTAATTAAACTTCAATTACCATGACCAAATTTCGCGTTAGACCGTGAAACGGATACTCTGATGAGGCTGAACGACGGGGTGACTTCGTGAGATTGTAAGACGCAGTTATTTCATTCTCTTAACTGAGATTTATTACCAAAGTAAACGCAGCGAACTCCAGTTAATGGCGGTTAACTGTTTTTTTTTTTGTTCCAGGACAGAATACATAGAAAATATCAGGTGATACCCCAGGCTGTGTCGTATATTTTTACAACTAAAGGGCGAGACGACACTACAGGTACAGTTGAAAGCTTCTCTTTAACCTAAAACTAGAACGTCCCTGGCAGTCCGTACACAATCCCTTTTATAGGTAAAATACCGGTCCATTATATAATTTGACAGGTTTGTGCTACTTCTGCCTAAACGGAGACACAACGGGAAAAGTAAGACACCAGTACCTAGGAAATTTCTGTTTAGGGAAGAGTGCAAAGAGGAGCATTGTTTCATCACAGTGTGAATATGTACCTTCTTCCTTCACAGAACAACTTGACTTAACATTAAAAGTTACTTTTTAAAAACGCCTGTCTTCCGAGTCGTTTGCATTAGAACTCCCCCTTCTGGAACTGCGAAGCAACTACAGTTTATGGGTTTTAACGAGATTGATTTCTTGTGTGCGCTTTTTCATTTTGCATATATTACTCTTAGTCCATGGTGTAAAATAGGTCACAATGACCACAACCTATTGTTAAAACCATTATCCATAAACCAAACTGCACTAGTTTCATTGTATGCATTCATAACTGATATGGTTTAATAACATACATTGATATATGAATACTAATGAATGCATACATAAATGTTACTCAATACAGCAGTTACAAAGCATGAGTGTCTTCACGAGGGTATGATTAAGTCTATTAACACATTTTGCAGGGGATCTTTAGAGAAAATACGACATTTCTTAATGAAAACTGTCAGAATTTAAATTATTTTTAATTTAATACCCACTGTGACTCTTGTTCATTCTGCTTTCTCTTGGATTACGCACAAGAACTATCAGGAAAACAAACCTAGAGCACCAAAATTTAGAATGGTAGTGCATAGAGCTAAATAATGCGTGATCATTTCCAAAATGCCACTGTAAACAAACTAAAGCTGACGCACAGTTGTCATTAAAGTGATAATCGTAGAAACACAGCGAGGGGCTGATATACCTGCTTTGACTGCTGGCTTGTGGGTGATGGATGAGCGGCTGGACAGTGAGGGTCATGGTAACTTCACCACCATTTCTGAGTAGGACGTGGGCCAGAGAAGCATAGCAGGCAGAATCTTCGAGGAGCCCAGCCACATGCTTGTGGAGCAGGCCCAGATGGACACCCAGGAACAGGGACGGAGGAGCTCGACCAGCTGTCCCACCTCATCCACAGGTACTGCGGGGCTCCACAGCCTCAGCCCTCACATCTGGAGCCAGGTCCCCACGCGGCAAGTCCCTGCGCTCTGCCCCGGGCCCAGCCTCACAGGTACCCACCCGCAGCTTGCTACTAATTTACTGCTACAGTAGTTTTCATAATTAGCGCTGCGAGGCCTCATTAAATCCGCTCTAATGAATAAATATTGTATTTCATAGCTTGATTACCAGATCAGCTCAATGCTTGAGCGTAGTAAACAATTATTTCCCTAAATATTCATCATCCAAAAGTGGATGATCATTGGTATTTAATGCTGGTATTTTCAAGTGCATCTCTATTATGCTAATAGTTTTTCAAGCATTTGTTTTTGAAGGAGAACTGGGGCAAATGTATCCACACAAATAAATAAGATTTTACCTTTTGAGGTAAGATGTTGAAAATGACATATTTAAAAGGTTATTCATATACAGTTAAAATGTAACATTTTACTGGAATATAGGCTTTTTTACATCCGCACCTTTCAAATTCTTTGTCTTTTCTGCCGGGCTGAAGGAGGAATATTGGATAATCGATTCTACACACACACATGGGCATATGCAGGCCAATGGAGCTCTGCCCACTCGACCTCTGACAAACATGCCAATGGCCACCGCTGGGCGACACGGCCAAGACCATTTCCATAGGAAAGAACAGAAGAAAGGGGCAAAGACATCGTTTAAAAATCGAGAAAATGATTTACAGGTATGAGGACCCCATTAGAGGTTGCTAATTGTTTCCACACCATTAGTGACAGTTATCCAATGAAGTATCCTAACAGGCACCATTGTAGGGCACTCAGCTCCGGTCATGAAAGAGTTTTGATCTGTGGTGTACCCTCTACAAGAAATCAGACACAATTATCACGCTCACCAAAGTGCAGTCAATATCTCACTGTCCATATCATGACAACCTTCCGAAAGGTAAAAACCATTTGTTAAATGTTTGCATTCTCAGCTCTTTCAGATGAACTGATAGGTTAATATTTTTAAATTGTGAATATTTTAAAATGTAATATTTATAGGCTAATTATGTGCATTTTAAGACAGTGTTAATACCGTCGCTAAAAAGTTCTGCATTAACGGTGCAACTGTTCAAAATCCTGTCATTCCTAGAATCCCAGAAATCAAATCACAATTCTAGAGGATTTCTGATGTGTCAAATACTCATTTTGCAATAATGAAAACACAGCATTATAGAACAGTCTAATCAAGCCTAAAAGCACACGTGTGTAACCAAGGAGTATAACTAACAAAGGGGTCAGAGTTTACTGTAAATGTTTTTATTTGTTCACTTAAGTGTGCGGTACATATACACAAATCGCTCAAAGAACAATTTCAGAGAAGCCTTAACATCTAAGCTCAAACTCATCTATGTTAATAGATTTCCTGAACAATGCATGTGCAGACAATCAGTTAAGGCACACCTCACAGGAAAATTCATACCTTGCCAAACACACACTGCCCCTCTGCCACAGTGCCTCCATGTACTGAAGCAGTAGTAATTCATCAAAGCAATTTTTCATATCTTATCTGAATGCAAAGCTCTTTTCTAGGAGTGCAACCTCACAATGGAAGTTATAACCTTAAGTGGTTAAATGACTGATTCACAAGTGGAACACTTATTAACGTCAGGCGCAAGACCCAGGACGAGAGAGACTTCAGCATCAAAATCTACAACTTAAGCATACTAGCTAAATTGCTGGAAAAAGCGGACTTGTGACCTCTAATCAAGTAGGGGGGGGAAAAAAAAATCCCAAACACCCCCCCCCCCATTACAAAATGCCACCACATAAATCAGACCACATCTGTGACAGCATGAAAACTACACAACTTTCAAATATAAGAAACGGCACTATTTCAGCCCTTTTCACAATTGATTTTTTTGGAACAAGGCGACTGTATACCACTTAGGAAATCAAATGCTTATTTTATACATTTAAAACAATGTAATCAAGGGAAGCATTTTCTCTAGGTCATTTAATGGCCTTTTGAAAAAGTAGGACTTGCATATCAACAGGATGCAAGACCATGTGCGTTTTAAAATATGAAAGCTGAATTGAAACCAAGCATCAGCTTAGAAAAACACCCGATGCAGAAGGACACAGTAGGGCTCCAGGTCTTTACTGCTCCCCCTCCTCCTCCAACTCCCTTTTCAGGCTGCAAACAAACAAGAACAGTCGTTACATTTACATGCTGAAACATCACTGCCCCTCACAGTAACAATGCTACCCATAGCATCCACCCGCTTTGAATTATAACAGTTATTAGCAAGATGGTGGCACACAAACACCAGCCCAGTTCTCTAGTGCCAAACCATTTCCCCGTCATATTTCATTCCGCCGTTTGTGCCGCCTCCGTTTCACGCTGTTATACAGAAATATACACACATATTTCTGAGTTCATCTTTTAGTTATATATAGCGTATTTCAATATCTGCTGCTGTGTTTCTGCATTTACCCCCCTGTACTGTGTATGCCAGAGGTTCTCATCTTTTCTCCCTAGGTCCAGATTCCATCAGGGACACAAAGTCAAGGTCTACTCCCTCCCCCATAAATTTTTTTAGGGAAGAATAAATCATGCATTCTAGATTTAATTGGCAATTGAGTAGCCGTTGTATTTGCCGCCTTGCTGACTGGAGTGTTACTAAATGACATTTCACAACTCAATACAAAATGGGAACGATTCTTTGAAAGAAAGAACCAAAGTGTGGGTAACCTTTTCAGGTAGGCGTGCACGTTGTCATAGCCGTGGTACTTCGCCAGGTAGACCAAGACGCCCGTAGCACAGCGACCCTCGCGGGCCCGACAGAAGCTGCAGTTGCATATACCCCTGCAGGGGGGGCACTGCCAGTCCTGGAACACAGCCCAGTTTCAATTCACTTTTCCCCTCTTAATGGCAGCACGTCGTGTCAAGACATCACAGGCACAGGCCTTTTCAGAGACTAAACCGGAGCAGAACTTTCCAGAGCCGAGCGAAGTCGCAGGACTCACCGGGTCCAGCAGGGCATCGCGGACCTCCTCTCCATAGCGGTTGCGTAGGCACGGCCCACAGAACTGACCTCGAACCCCGACGCACTCAGGGTTGCGGCAGTTGGTCTTCGTGTCGGTGGTCTTTTGGCGGCACTGATGGCATGTGGAGCCCTGGGGGGGGGACAAGACGGTTATAAACGGGTAATAGCGGGCCGGGGCCGAAGGAGCAGCCAGCCGACGGACAGAGATCCCGGTGGTGGGGGGGCACGGGCACACTCACGGTGCAGCGGTTATACACTTTGTCTTTGACGGTGAAGCAGATGTTGTCCAGCTCCTCCTGGGTGATCTCGCTCACCGGCCGCACCACGTGGGGAATGGCCAGAGCCCCGTGGTAGCTACGCCTTCGGGGCTCCCTCTGAAAGACACACGACATCCCGGTCACCTGATGAATGGGTGAAGGAATTCTGCCTGCTCAGGTGATGCGACCCACCTTTCATAAAATACTCACAGCGGATCAACCAGCTGATCTTTTTATGAGAATGCCGTAAGTTGTCAGTAGGGGGCAGACTTTTGATGCCTTGTGGTGTGACAAATCCCAGCTCGACGGCACCCCCCTCCCCCCGAAAGCAGGAATAAATAAGCATACAGTATAAGGGGAGAAGTAACCTCCCCCACACTCACTGGCTCGTCTTCCTCCTCATAGAAACGGCTCCTGCGCACCAGACTGAACCGGTCCTCGGGAGCTGGGCTGGGCGGTCCATCCACAGCAGAGCGAGAACGCGTGTGTGGTCGGGAAACACGCTCTGGGTTCCTCCGGCAGGGTCCGGCGCCCTCCAGAGATCGGCGCGGAATGCGGCGAGGCTGAGGGACAACAGATTACCACACACTAAGTACCCACAGGTCTCTACTCCAACCTCTAAGTACCCCATCCTTCGGCGCACAGACTCCCAGAACACCAGCCACTCACCGAGTCCGCTGACTGTGAGGAAGGCCTTCGAGGAAAGAGCCCGGGCACTTTATTCAGCTCCGCCATGAGCTTCGCCAGCTGAGGAGGCAGAACCACCACGAGAGTGAAGACCCAGCGCCCATCCTCATGGCAGCCTGCTCCCCCCCCAGGGGCGGCACACCTACCATCGCCTTGTTCTCTTTTATGTTAAGTGCTCGCTTGTCCATGAAGTCCTCCCCCTCGTCTGAGTCGGACTCAGACCCTCCATGCCGTGGCAGGGGCTTGGCCGTGGTCTTCGGTTGGCTCGCCTTCCTGACGGGGAACTTTAGCGCCACCTTCAGGGTGTGCGAGCGTCTGTTCCGGAGCCGAGGCCCAGAAGCCTCAGAATCGGAGTCCACTTTCTAAAAGAGCACACAGAGACAAGACACAGGGGATGCCATCTCATTGTGACTGGAAACTTGCAGGTGCAAAGATGCAAGGGAAAAAAAAAAAGAAAAAGAGAAGAGGAAATTCCAGGGACCCATCAAACTGAAAAGTCACTGTTATTAACAGACAAAGTGCATCTGCAAAATGTCTTCGGTGCATTTGGAGGCAAGGTCTCATATTAATCAAGACAGCAGTTTTAGCTGACCTTTCAGTAATGGCATGCTATTACCTGAAGTTGCCATTTACAATAATCATTTTTAAAATTACTTGAAGTGTTATTCAGCACTGAGGATCTTTCTTGTTGCATTTAATCTTTCGCCCTCCTCTGCCTGCGACCCTAACATATTTCTTTTAATGACTGGGAATTTACATCTTAATTGCAAAAGAGATACACTGACATTTCAGACTAAAATACACAAAGGAAAATGAAATTCCTCTGCTATAGTTTAGGACGCAAAGGATATTAAAGTAATGTGTGGGTCATTTAAACACCTGAATGAGCCTTTGTTCTGGCGGGAGCACTTACCATGGCCTCCATGCCGCTGTTGAACTCTCCGTCTTCAGACGTACTCTGTGCCTTGTCCTCCACGGGGGCCCTGACCACCTTCGCCACCTTGGGCTGCTTTGACGATTTCTTCTGCAAAGAGTTAAAACTCTGCATCTCTGCTTGCCCCTCCCATCAACGAAAAGCCCACCCAATTAAGAGTTTGTGGTAAAGTAACCCTTCAAGGCATGCTATGAAACCATTACCAAGAACCTGTCATAGATGAGATCGGGCAGCCAATTGCCTGTGGACTACTTACAGTGTTGGCAAAGCCATCTGAACCGAAACTGTCACAACTGTCATCGGAAGACGATGAGGAAGACGACTCCATCGGCACCAGGGCAACATTCCGATAGCTGCGTAGGTTCATCCTGGTATATGGTGACTGGGGGGTCAGACCACGCTGAACCAAAGCAAAGGGACAGTTAGACATCGACATCAGCTGCAGACACAGAGTGTAACAACATGCATTAGGACCTTCAGACAGCAAGATTCACAACGCGGCAGCCTGACGAAAGATCTTGCAGACTGGAAAGCAAATACCCTGTTTGGATAACGGCCACACCTCATGCTCCTGAATGTTATCTACTTTAAGTTCCTTCAGGTGTCCGCTGTTTCTAAGCGCGCATGCAGAAAACTGGAGCAGAGTGAGCGATCGGGATTGATGGTGATTATTAGGGCAGAAACGTTTCACCATCGTGGTAGCGAGAATCTCCATACACAATTAGGACAAATGATTTTGGACATGCACGTTTAAATACACGGCGGAACGCGATCACAATACACTTAGGAAATGCAGAGGGGAAAAAAAAAAATCAGCGGAACATTTCGCTGACTTCAGCTGGGATTTTTACAACTTAACACCTTAATTACCCGTACTTTATCAAATAAAGACGCCCTGTGGACTATACCAAAGTCAGCTAAGTGTACTGCAGCTACTGATCACATACTTTTGGGGCATTCCGAAGGTATACCTCGCCTTGCCAAATTTTAGAATTAACAAGTTAATACACGATTCACTGCAGGATCTAATTATTTAAAATATTTCACAAGTACTTCACAAAGCACGCAATGCCAAGTTATTCAAAATAGTTCGTGCAAATGTATAACAGTGACAAGATTACTTTAACCTCACTGTTTGCAAGTGGGAATACTGTTAACGTTTCCGACAGCTACTTGCAAACAGGATAACACTCGAGTTACCATTAAGTTATGTCAAAGTATATGGTACCGTTGGTGAGCAATAGCAAAAATATACACACGAGTATATTTACATTACCTTCGTGCGAGATGGACGCATTTTTTTATGTTTGTAGTTCAGTATTTCGTTATTGCTTCTCTTTCTCGGAGTAGCGTGTTGCTGGTAGTACAGCTTTGCACAAATAATTCCGCGCCACTAGCAGCAGTAAATCGCGTGCACAGATTTCCCGCGCCGACAGTCCTTACAGATACATATACATATACACTTAATTTTTTACACAAAACTTGTCAAATAAAAAAAAACTATCCATACATTATACTCACAAAGAAGAATATTAAGTTATACATGTATGTCTTTAAAGCCGTTTTGCTGTATTTTATTTTTAAACATCGTTCTCGTATTACATATTTTATCATTTTATAGGCACTCCATCGTGGCGCCAAATTCTACTTTTTGGGGGCGTACAGAAATGGCCTCAATAGAGTTTTGGGTTAAAGGTATTAGCCCGGAATTCTGTGTATTAATAATGGTTGATTGAGCTGTAACAGCAAATTATAAATAATTTCCACAATATATTACGCACATGCCATGGTGTTGTTTTTCTAAATTCAGTATAGGCTTTACAACACAGTGAACCTTACGAATGCACCCGCCCTTTGTTAAAAGCACTAGACGAACACGACTTTTCTTTGCTGTAATTAGCTCGTAGGATGAACATGTGTAAACAAGGACAGTGTGACTGCATGCAAGCTAAATGCGTTTCAACTGACAGAATTGGACCTTTTCTCCATGTTAAACGTGGAATGACAATGAGTACATAGAGCGGTAAGAGGAATTCGGTTTCAATCCTTAATAAATATGACATCTTTTACAAATACAGTTTCAAAGGGGACTAAAGTCGTGCTCTTTTCTGATTTTTCAGAGCCCTGAATCAAAAAGCAAAGAAGACGACAGTTAAATATCCCCAAAGTACCCCTAGAGGTAATTTTCCATGATTTCGTATCCTGCGTGCGTTAAGAGGCGTAAGCGGAGTGTTATCGTGTACGTTTCTTGCAACATTTTTTGAAGTTATTAATACAGGCAGTCCAGTTCAAGCTGATGTATCGCCCTAGGCGAGCACCAGCGCCGGCGCCTCACGTCCGAGGCAAAGTAAAATTAGCTGGCAATTCGGCGCCCAAGGCGGCCGCCTGTGTCATCTATAGGATTGCCTGGCCCTGACTGCAAATAATTATTTTTGTCTCATTTGTTACGGGGCCTCGCTCATTACGTTAATTTTCTGTTTTTTTTTTTCCCACAGCCTCAGAATCAGCGTGTTATCAGCCGTACAGACCAGTCTCCCATCAGACCGAAGGCGTGGGAGGGCTGATTCATCGCGTTTTATTCACGGCCCTTCCTGCTCCACACTCTTCTCCAAGATTTCACGTTGGTAGGAGGGCTGAGTGCCGAGGTGGTGAGTCTTTTACCAACAGAGGTCCTTGTGTGTGATGCACTTGATGGAGCAGCCAGTAAGGAATGATCCCAGCCAATTACATCCACCTTTGGCAGAAGAATGCTTGTTTACAGCTCTGCTAGTGAAGGAAGACAGTCCATTGTGATTTAAGCTGCTGAATAGATGAAAACACCTTACGTGACTTTGAAACTCAAGATTGTAAGCTGTTCATCCAACATCCAATCGTGCAATTGGACATTTACTATTGGAATACAGTAAAATACAGCAGGGCACTTGTTTTGGGAGATTTATCAAAACACTTGGGTCATAATTTAAGATCATTAACCCCCCAGAATACTAAGGTTTCTGCAGTGGTGCAGGAATAATCAACAGATTCTTAGCTTGACTGCTGAAAATCCTCAGTAAAACACTCAGCTAAATGATTGCTGAAGAGTGACTGTCCTCTTTGACATTACGCATACATCACAGAGTTCACAGAGACAGGTTCATTACTTCGAAAGGTACAAGAAGTCAAAGTGGAAGTGGCAACAAGATCTTTAAAATTAGAAATAGCTAAGGGGGTGGAGGGTTACAATTATCTGACGTGTCAGCCATCAATTTCCATCTGCCAAAAACTAATTAATTCAGTTTTGAATAGAGAGAAATCCAATAGCCTCAAGGAAATACCGCAGAAATCCTCAATATCTTGCAATCTGTGTTTTTTTGTAAAGAAAAATGAAAAATACAATAGCCATCTCAGTTGTAATTCATAACTATAAAATAAAAGTACAATTTTGAATCATAATCCTAATATTTTCAGTGTCTTATGGTGAGTTTTGCAATCATAACACACAAAATGTTTCAAGTGTTTAATGATATTTACTGAGCATAAATTCCAGCCTGCGATAAAAATAACAACAGCAGTTGCTTTGCAGAGAACAAACTTCAGAATAACTCCAGATTCATGAACTTAATAAGAAATCTCTCCATCCCACATCTTGTCTACTAACAAAGGCCTTTTTATATATCTTTTTCCCAGCTATAAATCCAAAGGTCACCACCTAACCACACTTGGTTCACGGTCCGGGTGAGTCTATTGTGTGTGGATCACAGTAGACGAGATCACAGGAGTGGCACTAAATACATTTCCTGTGAGGATTGAAGACCAGCTTCACCGTCCCACGGGGCTCACAAAGGGAAACATCGGTGAGCCTCGGGCTTGGGGTGTACGCTAACGACTCCGCTTTGGCCCCCGACGAGCGGCACCGGGGACTGTGGTCCGCACCAGTCTAATCACTGGCGGAAACAATGTCTGGTAATGATGCACAGGACCAGGGCACTTTTAATGACAATTCATACATAATTCAGCACCTTTCGCTTGGCAGTGTGGCGATAGCCTCATTAGCGGGGCCCTCGGTGCCGTGTCAGATGGTGGCCATACAATCGCAAGCCTTCATTTCGTCTTTGAGGAGTGCAGCTGCTTCCATGACACGGCCAGCAAAAGGGGGGTGCAAGCAAAAAAAAAAAAAAAAAAATCACGCCGGTTTGTTTTATTTAGTGCAAAAAAAAAAAAAAAGACCTTACAGTTTGTAAAAACAAGGCTGACATGGAACCTGACACCAGGCAGGGGAAAATAATTAGCTCTCATTTTCTCAGGGCCTTGTTTCCTTCTTCCCGCTGTGTTTCTACCCACTAAAACCACCACATGTCAGTGGAAATGGGAGGCAATTAGCAGGCTCATTTCAGCCCTGCCGAACGCACTGAAAAGAGACTATTTATGATGGGACAATGAACAGCTGAAAGATTAAATAACATTTGCCTTTTAAAAAGAAAATGACTTCTGCCTAAATGGGCCATTTTTGATTATATTCAAACAGCAAGTGGAGGAGCAGTCGTTTGCCACCCTTTAAGACCCTAACAAAAGACCTGGAGCAAGTGGGAATGAATTTAAAGCGTTGCTTTAGATGAAAGGCCCCTTTTCCCCCCCATCTCTTTTTTTTAAGAGCAATACATGCCTTGTTATGAAAGAAACGCACTTAGCATGATAGTGGTCAATATGTGAGAAAGTGGCTGATACGGGATAATGATGAGTACTTTTACACAGTGAAATGAATATGGAAATTGGATATTTCCTAGATAAAACGTGCCGCCAACCTAGACATTGTTAAAACGCCAAGATTTTAATTAGCAGTGACAATAGTATATTTTAGAATGAGGATATCAACCTGGATGTGTTCAAAATAATTAACCAAGAGGAGATAAATCACTCCGACCTGGGTGGATGGATAAATCTCACTTAAAAGAAGAAATAGATTGCAGGGCATTAACACCGGGGATTATTTTTGCTGTGTTTGATATATGACAGCAATTCTTTCAGCTGATTTAACCATAATTCTTACAGCTGTCCTCATAAAGGCTTTGAACCACACCACACTAGCAGGAGGACAACCTGACATGGCTGTTCACGGTGCCACAGATCTAACCCTAACCTTCTCCCACATCTCCCCGCTCAGCCTGCAGGAGGGAGACCTTGAGCATGTTCCTCAGGGAATGCGGGAGAAGCAGCAGTGTATTCATCTCGAGCATTCGCGAAAAAAGCGTTCATAACAAGATAGACATTCATATCAAAATTTAAATCACTTCTGCAAAAATAATGGTTATAATAAATTGTTTCTTGATGCATCTACTGTTAAAAAATCTTTTTCTGGAGAATGGGCCATATTTGCAGTCTGATTTTACCCTGTGTCTCACTCTATTTTAAATTGGAAAAAAGTTACAATGCTAAAAAAACAAGAAGCTTTTTGCTCGTTCTTCAGGTTAAGGGACCAGAAGTTAATAGATCTGCATGCTAAGTAATGATTCTGTTGTTTTAATGTTATTGGGTCAGTCTGATTTTGAACTTTACTTTTGTCCTCTTCTTTTTCTAAGACTCTCATTTTGCTGTCACCAGGAGAGTCTCGGACAGCTTCATGTCACGTGCACATACTTGGCTTAAATGACGGGAGACACACGCGCGTTTGAATTGACTGTCTTTCAAATGTACGTGTTCCACGCAAGTGGGAAGCGAGTTGCTGGCAAGGTTTAGGGCCGTTAAAAGTTCGTCTCTTGGTTTTAAAGATGACATGAATGTAAGGAACAAAATGCAAGACCCCCCCCCCCCCAAAAAAAAGACTAAGGAAAATAATTATTGCAGGACCTTCTGAACGATGTTCCACCCATTGCTGTTGCATTAGCAATAGGCAACACTGGAAAATGATAACACTGAAAGCATGTTTAATTACTGAGATTACAACCAGCAGTATAAGGACACATTTATACATGATAAAGTGCATATATTTCTTTAAAAGTGCTTGTGAATCAAAATAGCGTCTAATTTATTTCCCCTTTTCCAAAAAGATTTGTGCATTTCTTCATTCGTGTTTATAGCTTTAAGGGTCAGCGGTGAATACTCAAGAATCTCTTTGCTTGTGTTGTTTTGCATTACAAGGCAGTCACAAATACATAAACACTTAAAACATAAATATTAATGGACTAATTAGGACATCTCTTGGAAAATGGAAATAATTTTCTTTTACTGTAATGATTTCTGAGATACTGCATTTTTGTAATTCAAACACCTAGCTTTTGAAAACGGCGAGCATGAATTTAAAGTCGTTTCAGTTATGTCTGTTTGTCGGCTATTAATGTAATCATGCAGAAACTCCCCAGACAAAAATAATGATTTCACCATTGTGATGAAACGCATAGTAACTAGATAGATTCAATGACGCCTTTAAGAGACAAAGCTTTAAATTATCCGTTTTCATTTTGCAGCTGGTAATATCTGTTAATCCAGCATCCAGCTCTGCTTCAGAATAATTTCTATTAAAAGCTTTCAGCGCTCTGGAAGCGTCTTTTTGCCAGTCTTATCCCTCTTCGGCCCAGCTGCTCGTCCCACTTAGAGGGTCGGAAGTAAACAACATCAAAACCCCCTCCTAGCTGCCAAGATCCTATTACGTACATCATTTAATTAAAGTGACAAAACATTGCGCTTCGTGGAGCCGTATTATATTTCGCAAATTGCTTGCATCGTTTATTAAATTCCGACGCATGCTGTTGACAAAGGGAATCAAATCGGTACTAAAGGAGGAAAGGCAAGTCAGCATAAATCGTGCACTAATTGAAATTCCATTCAAAGCACATAAGCGCGTTTGGCTCCCTGGAGCGGCCACCCATTCAAAAGATGCTGCCCCTAGTGGCCGAGTACGCAATAGCAACCTTATCACTATGCACATACACATTCTAACCCTTGCTTCTTTTAACCGATACACTACAGAGCAGTTCATTAATGCAGACACAGAGTAGCCATATTCGTGTTCCGGTAGCGTAAGTTATAACTTCACAAACGTAAGGTTTCAGAGACTGGCCTCCGTTCACTAATCCTAGACACGGCTAATGAAATTACAGGTAGTATTTTATATCATGACACACAAATATATTATTTTGTATTCCACTCAGAAAAGTTAAAAACGTTTTCTTGAGAAATGTCGTGTGGTGTTTAGGTTCCCCATGGCGGTTTTCTGACCATCACCACTAGAGGGCAGACAAAACCAAATGAAAGCCACTGCAGAGCAGGTCAAACGTTTCTCAGAAATTATATTGGAAAAAAAAGTCGTGTACAGAAGAGAAAGAAGCAAAACAAAATTCACAATGCAAGGTCACAGTAAAAATCCAAAACTTAGTACTCATACAAACTGAAATTACTAGAGCTTTAAACAATATGTATGAAACTACAACCGTAAATATTAAATATTGATAATATACATGTAGTTGACTTTCACACTAGTATGGGTGCAGAAAACCAGCTGGTACCGTAATAACTAACAAATGTGTTCAGAGAGACCATTAAATAAGCAATAACAATAATAATAATTATAATCAGTTACCACCTCAAACTAAGTGTAACCCTCCTGTTTTCCTAATCAGGTGTAAGCTCTGGCATATCTTCAGGTAATTCTTGCCTAAGGATAAGGACACCAGGCTGACTTTAAATATGGAGGGGACAGTCATGAGGCTCTCCTGTGTTCAAGCCTGCCTGGGCTTCTGGAAGTTTCTCAAACACTGATCAAATACAGTCGCTCCTGCCATCTCAAAACATAGAATAGGCATACAAAATAAAGGGGGACCAGCAGCCAAAGCACCACACGCTGGTCTGTGTTTAAAACTGTGCCTGGGCACCCAAAAGCACAGCATCGCTGAGGTCTGAGCAAACATCTGACAGAGCAAGTCTGATAAGCCACTCGCAAGTTTAAGCTGCAGCACGCTGGACATTTTACAGAAGTAAGTTTTGTTTTTTTTTTTTTTTAAAAAAATGATAGTAAGAAGAAGACCTGCAGAACATCCTTTGATGGGGTTGGCCCAACCCAATGAGCCGTGACAGCAGAAGACCAACAGTCCCTGAGGACCTGCATCTGAGGACCTGCATGTGCTCTGACCGAACGGTGACCTGCAATCAGATCTCACCACTGTAGCCATGTGAGGGCTTCTTTTTAAGGTTTAATATATGCTGCATGTGCTGTAAGGGTGGGAAGAGCATGTGATGAGAGTGTGATGAGAGGACTCTGCAGGGGCACTGTATGGGGGGGGTGTTAGGATGAATCCAAGGACCCCTAGAACATATGGAACATAATTCTATTGGTCTGGATTGGCGGTCTCAGCATGATATGCTTTTGTGGGCCGAACATCTCTAATGATGCCCCAGGGACTTGGGGGTCAGTCAGGTTTGTTTCTGCTTTATCTCAACGGCGCCCCCCACTGACACCCCACCATCAGCGAAAAGGTGCATCATTGTGTGGCGTCGCGACTCGAAATGCCAATTTGCCATAAAAGCGTCAGCGCCTCCCCCGCGGCTCCCTCTGTGCCTCCCCCCGCGGCTCTCTCCGCACCTCCCCCGCGGCTCCCTCCACGCCTCCCCCGCGGCTCCCTCCGCGGCTTCCTCCTCCGGCTCTCTTCTCCCAGCGTGACACACTATACATTTGCAGGTGGCGTGTGAAAGTACCGGCGGGGGCGAGTCCCCCTGGCTGGGTCTCCTGCACGCGGCGCTCAAGCGGGGCCCTTTTACGCCCTGCTGCAAATGCGATTTATGCGGCAGCATCAGCGAAAAAATAAGGACATTAAACAATTAAGCACCTTTTCTCTATAAACGACTGAAACGGAAAACTATGAAAAATGTACTTCATTGTTGGTGATTACAGGTGGAATAGCGGATACACAGACCTCCAGGGTCGAGAGTTCAAATCCTGCCCCTGCTTCTTTTGTGTGGCTTTTGTATGCTCTCACTGTGTCGCATAGGTTAGCTGCATATGCTCTGCTTCCTGCTCCGAATATGCAGGTTGCTGAATTGTGCATAATTGCAATAAATTGATCATAGTGAATGTGAGATGAACTGGGGTCCAGTGGGGGGGGGGGGGTAGCCCCCACCTTGTGCCCTTTGCATTCTGGAAAAAGCTCCACGGCTAAAATGAAAATGTATTTGCAGAGATGGAAAACAAGAAAACAGCCTCTCCAAGTTGTGCAGGGGTGGGGTCTGGAACAAAAATTCCAGAAGAATGTGGCACACATCCATCACAGAGCATGTGCGTTATTGGAAGTTTAAAGTTGCCAATTCAAAGAACTGCAGCATGAAAGCCATGCAACTCGGCGAAAAGATTCCAAACACTGGGTGGGGTGGGATTCAAACCCACAATCCTTGAGGAAAGGGGCACCAGCATGACCTACTGAACCACAGTGCCACCCAAGAACAGGCTCTCTTCAATGCTAAACAGTTGCTTGTATAGCTTGTATCTAAGATGTGAATGAGCATGAGTCTTATCTATACATATTTGAGGGAAGTTATAGCGTAGTAGACAGTTTACTTGTGACCACAGTTAAAACACAGGCCAATGCAGGGTGAACAAAGAACCTCCCCACAAGCCACACCAAGAATCAGACTCTAACCGGAGGCCTAGTCGCTGTCCTCAGACCAGTCAAAGTCCTCCAACCCTACAGCCATGTTGATCTTCCTTCCCTTGCGGACGCTGCAGGACTTGGAGGAGTTCTGCTGGGCTTGCATGTTGACCTGCATGCCTGAGTGCAGCACCGGATTGGCCAGGTCCAAGGTAAACATGTCCCCGAAGCCCTTCATCATGGCCTGCAGGCTCCGCCCATCCACCTCGCCGTTGCTGGAGGCCGTGATCTGACAGGACATCTCCGAGCTGTTCGACTCTTCCATCGTGGACTCGAAGAAAGACTCGGCGCTGATTTTTGCAGCGACAGGTAAGAAAAGCTGACAAAGAGGAGAGTGATGGAAGGATGGATTCAGAACAATCTACACCTTCATGAGGAGAACTGGGGGGAAACGGATCATTTATGTCTGTACTTTTAAACATTTTCATGCTGGCATGTATTAAGCAGGTGTCAGCTTCAAATATTCAGGAAGTATTCAGTAACTACAATAATGATTTATGAAGGACTATCAGTTCCAAATACAACAGAATAATTCATTTTATAGTATGGCAGTAGATGATATTTATAATACAACACTTTGGAATTCTTGAATCTGGGCAGAAGAGTGTCGACATATTTTTGAAATGTGAAAATAAAGTCTGTGTACAAGCGTGTAAGCCAAATGTATGGTAACTGGCATAAGTGGGTTAACTCTCCCTGCCATGCATTATACCTTTTTTAATGCACAGATGCAAAGGCAAAGTCGACATGCTTTAACTCTTACATTACACATAACCCGAAAGTGCTAAATACAGAGAATACTCTGTGTTAGACAGACATTACTCCGTTAAATGCAGACAGACAGTTTTCAGTGTATTACAGGAAGAAAGTGCTCAGTATGTGGCAAATAGGTAAGTGTTTGGTGTGTTAAACACAGTCATTGTTCAGTGTGTTAAATAAAGGTTATTTAGTGTGTCAAGCACAGGCATGGCTCTGTATGTTCCTTGAAGACAGTGTTTAGTGTGTTACAAATAGACGGTACTCAGTGTGTTATATATTATATATATAGTATTCAGTGTGTTAAGTGCAGCATATTAAGTGAAGATGGTGCTCAGTGTTTGCTGCATACAGACAGTGCTCAATGTGTTAAGCGCAGACATTACTGTGTGTGTGAAATACTCAGTATTCAGTGTGTTAAGTGCAAGCATTGCTCACTGTATTACATCAGTGCGATAAAGACAGCATTCAGTGTGCTGTATAGACAGCGTTCAGTGTGCTGTTCAGTGTACAGGCGGTGCTCAGTGAGCTGTTCCGTGTACCTCTGCAGGGGCTATTTATGGAGTGGTGCTGTTCCGTGTACAGGCGGTGCTCAGTGACTTACCGGGCTCCTGGACTGCTCCATCAGCTTCCGCTCCCAGATCTTGAGATGCTCTTCTCTCTCTTTCAGCTGCTGCTCCTTGGTGCTCAGATCCTTCTCCAGTTTCTTCAGCCTCTCCAGTGTGGCCTCAATCTCACATCTGGGGAGCACCGTGACACACACTCAGTCCCAGGGACAGGCTGTAGGGCTTACACTGCAACCATGTGCTAGATAAGCAGTACAGAAGATTGATACATGGATGTTTAAGAGGTCTAAATTGCAAGAGACTAATGCTGCATTGCCATGTTTGACCACCAGGTGGAGATGTGAAGGGCACAGCAAGCAGCTGTGCTAAATCAGCGAGCTCCAGCTATGGCTATTTATAACTAGACATGTGACACAGGGCCAGGCCCCCACCCCCTGCCACAGTTTTTCCACTCATGCTCCAAACTTCACTCATACCTATTTTCCTTGCTTGCCACTCTTCTGACAAACGCTCTCAGAATCTCCCGTCCTCCTTCCATTCTCTGACAGCCCTTTCTTTTTCTGATCTCACATTTCCTCTGTCCATTTCCCCCCTCCTTCCCTTCCCCTACCCATGTTTTCTTATAATCCATTAGAAACTCCTCCTGGATTGTTTCCCGACCTGCTTAAAATAGAGTGCAACACGAGCCCCGGAGTCCGAGCCCCTGGGGGGTGCGTGGGCCAAAAGGCCCGCTTTTCCACCCTGGGCAGGCCTGTCTCTCAGGATAAAGCCTTGGAGGGTCACTGCCCTCGAGCCTCTGAGGACATTATGGCATTTACTGAGCTGGCAAACCCCCAAATGTCTAAACATTACATAGTTTTTTTCAAAATCCACTCACCTCACACAGTCTTCTCCTGGCAAGCATCCCATCAAAATTTTTAGCCACCCATTGAAGTTTGGGGCTATAAAATGCTTAATTTCCAGGGAAACAAGTCACCCGACTCCCCTGTTCTCCTGACCGCTGACAGCCAGCGTGACCCTGGTAGTTGGGTGGCTGTTCCTTTATAGCGCCTTGCAGGTGGCTACACGCTGAGCGCATCTTAGAAGCATCAACAGCAACAGCATGTAAGATTAGCTCCGCAGTGACACCTGTCAGCTGACTATAGCAACCAGCTGCCGCCCAGCAGAGTCCACCGTCTCCAGATCACATGATCCTGGATAAATGTGATGGTACCACCATACATCTGCAGTATTCACCCACGCTGCAGTGCTTCAATCCACGTACCTGACATATGACCGGATAACGGACCCGAGCTTTGAAAAGGCCATAAAACTCACATCAGGATCATTTCTTTGATGTTTTAACACGGTAAGTGTGAGCAGTTGCATGCTATATATCCACCCCTCCATCCATCTTCCAGCTGCCTGTCCTGAGCAGGTCACTGAACATCACACACCGTATGTCTATGATGCATTATCCTGAGCAGGTCACTGAACATCACACACCGTATGTCTATGATGCATTATCCTGAGCAGGTCACTGAACATCACACA
>JAABNX020000040.1:10515987-10531035 GCA_015163995.2 Mormyrus lacerda
TAACCAGTAGAGGCGGCTGGCAGTGTGATGTTATTAACCAGTAGAGGCGGCTGGCAGTGTGATGTTATTAACCAGTAGAGGCGGCTTGCAGTGTGATGTTATTAACCAGTAGAGGCGGCTTGCAGTGTGATGTTATTAACCAGTAGAGGCGGCTGGCAGTGTGATGTTATTAACCAGTAGAGGCGGCTGGCAGTGTGATGTTATTAACCAGTAGAGGTGCCTGGCAGTGTGATGTTATTAACCAGTAGAGGTGCCTGGCAGTGTGATGTTATTTATGGCATATTTTACCCATTTCTTAGCGATTATGAGGACAATTAGCTGTATTTTTACAAACCAGTTTTATTAAACATTTATTTGTATCAACATACGACTTACCAGCTTCTTATTTAGGATAAGAAAAATCATACATTTTATTCAAATAAGGTGATGCAAAAACGATCACACCCTAAAACAAATCCTACTGAATGTAACATTTTGTATGGCCTCCTTGACTTAAGAACAGCAGCTCTTCTAGACATTGAATGAACAAGTCTGACATACACCCACGTCTCTCTCCATTCTTAAAGGATGAACTCTTTCAGATCCTGCATGCTGGATGGAGAATGACATGCTAACTTGTCTTTTGGGAACTGCCCAGAAGTGTCCCTTTGGGTTGAGGTTTGGTGACATGCTCAGCCACTGAATCACTTTCACCCTGTTCTTCTTCAGAAATGCAACAGTGACTGTAGCTGTGTGTTATGGATCACTGTCATGTTGGAAACGTGCACGACGCCCAAGGGCACAGAGTGATGGTCGCATTCTCCCTCAGTATGTCACCATCTATGAAATGCGACTCCCCGATGCCTGCAGCACTCATGCAGCCCCACACAGGGATACTGCCACCATGCTTTACTGCTGGTATCATGCAATTTTTCATTGTACTCCTCACCCTTGCGACGTCATACAGTCTGGAATCCATCAGAGGCAAAAAGATTAATCTTTGTCTCGTCACGCCGAAGTATGGAGTCCCAGCGGTCTTCGCCTTTGTTAACATGGGCCCTGGAAAATTCTAGATAGGCTTTTAAATGCATGGGCCTCAGTAGTGGCTTCCTCTAGGGACGACAGCCATGCCTGCCACTCCTGTGCAGTGTGTGTCATATGGTGTCACAGGAGACACTCACCCCACTCTGACTTTATAATGATTTACTCAACTGTGCTGAACACGCCCAACATCTCTCATCACAAAACAATCTTGACAAGGTATTAACTCCTGCGGACGGCCCGGACGTCTGCAAACTTCCCAAATGTCCAACCATTTTACCTTTTTGGATGACTTTTGCAATAGTATTCAGACTTTTTAGCAATGCCTTACTGATTTTCTTATAAACTTTCTTGTGCAAAGAAATTATTTTGTTTTTCAGATGTGACATTTTCTATGTGGCACCATTTTCTCAGCATTGAGTGGAACTAGATTTTCTCTCTTAAATACCACTTTTAATTATCAATTATCTTGTGGCCACCAGTGTGACAATTAGATTCATCTGTTGGTGAATAATTACAATTTTATCAGGTTTTTCTGACTAAGACATTCATTGGTGTATAATCATTTTCGCATCACCTTATTTGAATACAATGTATTACTTTTCTTATCCTAAAGGAGTAAAGAAGGTGAATAAATTTGTGTGTTGATACAAATGGATGTTTAATAAAGCTGGTTTGTAAAAATACAGCTAACTGTCCTCATAATCACTGAGAAATGGGTAAATATTTAGATTTCATATTTCTTTTTTTTTTCTTTTTCATTTTTTAGATATTTAGGGTTCACTAAGTTATGCTGAGCACTGTAAATCATTCACAAAGGTGCATGATAAAGATGCACCTCTTTTCTAAAACCCTGCTGATATCCCCCAGCCCCACAATGGACTGAACCAAGACACCCGCTTTCACGGTTATAAAAAATAACCCACAGGTCACAGAAAATGCTTGCAATATAGAACAGACAATTCAGATAACACCATGGTACCACTATATATGACGTTTGCGTGGGACCCAAAAAAGTTGAATACACTTTCCCGGTCGGTTACCGTATTATAATAATATCAAAGCAAAAATTTTGACAACAATAGAATTGACTGTCTTTCATATTTTGGTCTGTACAAGGAAACTAACAAATGTAATAACGAGCTATTACTGCCTTGTTAAGGCACAGTTCTCCCACCTGTTTATCTACCAAGATTTGGCACCAGTGCAAAATTTGCCCATGCATATTTCCATTTTTTTCTATTTTCTATTTTGTTTTCATTTTTATTATACTTATGTTTGCAAACTAGCTTAATTTAAAATGTAGTAAATTTAGAACTAATTAATGTTAAATGCTAAAAACTTTATAAAACTGGCACCAAATGTTCATCCAGGGTGACGCGTCAAAAAAATCCGGACATTTTTAGTGTACTGCTACGTCACTCAATTGTTTCAGTCATCCACATTATCATGTTGAATTATTTGTACGTCAGTTACCCAGGTTGAATCAGTTGCCAAGAAAACCAGAAAGATTATTACCAATGCTTCACTAAGGCAAATGAGGCAATCACGCCTTGTTTATTTCTTAAATTGTACACAACTTAAGGGGATAACCCGCACAAGTAACTCTGCTATCACACTGTAAAACGCATGTCCGCGAAACGTTTAAACTTTCTGTTGTTATTTCTGCAAACCCGTTAGCCTAAGCAGTGTTACAAACTACAGCTGCTAGTATTTAATGAAAGAAAACATACATACCTTCAGTTTTCCCACGGCTCAGCAAACTCAGCCCCGAATTGAGTATCTGCAGCCCTCGCGCTCTCTGACGTTTTCTTTCCCTTCGCTTTAGTAGCTTCTTCCTTAACAGGACTGCCAGGCGTCCACAGAGCGCTGGGGGTGAGGGGGGACTTCAGCAACTTCACACAAGAGCTCCACTCAACGGACGGCAACGGCACACCGCTATAATTTAACCGCCATGTATTACTTGTTTAGCAAAACGCCCACCGGCCTAAAATATTATTGGCCCACCGTCCCAGGTTTTTTTGTAAAATTGAGTATTAGGCAGATCCACAAAGCGGCACTGTTTAATGGCATGCAAAAAACGAATTACACATATTTTAGGGAGAATATCACCAATTTCTCCAAACCCCCTACAGCACAAACAATTAAACTAATCAGTTTCATTGGCAACATAATTTAATAATTACTTCATCTGACTAAAATTACAATTAAGCAATACAAGACGTCCGTTTTGTTATAAAATTGGCTATTAAAATAAAAGCTTTAAAGTTGGAGGCGATTTAATACTTTATGAGTATTAAATGAACAAAAATGTAAGTTAACTGAAGATAGTCAAATATTTGTATTAATTTGAAAGTCAATTATAGGTCAAGAACTATATATCAATTATGAATAATCCTCCTAGACCACAGTCAATAAAGAGAAAGTATTATATGAAGTGATATTTTATTTGTTTGCTTTCTTATATAAACATTATATTGAGTTTAATCCCCTAAAATGACGGTACGTTATATAGAAAAAGTACAAAACTTACAAATAAATATCCATGCAGACATCTTATATGGTTTCATAACTTCATAACTGATCTTTCCTGCATAACTGCATATCTCCTTCTTCTCTTGATCTTGCTGTCCTGCAGTCCCTTGTGGCACCAGACCCAAACCTCATTAGACAAAGTTTTTCTTGACATATTTGCTACCCCTGAGCCCCGCAGTGTTCCTTTATGCCCAGGCACAGTAGCCTTAAAAATAAACTAGCAGCAGGAAAGTGGTGTGTATGAGCCGTGCCTAGTTCAGAAAACAAATTTATTTTCTGTAGCATTGGTGGAGCAGTATACATATATTTACAGAAAAACATGCCTGAAAATTTCCTAAAATAAAGATAAATATTTATAATTAAAACTCAAGTTTTTTTTTTTTTTTTTTTTTTTTTTTTTAAAAAAACATTTAATAAGTCTATATTTACAGAATACAGTGAAATACAGTGGCTGGCAACAACAGACAGCTTATAGAGAACCTCTGCTCTAATAAACTCCACAGCATGCTGAGGTCAAGAGTAATAAAGTCAGACATTTCACATCGAACATAAAATAACCGTCACAAAAAACAAAATACTTTTTATTTAATTTACAAAACTCTGTGAACTGTAAGACAACTACGAGTATCACAGCACCAGTTATGAAACCGTGGGCTTCATTCTGCATCTATAATACCTGCACACTGACCCACATAATATCACAGTTAAAAAAAATATTAGAAGCTATATAAATAAACTCTATATGTCTGCTGATAAATACTATATTTGAATGGCTTTGCCTGTAATCGATTCAGGATACAGTTCTTTTTTGTCTTAAAATGGATGATGGGAAATAGTTTTATCTTGATTACATTGTACAGCTGTGAACACGGCAAGGAAAAATTCAGCACTTTGAGGATATCTTCTTAGTAGGAGCTGCTAAAGAAGTAAGACTGTAACGTAAAAGGAAAATACATTCAGATTTTTAATAAGTTTTTGGGACAGGTACGTTCAGGTATCTATGGTGGCTGATATGCGATAACACAAGGAAGACAGAAAAGAATGAGAATATAATGAAGAAAGGAAAGGTGAGGCTGATGCATCCGGCCTGATGCAGTGATGCGGAGAGCTCTGATTGGGTGCTTCAGATCCAAGTGCATTCAGTGCTTATAGGCTGGCAGGGCTCAGGTCCTGCGTGCCTCCAGTCCATGGGACAGCTGGGACAAAGTCCTTTGGTTGTCGATGACGGTGAGCTGGCGTACGCAGCTCCGCACATCCTGCTGGTTCTTATTGGCCAGGGACACATCAGGGCCTGAGGCAGAAGAGGGCAGGCCCACATGTTTAGAACAGGCTTCTTAACGTTCCTCAGATTTGCTCCCTCAAACCAAATCGCTGACATTCAGTAACTGACGTGCTTAATCTGGCCACTCCCCTCCAAGTTCTCAAAATGAGAACCAGGATGAAAATGGTTCACAGGAAGTGGGACCAAGTCACCTGACTGGATGATCCTGCCCCTCTATTGCTTGGATCCACCTCCTCTACAATCTGATTGGTTATCTCTCTCAACCAAACATTTATTTTGTGTGTAAGTAAAACTCCTAAGAGCATACGGATCACTCCACACAGCCAGTAGTAAGACAGAATGTCACACTTACAGAGCTACACAGCCTAACGTCTTCAAAATCACTGAGTACTCAGAATCAAGAAAGGCAGAAACAGGAAGGAGGACAGAGACTTACTGAATGGCTGGCTTCGGCAGTACCTCACTATCCTCACCGTGTTAGCGATCATTCGCTGGAAAGAGCCACAGGGTCATTTAAGCACAAGCAGTTTCATTACTTCTGCAACTACGTCAGAGCAGCTACGTCAGAAAGGCTCACCATTTTCTCAAAGTTGACTAAGTTGTCAACGAACGTCTTGTTGCCTTCATGACTAAAAGTCATATCTGTAAAAATAATGAGATTTTCATTTTATTTTTGTGTCAAAGACAAAAGGTAAAGTGTCGTGGAAATGGACAGAAATTGCAGATAACTCAAATCTCATGACTTCAAAGCAATGAGCATTTTTTTCTGCTTAACAAAATTTACTTAAATGATCTCCTGTACAATAATATTGCCATATGAGTTCTGTCATTATGGTACAATAAAAAAATTCAGTTACTATTAAATCATCATTCATAAGCAATTAATTCTAATTTCTTTAGGATGAACACAAGGAGGTGAATGTGGCACCCATGTAAACCATTTCATATAATGAGTCCACATGTGAGATGTGGGCCTGGTCAGTGCTGGGGTGTTGATTTTAGCCTGGGTCTGCCTATGGGTCTGTTTAGTCATAATACCTACAGTAACACTTCACCACATATTCTTCTGCTCAACCCAAAAATTCCAAGACATATTTCGTTTTGTGAGACACTCAGTGTTATGCCCTGCTCGTCCGATCCTCCTGTGTGCCACGCCCCCTCGCTACCTTGTGTGGAATCCCCGTATTCCCAGCTGTTTCTCGTTGCTGTTCCCGTGTATTTAAGCCCACGTTCGAGTATGTTTCCCCAGTCCGGTCATTGACGTTGTGATGTGTTCTTATGTTTGTTTTCTTGAATTAAACCCCATGTTCGCCTGATTTCGTGACTCCTGCTCTTGTTCTCCCCGTTCCGTTCCCCGCCCATCACTCTCATAACTCTCAGTATGTTTATGTGCACACTAAGAATTATTAATTTTCAAGATTATCTAGTAATCAGATGAAAGTTTAACTCTTAGATGAGCGCTGCATGCGTTCACTGAGACAATCATAAACATTTTCATCCTTGCCATTTAAATCATTCTTAGACAGGTTCATGAGAAATTTATGCTGAATTCCTTTTTTGTTTCATAAATACCCCAATATTTATTACAACAAAATCACACTGCAATATTTCCAATACCATGCTGTCACAATATATTACACAAAATATTTCATTTCTTGTTATCTTGTTGGATCTGTTCTTCCGACCAGATCGCAATTAAAGCTTGTGTCACTTCATTTGTCCACACAGCCATTATTATTATAAATTTTATTATTTTTCTCTGTCTGTGACATAATAGATTGGAAAAAGCCCAGTACTAACAAGCTGAGAGGAGCCATACCGCCAGCTATTGTAACGGAGTCAGACATACTTTGGTCAATAAATAGACTCCCCTCCCATGCTTGTATACTGGGACAAGTCTGATTAAATACTGGGAGTCTGATTAAACGACGTTGTCAAGCTATAACCGTATCTCAACTTAGCAGTGCATGTAAACGTACTGACGGAAAACTGACACAGCAGGTGTAACTGACCGTGAAGGTTTAGGAGTGTTGGAACCAACACAGCTTATTGAGGAACCAGCAGGTATGACTGTGGTGTAATAAGGCGTGTTGTGGGCCCTCTCCGTGTCACCTTACCCTTAATGAGGAGGGGCATGAAGGGGATCAGGGGTGTGTCCAATTTGGCCACAGTCAGCCTATAGGCCCGATGGTTCCTGGAAGGGTCCTGTAGACACAGGTCACCCAAAGCATTCACATAACAGATACAAGAAATCTAATCCAGTTGCAGCTGTGGTGCCCTTTAAAAATACATTTCCTGTAGCGTTACTGTAACAGCCATTTGATTAGCTTCCCATCCACGCGCATCACAATTTGTAGATGTCAGAGTGGGTTGTGGGATTGCCATGGAAACCCGCCATGGCCTGGGCCATGGCTCCTCCTACTCACCATCAGGCTTTCAAACTCTCCGTAGAACTTCTTGAACTTGCCAGGCAGTTTCTGCAACAGACAGCAAGGTGAGGACGGACTGGCAGAATCACCCCTCCCGCCCCCCGCCTTAATGACGCAGGGTCTCCCACCTCCCACGTCTGGCTTAGCCTGCTGACCGCTGGGTTGCTCATCCCCATAATTATGGCGAAGAAGGAGTTCAGGTTCCTGTACTCCTTGCAACTGAAACCATGCAAACACAACCCACACGTGAGCATCGGGCGTGAGGTGGAGACACCACCATCAGCATCAGGAAAGCCTGGGGCACTTTCTTCTTGCCCTTTCCAAACATTCTTCTACCCAAAGATGTGCATGGATCTTTGAAGGGGTAGGTGCTTGGGAAAAGGGGGGGGGGGTTGGCAGGCCGAACGGTGCCCCTTCAGGAAATCGGGGGAGATCCCATCGTGGTACCCTCACGCATATAGTGTTTCTCAGCCCAGTTCTCAGACCACCAGATAGTCCACATTTTTGTCCCCTCATACACTCCTGTACCAGGTACTCCGTGTTCTTGATAGCTTGGTTCAGGTGTACTAGCGAAAATGTGGGCTATCTGGGGGTCCCTGAGGACCAGGTTGAGAAACGCTGACGTAGAGGGTCATTAATGCAGACAGAATCAGCATCAGAAGGTATGTGTTATGGCTGAGATACTTGGGTGTAGGCTGCTTAGCTGGATGGGCAGCTACGGTTGGTTGCTCACTCACTGTGCGGCGATCTTGATGAACTTCTTGAGGAGCTGTACACGCTTGCCAAGCTGGGCGCAAAGGCACACCTCAGTGACTACCCACAGCTGCACCTCGTTGAATCTCCTGAGGAACAAGTCCAGGTTGGCTGTGGTCTTCTTGAAGTTGTGCCGCCCGAATGTGTGGTATATGAGCTCGCGCTGCCAAAAGAGAGGAGCGATTTTTCAAACTCCATCTCCACCAGCGGGGGCAGAACCCAAAGCACAGGGGTGGAGCCAGAAGGGGGGTGGGGGGAGAGGATGCCTCTCACCTCATGGACACAGTTGAAGAGCTCCCAGTCGTAGAGCGTCATCTGATAGGCCAGGTCTTTGGAGCTCATCAGCTCGAAGGTTCCGAAGGACCCTGCGGACGGCCCTTCCTGCTCTGGCAGCGGAGTCTGAAACACGCATCGTATGATTTGCTGACCTCAGACACAGCAGACAGCCATTCTGAAACACAGTTACACTTCCGAGGCATGTTTAATTAATCCTGTTAGGAGCAGAGGCCATAAAATAGATAGAAAAGTCAATTAAGTGACTTAGAAATGATAAACAAATATATTAACATCCAGTCATGGCCACACAGTCCAGAGCGCTGCGTCTGGGAATTAGACAATCTGATTTTGCGCTGGTTTCTGAGTCGTAGGGATGCGCTGGCAAATGTGTGTTCACACACCAGTGAATCCAAGAGGTTCCTGGGGCAGGCGAACAGACGTCCGTTGATGCTGAGCGTGGAGAACACTGAAATGTCATTCGGCTTCAGCACCAGCTTGTCTGGGAAAACACAGCATGTTATGTGTTCACCTAGACCAACTGTCGCTCACATATGAAAACAACTCTATGAAATCAATTGCACTTACTACAGCACAGGGAAGTTGCCATTTTATACCAAAAACTCAATGATCTTCATGAAGAACCCTTCCTAACACATATAAAGCCTCCTATACACGTGTACAAATGTACACAGCACACTATAAAAGCAGAAAAAGCCAGAATACAGCGGAGGAATTGGAACAAAGACCCGACAGGTTGGACTAGTAGGGGAAGCAACGTCAGGGGGTCAAAGGTCAACTGGCTGACCAATCATCTTGGGCCTGTGGGTTAACAGGATGCACAAATATCAAATACCAATGAAGGATACATTTTAGTAACAGCCTCATAGGGCTCTCAGCTCTGTCCCAGTCCGCTGAGGTTACTGGGTAATAGCGTTTCAGGTGGTCTAGATAAGTCAATCCTGGGGCATTTAATTCTTAAATCCAGTATAAATTTATTTGAATTATTCATGTCCTGTGGTATGTCAAAGGAAGACAGTGAAGTGCCACCTCATAAATAACAGCGATATTTCTGTCCTGAGCAGAACTCTGCCGCCTGTTTGCACAGAATTAGCATGAAGGAGGTAGAAGTCAAACACAGGCCATGTGGAAGTGGATTCATGGGCTCTGGCAGCAGCAATGGGATGGAGACGCCCGCAGAAGGGCTCGGAATCTTAAACGACACTGGGGGCCTCCCAGGGCCACCCTCCAGGCTTTTCATTACACCCCGGTAATTAAAACGGACAAATCTGGGACAAATCACTTTGGAACCTTGTCAGTGATTAATTAGCGCAGTGGGCGCTACGCCATGCTCCGTCTGCCCTCGCGTTCGATTAGCAAGTAGCTGTGGACCTTCTCACCTCCGGCTGAACTGAGGCAGACCAGGAGCAGGTCCTCAGCTGACCCCAGCTTGTCAGCCACAGCAGCTATGACTTCCCGCACGGAGGCTGCCACCGGCACCCGGATGGTGGTGTAGGTGTGGTCCATGCAGTAGACTTTGAACAGGACTGGGAGAGAAAGACAGGTTAGCCAGAGGTAGGGTGAACAGCAGTGACACTCAGGGGACAAACAATATGCCTCTGTCACCACTCTTCCTTTACAGAAGGTACAGAAGGCCACTAGGGGGCGCTGTGAGGTTCAGCGAGTTAGGATGCTGTGACTGCGATTGGAAGGTCGTCAGTTCAGATCCCAGGCTCAGCTGAGTGACTTCATCACCGGCCCCCTGAGCAAGGCTCCTGGGACCCACTGACACTTCTTTCTTAATAATGTATATCACTTCATACAAAAGCTTCTGATAAATTAATAAAATTGCATAATTTTTCATGTCAACACAAAGGGACAACCTACATTGAATGGTATCCTTTGTGTATCTGCATCTTTACATCTCAAATGATTTGCACGTTTATAAGCATTTATCAGAAACGTTACTGGGTTGTGTTCTCGGAAAGGGTCAGGGGTGACCACTGATAGCGTCCTGCACATTAATTTTACAGAGAGCTGATATCAGCCGCGCCGTCCAGCAACAATTAAAAGTGAGGTCAGCGCGTGTCAGTGCGTCCCTGTCACATACTTTCGTCAGTGCTCCTGATTGGCTGTCGCTTCTGGAGCCGCTCATCGCCCATGCTGAACTGACGCAGCAGAACTTTGTGCTGAAAGAGAGTGAGTTGGGGGTCAGCAATATATAAGCGAGGAGGAGGGGGGGCAGTGTGCCCTCTGTGACCCTCTGTTACCGTTAACAACTAGCAACGGCTTTGCCGCCTGCGTCATACGACGAGCCAGTTCATCAAAACAAATTTAGCATAACAAGAGGAAGGATGATAATCAGTGACTGACCTTTTTTTGAGAAGATTTTGCATCATCCAAGCTGAAGATGACACCCAAAATGGAAAAAGAAGATAGGAGATTACACAGTCACTGCTTGGAACATGATCTGCACCTTTTCTGAGCTTTTTATGATATATTTCTATTAATATTTACACGTTTTAGTTTCAGTTTAAATTTTAGTAATTTTATTTCTAAGAACAGACTGAAAGTTGTTGAGCTATTTTATAAGTCTGGTCATTAGAGAAAATCCTACATGAACACACAGCGCACATTATGTACTAATGTCCTCAAAATGGGCAAAACATGATGATCATCAGCATCATTAATGGTAAATAAAGGTAGACAAATCGTTACTTTAGCTAAATGGCATTTACAAATGGTAATTGAAGTTTGCTTTTATTTTATTTCAGTTAGTTTTGGAAGCAACCTTTATAGTTTTTTGGTTAATTGTAATTTTTCATTTTATTTTCATATGTTGTTCTATTACTTTACAAAAACGTTTTCTCATTGTTTCAGATTTTGCTAATGATAACCTGACGCGATATCTGGATTTCACCATTAAGATCTGATCAGCCCAACCTCAACCCTAACGCTCTGCACCTACTTCAGTTTCACCACCTTCTCCAATTCAGTGAGATCCTCCTTTAGTGCAGGGAAGACCCTGGAGTCGTCAGCCACTGTCACACGCAACTCCTGAAATAAGTGACATGCCATTTGTTGCTAGGTCTGGCAGCCTACAGTAGCGACGGGTTAGGATAGTGGGGACTGAGGGAACAATACCAACCTCCAGGAATGCCAGTGAGGCCTCCTCTTCCTGGAGATGGTCCCCGTACAGTGAGGCCCAGTGCAGCACCAGGCGCACCACCCGCCGCTTGTTACCCAGGGCATAGTTCTGCTTCTCCTGCTCAGAACCCTGGGATACCTGGGCGTGGTAGGTGCTGGGCCATTAAGGGAGCCAAAGGAGCAGACACACGGCACACCCTGACTCCCCCGCGATCCAGTCTAGACTCGACCGAAATGCTGTGACTCCAGTAGAAATCACGACACTGGAATGTTAGAAGAATCACTCTACCAAAGGAATTCTGGTCAGTGGACGATTTAGCTGAGTGGATGCAGAAAAGAAGATGTCTGGAAAGGCAGCTGGAGTGGGGAACTGGGAGATGAGGGTGAAGGGTGACAAGCCAAAAGTAAAGAGTGAGGTGAAGGAAGAAGATAGAAGGGAAGGAGGGTGAGGGAACCCAAAGGATATTGTGCCATTAGCATCGGGCAGAGCTGGCTGCTGGGAATGAAGACACAGTGCATGAGCACAAAGTCGTCCAGGACTGGGTCTGCAGGAACAAAGCAGGACCGTTAGCTATGTGCTAGGTCAGGACCGTTAGCTCTGTCCAAGGTCAGGACCGTTAGCTCTGTCCAAGGTCAGGACCGTTAGCTCTGTCATTGGTTTGGCAGCCCAAGTAGCTGGGGCCTGAAAGGGTTCACCACAACATGCAGGAGAACCTGTGGCTAAGGGCACTGTGAGCCCCAGCAGGACGGCTCGGTCTGATCAGACATAACCAAAAAAACTGGTTGTGAGGTGAAGAAGAGAGGGGTGTAGTGGAGACAGGGGCACACGTCTTAGCATGCTAATGCTGCTAATGGTCCTATAGCAGCCAGACATTGGCTTTCAAAGAGCTAAAGGTGTGCAGGGACATGAGGGCAGCCAGGTGACAAATCAGACACATCAAGGACAAGAATGACACTCAACAGAATTCTTAAATAGTCACCAAATGATGTTGTCATAGTATGGTGAACTCCATGAGAGAGTGACACAACTGAGGTCAGCACCTGGGTCAGTGATGCTTGAGTCCAGCCTCACGGTCTCCAAGACGTGCTCCAAGATCTTCTCTGGTGTACCAGACATCACAGTGTATCTGGAAAAGAATCAGTGGACTTCCATCACCATTCACATAGCTTATCTGCGATTCATCCGCTATTCATCTGCCCTGCTGTCAACTCCTTGGCCTCCTCTCCTTTATTTATGGGAATCAACTCAATTCTTATTTAACCCATTTTGTTACAGAGCCACTAATACAGATGGAACTTGGGGCAGGAGATTTCCCAAAGAAGAATGTTACTCTACAGCCCCCCTATTCAAATCTGGCCCTCGATTCCAAATCCAGGCCTTGTCTTCAAGTCTCCCAGGTAGTTAACTTAATCATTTCTGGCTCTAATTGGCCAGAGGCTTCACAACTGGCTCACAGGCAAAGGAAAGCTGGAAAAATAGCAGTACTTGGCCTTTGAGGACCGTGATTTGAATAGCCTTGCTCTAGGGTGTTTGTAATAGACAGTAACTGGAGGACTCTAAGACCATGAGGCAGTGGCAGACTGAGGGACCTTAGCTTAGGTGTTGGTGGCTGAGGTACAGGACACATATGGCTTTACTGCTGACGCTCACATCACTTTCCTCTCAAACCTAACCTGCTCTTTGCAGCAGTAGGCAGAAGAAGCCAGAAGGAATGACCTTCAAAACTCTGGTAGGAGTAGAAATTAATGCCACAAATGTGATGTCATAGACAGGGGACATATCGACTGCCATCCAACACATGGACATTATGACAGGGATTTATGGCAGTGTTCACACTCAGACGACAGATACTTGTTAAGTGTCAAAAGAAATATATTCATAACTGTCACACTAAAGTGTGACGGTAACAGTCATGCTGTAAGCGTGGAGACTCAGGGCAGAGAAGACAATGCCGTTTTCATGCCAGCCGTATTGCAGCAACAGCGGAGGCTGGGTGCTAATGTTCATTCTCAGTCCACTGCATGCAAATCAAGGCCCCAATACTCCCATAAGCTCTTGCAGTGTGTCAGGATTTGTTAGGAGGACAGATTTGAAAAGCCGGTTATAGCACCGTGCCATGACAGCGGTAAATGAGAACTCAACTACAAGAATGTAGACAAGCTGTGGACAGTTTTAGTAATTACGCCAGCACTCTGTGTATGCTGTAGTGGGAGGGCAGGTTGCCAGAGGAACAGAACTTGTAGTGTGAGGGCCGTGTGACTGAAAGACAGTACTTGTAGTGGGAGGGCTGGGTCACTGAGGGACAGTACTTGTAGTGGGTAGGCTGGGTGACTGAGGGACAGTACTTGTAGTGTGAGAGCCATGTGACTGAGGGACAGTACTTGTAGTGTGAGGGCCATGTGACTGAGGGACAGTACTTGTAGTGGGTGGGCGTGCCTCCAAGGTTGGAAGTACGACTGATGCTGGGGCTCTTCTCCAGAACCAGCACGTCTTGATGGTGCTCCTTCAGACGTACTGTGTTGGCTTCCACATCCTGTCAAGCCCAAAACATCCCACAGTGAGCCTCACAAGAGGGGAATAAGTTAAGGCCAAAATATATTATAATCATACAAAAAAATCTGATGAAATTTACACGCTAATGCTTTGTTTTCATCCAAAATGCATTCAAATACATATTTAAGGGAATTCCCGGGAACCAGTTTATCTACAATTTTCTATTTTCAGTTATGTTGGTAATTCACCACAAGATCACAGCACAGATGTAATACTGCTTTTAAACCAGTAGAGGGAGACTAATACCATTAAAATATAAAACATTTTCCACACACAGTGGAATTCTTCAAAAGACATGGACAGGCAAACCCCCATTCCAGCTCTTCTACCCCAGTTATTACTGATATTGATTAGAACTGATATGGAGGGCTATCCGAAGCCCAGGGCACCAGGGGGAGGTCTGACTGACCCTCAGGATGCGGTTGAAGTCTTCCTTGTCCACCCGCAGGAAGTGACAGTTGTCCTCCCGCAGGACGATGGAGGCAGCCCGTGGGGCATCGTTGACTAGTGCTAGCTTGCCAAAGTCATCCCCCTCGTGAAGAGTGCATACAACACCCTGCGGAAGACATGGGGGGAGCAATGCTTATGGTCACAAGCTGCCCAGTGACAGCCCCCCCTCCACCCCCAATCAGACACGAAGCAGCGGCACCTTGCCGTAGATGACGACGTTTACAGAGCCCTTTAAGATGATGTACCATGAGGTTCCCTCCTCTCCTTGATTGAACACTGCAAGCAAAAGAGGTTCAAATTTAACATCCCATACCATCCACAAAATGCAGAAATTCTGCAGTTTACAGCAGGGGACATTTTCCAGGTACACTACTCAGCCCTATGGTCATGTTCCAGGTATAATACTCAGTCCTGGGGTCATGTTCCAAGTACATTACTCAGCCCTGGGGTCATGTTCCAGGTATAATACTCAGTCCTGGGGTCATGTTCCAAGTACATTACTCAGCCCTGGGGTCATGTTCCAGGTATAATACTCAGTCCTGGGGTCATGTTCCAAGTACATTACTCAGCCCTATGGTCATGTTCCAGGTATAATACTCAGCCCT
>JAABNX020000040.1:10557051-10570222 GCA_015163995.2 Mormyrus lacerda
GGGGTGGAGATCTGAAGTACTGAGCAGACATGAGATATGAGGAGGATCCACAAAGCCTGTCAGATAGGGGGGTTCTTTAGGTCTCAGTCTGATCGGGCTGAGCTAATAAAAGTCAACTTTAACCTACCCACTGGCCCTGAGTTATCTCTGCCAGGTAATAACTTCCAGCAGTATTTATTTGCCCCATCAAGAAAGAGCATCAGGAAAGTTTTGTCTACCCTGATGATTCGTGCAACACAACCAATACCACCAGGGCGGTGCTATTGTACTGCCACTCTCCGAAATCCCCTGTTCCAGACGGGTGTGTCCAATGGCCCGTGCACCACTGCTGATATATAGGACTCCTCAAGCGTCCCCTAATTACCCCTGTATTATGACACATAACAAAGCCCTGCATGCCTCTTTCCCCTGTGTTCTCCGCGGCGTGACGCTAATGAGCCACACCTGTTCCTTGTTTAACTCTGCCTCTCATTTCAGCCCATCATTCATATAAAACACATGATAGGGATTTGTATGTAACACTCCAGTGAAAGACCATTAACCTGACATGACTGTGATCCTACAGATAGTCAGAACAGGTGGGCTTTGTGGGCCCCTGTTCTCTTACATTCCCTACTGCCCCCTGAGTACCGCAGCCTCTAATACGGCACCGGTCTTTTGCGATGGGGGTTGTGGCTTGATTCGTTCCCGGTTGAGCGTCCATCGGCCCATGCCTCCACAGTGATGATATCGCCATGGCCACCGCTGCCTTCCAGGCTCAGCTGCCTCAGAATGGGGGGGTGGGGGTATTCATTAACATGTTTTCAAAGGGGCAAGGGGATGTCAGAGCAGGAGGAGAACTTTAACCCGGTATTTTAAATGTGACTTTTTTGAAAACGTAATTTCAGTTTATTTTTATTCAGCGCCTTTCACGAGACTCGTAACCCCAGGTCATTTGGCAAGAGTGCGTGGTGATTAACTGCATCATTTATACAAAAGGCTGTGTGACACAGGTGAGAAAAAAAAGACCAAATGCCAGAAGACAACGGAGGAAACGGAGGAAAGGAACCAATATGAGGTGAGAAAAAAATCTCTGGGGGTCGAAGGTCCACTGGCTGCCCAACATCTTGGGCATGCTAATATTATTGAATACTACGAGATTAAGTCTACTGTAATAAAAGCAAGGTGTAAACCGTGGTCATAGTCTATCGGTGAGCCTGTTCTCTAAGCAGGACTGTGGAATAAGTGGATTTCAGTCCACAGCCACCATGTCACGCTTCAGAACCTCACACAGAACTGTTCTGAATTTAGACAACTCCAAATATGCACATATAAATCCAGGTATTGCGCCTTCACAACCATGACAAGGCTTTTTGTTGTCAGTACTGAATATATTTGCTGCTTCAACCCATACACAGAATCATCAAATATCTGTCCTCTGCTCACATGCCACACGACAAAGGCCTGAAACAAAATTCACTTTTAACTTAAAAAAAAAATCTTCATCCAGTATTACAGAATGAAATGCAACCTAGGATAATTTAAGTAGAAATAAACACATAAAAGAACAGCATAAATAAAAGTAGAGAATAAACACATAAAGGAAAATTAGTAATAAAATAAGCATAAAAGTAATACATTAAAGAATAAATATGGGAATTGTACAAAACAATGCAACAGTGTGTCATGGTAATGCAAGGTGAAATATGAATTGAAAGAGGATGTGGGATTTGGGATCACAGAAAGGCAACTGTGAGACACCCAACAGGTGGCCTTGTGTGCATGAACAGGGAATAGATGAAGCGCTAGAATTTACACAGAGAATTCCACAAGCCAAGAAACAGTTTGAGAAGGTCAGGATTTAATTGAGCGTGTGATGCGAGTCTGTTCACAAGCGATTCCTGCAATTCCGACAGCAATCATTCGGAGTGACCGTGCATGCCCGCGCGGGATCCTTCATTAGCTGCTCATTAGTTTAATGATTTGACACGACTTAAATTCCTTTCAAAATAAAGGGGGGAGGGGGATTACCTGATTTATGAGAGACACACTGTGATTTAATAGGTCAATATTGAAGCTGGTGTGTTAGGTTAGATTACTCTGTGCCTATCAGTGAATTTCCTACACAAACCGACAGGCAAATCAGCTATAGTCAATGCCATATTTGACTCCACAACAACTTGCTCTGATAGCTCCAGTAGCGAAAGCTGAAGAGCCCTGCCTCTGTGGCTCCCCGCACTCTCGGTAAAGGATGGATTAGTACACTGCCGGTGGGTTTTCTCTACTTGAGCAGTAGAACAGAAAGATAACTGTTTATAAGAATGCCATCTGCCTCCTTCAGCTTGGCCTGTCCCACTGGCATAGCAGTACAAACAGCAAACAGCAGACCCTCATTAGCCAAATAATTATCTTTCATCTAAAACATTGTATTGGTATTAACTGTTGATGTGAATGAACAGACTTATCTGTGTTCTTTGTATACCCTATAGGTATTTTTTGCACAGTCATGCAAATAAATTTGCATATAAGTCTCTGTGAATATAAGATTAGTTTCTTTTTAAACTGTTGGAGTTGCTGAATTCTGTTATCGTCTTATACTGCTGAGGTTATGCATGGACTTTCTTGGTTGCGTCTAAGGAGAGTTGACTGGATGAAAAAAAAAAGAACATAACAGGAAGGAAGTTGAGGTTTCTTATTGGGCAGCCATGTTGCAGGTTGAGGACAATCTGTGTCCGTCCAGCTTAGTGATTTAGGGGAACTCCGCAAACCTATTGGCAAACCAGTTGCTTACAGCAGGAGATTTTCCTTTTCGGTGTAATTAATGATTCTTAATCCCTTTAATAATAGACAAAGAATAAATGGCATTTTTACTTAAGGGACATTTACAGTTAATTTCATTAAGCAGATCCTTGTGTGCTAAGTATAAGCATTTGGCTGTTGAGGGGTTGACTGGGCATTAGTGCAGCTAGGCTGAGCTTCCAATGAATGCCCAGGAACAGGTGTAAGCAGCATTGGAGCAGGAGCTACACAGCAGCTACACACTTACAAAATAACTACATCATTTCTAACAAAGCAAGACTACTCAAGGACCAGAAATGCAACATAAGAACATTCGGGGAACATAGAGAGGTATCAGGCACTGAGTTTTTTTCTCTATCTTTTTTGAAGATATCATCACAACATCTTATACAACTGACCTAATGAAGTTATTAAATGGCAACTTCTCAGAGCTTGTGAGCCTAGACATGCACAGCCACACACACACACACACACATACGAGTCATGTAAACACATCTTTGTGGGGATCAGTCATTCATTTCTATGGGGAAAATGCTAATGCTAACTATGATAACCTTAACCCTTACCCTGCCCTAACCATAACCATAAGTAACAAAACAAAATACAAGAGTTTTTGCATTTTTATTTTTTTCATTACAGTAACAGATTTTTACAAAATAGAGTTTGCCCAAAAGATTAAAAAAAAAAACAGGCATTCATCATATTGTGGGGACATTTGGTCCCTACCAGAGCTTGTGAGTGGAGTGGAGCAAAGATTCACTTCAGAATCACTTTTCTGGGAAACGAGAGTGTACTACACAAACAGGCGGAAGCCAGAGCATAACGTCAGCAAGTTTTACATGGTTGTAGCATATCAAGTCTGTAAAGTAAATAAGAGTATAAAACCCTATATAGTAAATATTGGTAATCGAATAAATTACTTTTGTCATTCAAAGTAAGTCTAATATATTTTTTTAATTTCACGTAAAGCTGTCAGTGAAATTTTATTTTATAGAGACGCAGCAGCAGTATCAACAGAAAAAATTGAGGAATTTAAAATCATCATCACCATCATCATCATCATCATCATTAGCATCACCATCACCATCATCATCATCATCATCACCATCATCATCATCACCATCATCACCATCATCATCATCATCATCACCATCATCATCACATCATCATCATCATCATCATCATCACATCATCATCATCACCATCACCATCATCATCATCATCATCATCATCACCATCATCATCATCACCATCATCATCATCATCACCATCATCATCATCACCATCATCACCATCATCATCATCATCACCATCACCATCATCACCATCATCACCATCACCGCCATCACCATCACCATCATCACTACCATCATCAATGAATCACATTAACACATCAGTCTCCCATCCTGTGATGGGTTTGAATGCCTGTTTTTATTTGTAATCATATTTCTTTAATAAGAATGAAAAAATGGAGTGGCAGATTGCTGAGAGTGTTGCTGCAACTATGATTACATCTACTTTAATAGCAAATGAATTAATCTGGGATTAATTGGTGTTGAGTCTGTATAGAGGCTAATTTATACTGCAGGAGCATTTTATGGTGACAGAAAGACGACCAAGAACCCAATGTAAACAAACAGTAAGGTCTTTAGAATGAATGTTTCATGGATTACAGTGGGGTTTCCTAACCCAGTCCTTAGGGGCCCCCAGCCAGTTCACATTTTTGTTCTCTCCCAGTTCCTGGAGCAGAAACCTGCACTGTCTGCGGTTCCCCGAGGACCAGGTTGGGAAACACTGAATTACAAATAAGTGGGAAGACAGGGTGGCTGGTAGCTCAGAATGACTGGCAATGGTGACCTTCTGCTCTTCAGAAGACCACCTGCCATTAACACCTCACAGTAACACCTCCAACCCCTCAGCTTCCTCCAGTCATGCTTTTCTTTTTACCTGATGGTTGGCTGTTTCGGAGACCTTGACATCCAGTGAGCCAGAGAGGACTGCGTACCAGCTCGTACCGATGTCTCCCTGGCGGTACACTGGAAAACAGGATAGCTGCTGTTTACTCTACCACTGCCAGGGTTCAGAAGCCAAGACAATAGCAGGGAGATGCTAGCCTCACATTTAACTAGCTAGCACTGCGATATCAAAACACTGCAAACGTTCCGCTTAACATTTATCTTATTGGTCACTGGTCATTAACTAAAAGTCTGAGCTAAGAAGGCTGGTCTCAGACTGCAGCTCATTAAGCAGCATGACCTACAGGTGATGCCCCTTCCCAGGCACTCGTAGAATCCACACAGGCATATCTGCTGCAGGAGCTTGGGGTGGAACCTCTCGAAGGCCTTGACATCCTTAAGGCGGGTCAGTATGATGTCCACGTCTTCGCCAGAACGTTCCGAGGGCCTAAAGGAATGGACATACACAGACCCATCAATCAGACACGTTTGCTCAGACAAAAAACACAAAAAGAAATACCTTTCTGGCGTATTATGTAGGAACAGCCAGAGCAACAGTATGAGCACCCATTACATTAAATAAACCCTGTCTTACAACAGGGGGGTTTTACTTACACAAAACTGTTCTAAGGACAGAACATAAAATGATTGGTTCAAAGAGATAACCAATCTCAATATAGAAGAGGTGGGTCCAAGCAACTAGAGGAGGCAGGACCAGCCAATCAGACGTTTTGGTACTGCCTCCTCTAGTTTCTTAGACCCACCTCCTCTATAGTCTGATTGGCTGTCTCTCTGAATCAATCATTTTTCCTTCTGCCTTCAGAACGTTTTTGCATAATGAAAATTCCCACGAGTTGTCTTGCAATCATAATAACAAACTCATCTGGATTTTTGGTTTCTTACTGGGTGACCATCACTGGTACAAATATCTCCCTCAGAAGCTGTAAACAGGAAAGCCCTTTGATGACTGTGTGATGCAGTGCTGGTGGGCTTCATCACCACTGCAACCAGCACCATAGAAACGATGTCATTCCATTTTGAAATAATCTAATAATTACTGTGAAGATAAAGAGGAAAATCAAAAGATCTGTTTTCATCCTAAAACACGTACCCTAAGACCCGAACGCACAGCGGAAAAGGGCCACCTGAAGGTTCCTGTTTGTCATGGAGCTGTGACCTCCTCCGATCGGCCCGCCAGTTCAGACTGAGCGAGGCTGCAGTGCCCACGTTGCCGGGCAGCGGAGGGCTGAGGTCACCTTGTTGGTGAACAGGGAGACTTAGGTGCCACCGGGCACAGCCTTGTAAGGAAGAAGAGTCAGCCACAGCGGGGCGCGTGTCACGTCAGGCCAAAGGAAGGACATCGGCACAGATCAGCGGCCCTCAAAACAACACAGCTCTGTACATTGAGACCTACATAAACCAAGACAGAGGGAAGCTGCGCAGAGGACTAGCACAGTTGATCTGTGCATTCAAACCACTTTACCGATCAAAGCAAACAAACGCTAAACGAGAGCCATTTCCACCATCAGCAAACACAGACGCTTCGTGCCGCGGTAGAGAGGAAGGCTGCTCTGTTTTCCCCCGCAGCCCACGGGGGAAGGCTGATTACGCAACACAGCTTTGCAGGCACAGCGTGTTTGCCTGCAGGTGGGGAACAGGCCGCACCCACGGGGGGGGCAAGGAAAAAGTGAACTAAGTGGCTGCTTAGGGCCCAGCAGCCTCCGTCTGATCAGCCTGTCAGATTGGGATAGATGACAAATGACAAGTAGGTTAATAAAAATTTGCTTAGGGCCCTGAAAACGGCTGTTCCAGCCATGGAACGCAGATCCATGTCTGCTAGCTGCTGACATTTCCTCAGATTTCCCAGCTGAAACACACCTGCAAAACCTGGTATTTAGCTTGAGCAGAGAAATCTGTAAACTGTTGGACTCTCCCCACCCCGGACTGGAACTGGGATACTGGGGGGGGTCTGCTCTACAGATACATGCTGGGAGCATGGAGGATGGGGCCTGGAGGGTTACAATGGACAAACTGCATACACTGATGTGGGGAAGGAGGTCTGGGGCAGAGAGGATGGGGTATGAGCTACCTCCACCTCGCTTGTGGTTAGACACGCATCTGGGTATGCTGCTTGTCATCACACCACGCTCACCAAAACAGCGATGGCAGTTTTGCGGTCGGAGGCAAAACGGCCATCATCTCACACCTACTGTGTGCAGCCGATCCCCGCAGATACCGCGCTGATAAGTCCGCCGCCTCCTGCCTGCAGCTTCATTCATCACAGACTAGGTTTCTGCCAAATAACTCGTCGGGCGGTACGTGTAAGGTGGGTCCCTGCTTCAGCGGATCAGACGCCGTCAGTGCAGCCGGCGGTCTGGCGCGCATGGTGACCCCTGGCTGATTAGCACCATGTCAGTGCAGGTGCCCGCAAACTCAAGTCGAAATGAACAAAGGAAAGGCGGCTGGATTTTTAAGACCTGAAAACTCTCGCTTACTCTCTTCGCCGTGCATGTTGCGTATCCCATTGAAAGGTTGCCATGTGTTGCAGTCTCAGTACCATTAATACGTTATGAGGCAATCTGTTACCACTTCTGATTCCGAAGGCGATTAGTTTCAATGCTCCATATGGTGCTGTCTGGCTGACGGAGGCTGCCGTGTCTGTAATGTGACTAGCAACGGAACCTGTTACATTTAGAGTAAGAAACGAGGATAAAAAATGGTAAATAAGATGAAAGCACAACAGCAGGGGCTGGAATCCCACGTTGCTGTTGCTTTGAGGGGGTGCAGAAATAACTCAAGGAACCAAGTAAGGTAAAAATTCTAAGACGTCCTGAGTAAACCGCAGGTTCACTAATAGCTATTCATCCATCCTTATGTCAGGATTCCGGAGTTTTATCAATTAACCCAACAAAATAAATTATAAGAAAATATTCCGCAAAATGTGTTATGTACTGTACGGTTGTGTGTACTCGTCAAATACCCAGCAGGTGTGGCAGTTAACACCATGTCCAGTAAACGTCTCCTGGGCTGAAAATTATTACAAAAAACGCTTGAAAAACATTTTAGTAGTCAGCATACTTCTCCTTAACTCAGTTAGGAGAAAACGTTTATAGTGGCGTCCAGGTAAACTGAGACAAATAACGCCAAAGCCTATTACTGGTCTTTACCGATTATTTTAATGACTGTCAGCTGTAAATATAAGTGGCAATTTAATCGCAAAGGGGAAATTTAGGGGAAAGAGACTAGAAAACCATAAGGATAGAGCGAAATGTCAGAGACTAAATCTGATTCATTATTCTGCACCAAAAGACGTTTTGGTCCCCCCAGGTAATATTATAGCTTTATTTTCAGTTATACTCACCGAATTGTTTTACCTCTATTTGTGCCAGATTATTGCGCGGAGGTATTTAAATGTTTAAATCGCACATATATTCCCGTAGTAGTCGAGCAATCAGGATATATTCGTTAGTTTAAAAAATACAATACAGTAGATGACATTGCCTTTCCATAATACCGTATTTACTGGCTGCATGCAAAATTCAAAGCGGTATCATCTGTATTTCACCGTGCCTTTATTTTGTCTAACTGGTATAATAATGAAAAACGCCGGGAAAATAAATATCCCACAATGTTCACAGGTGAAAAAAAGCCGGCAAACAACGCTACCGAGCAGGACCGGCTTCAGACGGTATTCGTTTATTGCGTAGCGAAAGGTGTCAAAAAGAAACATTCAGCAAACGAATACATCTGTTCCTGCTCACCTTTTATCCAGGCAGATGATCCATTCTGCAGATGCAGAAGACTGGGCAGAGGTGTGCGCCGCTACCATCTTTGGCGAGATCATGGACCCGGTGCAGCTGGAGCCGGACTTACATCATCATTGTTTTATCATGGACTCTCCCCTCGTTTCGTTTGGTCCAGTTTCAACCAGCAAACGTGTCGAAAGCTAGAGAATGACGATTAACAATGGTGACATTTCCTCATCTAGTTGGGTATCTTTAACTGTTGCCAGGGAAATGGTGCATACAATTAATGAAACACACTCCTATGATGAGTTCTCCACAATTTCACATGATATAAGTTCTTTGAAACCTTTTTCCACATTTAGGATCAATGGCCTATAATGTTCCATTTACAACCTCAAGGGCACTACTGCTTGATCACATAAACATGATTTTAAAAGCAAATTTCATGAAGAAACCGCCAAAACACCTGGGCTTTGGACATGTAGAGACTATTACATTTCGCTACCACCGTTGTGGTAGCATAAATATTGAAACCACTAATAGATGTTGATAAATGCGAATCCTTAGTGAAATATGTTATTGCTGAAATGTTATTAAAGCTGTGAGACACTTCTCGCTACTGCAATCCGAGCTTGGCTCATCGTCAGCAGATCTGTCACTTTTGCAAGGCTTTGCTGAAGATCTGCGATGTGCCTCCCATGAGGTGTGACAGATGAAAAGAGGCTTATCTCTTCTTAGTCCTGATGGATGCCTCCATGTTACTCCATGACATCATACCTGATATGACCTCAGGGGCCGTCCCGAGTGAAGCAGGGTCTCCTCATGGTCGCGGGAGGGTTACACTGTGGCATTCGCTACGGCGACATGAACCTCGAACGCGCGGCAGGTGAGAGGCACTGCAAATCTCCATGGCAATGTTATGCCCCGGAAAGCTCCAGGTGATTAGGGAGTTACTCCCACTGGGTGGAAGCTAAGAGGGGGTGTTAACATGGTTCACAGGCTGAGAGGGAGGCATGGGGTTTGCATGCAGGGGGGAATGAACTCAGTGCACAAAACGGCTACAAGCAGGTAGAGCTAATCTGTAACCTATCTATTGAAAGCAATCAACTCATCACTCATTAAAATAGACATGTGTGGTTAATCTTTATTGAAAAAGCAGGAGCGGGATATAAAATCGATCTTTTATGGTTTATGGAAGTTCAATAAAAGTAGTCAAACTATGTTTATCTGGGGGCTGCTTGTTTCGGTTTAGGGCTAAACCAAGAAGCTAACAGTTTAACACCAGCACAGCTGTTTTGCTGTAACCCTAGCTGACTACATTTCCCATAAATCCACATGGCACAGAGTCTGCTTCTGCAATTTCTAGCTACCTGTTGCGCTTGGTATGAAGGTATTTTGAGGAAACGCGCGGTGGGGGGGGGAAGGTGTTTGCTACTGTGTCAGCAGGCCGAGCTTTCCAGCCGCTCCTGCCGCTGGGGGAGTAAACGGCGCCATCCTGTAACAGATGTGCTCTGCAGCGTATTCTAATACTGTATGTCATCTCTGCACATTGGCGGAAATAAGCTCCGTAGGAAGTTATCATGCGGGGGGCCGTGTACTGGGGGCCGTGTACTGGGGGCCTTGTCCAGAAATGTCATGTGGTAACAAGAGCCATCACGAATACAAAATGACAGTCTCGGCTAACCACAAGAAGCCATTTTGATCGCAGGTGTTCTACAAACGTTGTTGTAAAAAGCAGCAGTGTGTCATGTTGGGGATCCACACATTTTCTTTGCTGTGCATTTAGAAAGAAAACATTAATGAGTCAGTTTGACGCCACAGTCAGCATTTTCTTGGGTATCACTGTTTCCCTGGCAACAGCTATTTTGAAGCTGTGGACGTTTCATACGTTCTGTACGGGTTTGTGGGCCTATTAACACTATGTTTATAACCAAGCATGTCTTACTCCATCTGTACTAAACAACATTAAAATACATTGAAAGTAAGGTTTCATTTTCCACTTGGATAAATCCAGTGTTGGGCAGTTCAGGTGCAGAAATTACAAATCCAGACTTTGCTTCTACCAAGCAGGTCACTGTTACTCTTTATGCACAAATGGTTGGTAGAAACAAAATCTTGGTTTGGATTCGTAGTTTCTGCACCTGAAATCTCTGACGCTGGATAAATCATAACCTCTTGAGACGGGGGGAATCCCTCGCAGCTCTGTAGAGTGTCAGGTGACCGTGACTTTTGGCGAGTCCTTTCTTCACCTGCCCTGGTTCCTCATGGCAGATGAAATCACCTGCTGTGCTTTGCTTTCAGTTGCCTGGCCTGGAAATCCCAATGTAAGTCTGAAGTGTGTAACAGCCTGTTTTCATCTTTGTACAGCCTCCCCCGTCACCATGTTTTTCTTCCCGTTCCCACAGAAGCAGTGCTTTTATTTTTAATGTTATTTTTTTGGTGATGTGTCAGTTCTGCCGCACCTGATTCCTGTTTCCATGGAAAGGAAAACACTGTCAGTCACCAGTCCATTCTCTGCTCATGGGTTCTATTTGCTCTTCTGTCCCAGACACGCCCACAGATTCCAAATAAGGTCGCTTCCTCCCATCATGCAACTGTGTTTACAGGTGTCCCACATTAGTGCACTGACACATCATTTATTTTAATGCATCAACACCCTTCTTGTTAATCATTTATTTTGTTTATTTTGAATTGGATTTTATTCAATCTTTCAACAAGCTATTCCGTATTGTGTAGTGATGATAATCTGATTTTATCAGTTTTAATCTGATAATTATTAAATTCTGTTCAGTATTTCATTAAATTCATTGGATCACGTTGTATGACGATGCACGTGTCCTTAATTAAGTATTATGTTTGTTACTTTTGAAATATCTTTATTTTGTGGGCAAGGGCACAATGTGTTAATTACTTATATTTCACACTTAGAGTGAGGGGCAAAGACAATTTGATAACTGCAATAAACTTCATAAACTGTGACCAGATTGTAATCTCTGAGCTGTTCAACTTGTTGTCTATAGGTGGCACCTTGTAATCTGAGCACCGGAATCTGCAAATAAAGGTTATGACTGATAGCACACAAGTAAAATTCAAATCAGATATGATACATACATTTACTAAATGAAAATGTAATGTTTTGGCATTGATAAAACACTGGTTTCATTTCACAGTCCGTCATGTCTTCCACTTGTGGTAAATGTTATTAGTAAAAATGCCAACTTCTCATGTATTTTTCATTGTATACAGCACATTTTTTCTTTCACTAAACTCACTGTGTAACTCAGTCTCAAAAACAACACCATCATTTCTCAAACCAAGTTTCCACATCTTAGATATGTTTAATTAATATGCTGGATGACACATTTATTCAGTTACACAGGCTACAGTCTCTTGCCTCTTCCATCAATCCATTTTCCAGCCACTTATTCAGATGAAGCAGGGGAGGTCTTTGTATGGGCTGCCAGTTTTTTTTTTTTTTTAAAACCCAGACATTAAAAACCATAATGAATGTGCTGCAACTATCTACAACACAGGAACTGCAGAACACTGGCGTGTTTTCAAATCCCTTTAGAAGGAGGGGGTTTTGCTTTGCATGCCTCACTGCATTCTTATGTGACATAATTATTTGTGCTGCAAACAGGCATAATTTCCCTTCATTCACTGGGATTTGCGCCATTCTTACGGTCCAGTAATTGGTGAATATTTGCCCAACCAGCATAAAAAAGCAGGTGTTACACATATGACCCAAACAGACAGAACCAATTGCTCTTCCGGCATTATTCTACAGCAGCTTGAATCAAGCACAGAAAATGTAACCTCTAATTGTGTTAAACAAGGTTGTAGGCAATCATATCCAGAAATGGCCGGTGTGTATGCAGCTTTCACTGCAACTCCCTAATTAGATTACTAATTAGAGGACTGATTGGCCGAAGTGTCCTCATACCTGGGTTTGAACTGCTGACCTAAAGGTTACCCAAAAAACCTGCAGACACACCGGCCCTTTAGAGATGAGATTGTCCACCCCTATGTTAAACTGCTACACTGTCTGAAAAAAAGAACCAATTTGTACCTTTGAGGGTACAATTACTTGTCACTGGAGCTGTATCCTCAGGGGTCTGCTAATTGTACCATAGCTGTATGTCCCTCTTAGTCTAATTTAAGGTACAGAAATATACTCTGAGGGGTATATTTATATTTATTCATGTTCCTTGATCCTTGGGGAACAAAACTCTACCAAGGCTGCACCCTTCTTTCTGACAGAAAACTCCCATGCTGATATACCCAGAATGCTGATATACCCAGAATGCTTATATACCCAGAATTCTTATATACCCAGAATGCTGATATACCCAGAATTCTTATATACCCAGAATTCTTATATACAGTACCCAGAATTCTTATATACCCAGAATGCTTATATACCCAGAATGCTGATATACCCAGAATGCTTATATACCCAGAATGCTGATATACCCAGAATGCTTATATATCCAGAATGCTGATTTACCCAGAATGCTGATTTACCCAGAATGCTTATATACCCAGAATGCAGATATACCCAGAATGCTGATATACCCAGTCAGGTTTCTGCTTCATTGTTCCAAAGAGCAATAGATATTTGAGCATCATACGGCTGACATTGACAGTGGGGAGTAGACCTGCTGGATGGAACCCTGACCCAAACTTCATAAA
>JAABNX020000040.1:10574539-10586131 GCA_015163995.2 Mormyrus lacerda
CACACACACACACACACACACACACACACACAGAGTCCATGTATTCATACCCTTACGAAGACTCTTCATTCATTTCTATGTGCATAAACTGTAGTCACCACAATTTAATAATCACAAAAACAACCACAGAGCAGGGATGAGATTCAAACCCACAGCCAGGGAGCGGTACATGGTGACTGTGCTACACACTGTGTCACGCTTCCCTCGGGAAAACAAACCTCTTGCTCAAAAAAAATCCATTTTATGCACCGATGCTACAGCAAACACCAGCCCTGTATGAATCAGCCGGCCAGAAAGGCTGACACCCTGCAGTTCCTTTAAGGAGAGCTGGCGGTGGCAGATACCAGCCCCCTGAAGCCATCTCCACGCCCACACCCCTCAGACCGATTCATGGGCCAACGTGCCTCATAGTGTCTTCCTGCTACGTGAATGGACATGGGACTCTGATCTTCACTGGTCCCATTCAGCAGCCCTGTGCCTCTTTGATTGGGTGATATTTTTGAAATGTAGGTCTCCAGGCCACATGGGAGATACCACTAAATTTGGTCCAGGAGAATCTGTAGCTGATCTCAAGGACATCAGAGATTCCAAATAGGTGTACTAGAAGGTATGATACCATTTAATGCCAGTCACATGTCATTTGGGCAATTGGAAGGTGTGACATGGGATGAAACTGAAGAGATTCATCCTTCTGCTTGCGCTTTACTCCACTGTGTCCGAAATATTGCTTCCCGGTAAGTTGTCCCGATTTTCTAAAATGTTATTATGTTGGTCACTTCCTCGCATCAAATTATGCTTTAATTCACGGCTAAGCTACCGTAAGAGACAGCGATCTCTTGGATCCATAGGGAGTTTATTCAGAACACTTTCAAAAAAAACCATCCCTGTCTCAAGACGATGGTCCTCTTCAGTAAGGTGATTAACTGTCAGACGCCTGAAGCTGAGAGCAGATTGCAGGTATGAGGTACTTACAGCCACTTCATGGAACCCAAAAGCGATCATCTGCTATATATTACCTTCAACCCACATACAGTAAGACAATATACAGAATATCTGTATGTTGTAATGTATTAAAAAGCACATAAGCGTCAAACATTTTGTATGTTGTAAAATCTGACAGCTGATAATTGATATTCTGTTTATTTGCTTGAGGTATGTACAAACCTGAGTGAATCGTCCACTTACAGTAATTAACTCAGAGCGCATGCTGTACTCATGGTTCATTAGTAGAGTTTGTAGATGCTTAAGCATAGTACATAACTCACAGTTGGTGAGCAGGCCTCTCCTTGACTGAGCTCAGAAAGATGCACAGTTAGGGTTGTAGTGATAAGTACCATTCAGCTCTCTGTGCTCCTCAGTCATCCATGTTTGGCTCTGTGTGGAGTCACTGGAAGTAGATAGTCCCGCGTATACAACATTCCCTATTCAAGTTTCCATCCCATATTAGTTTGACTGGAGAGCCGGTGCACTTAAAATGAAAAACAGGCTCTTTCTCGGTGAGGCGCCCTGCACCGTCCCGGCACACAGGGAGACCTGAGATGGTGACCTACTTGCAGTTTTCAGTGAAATGAACTACATTCCGCTGCGTAACGGTTCAAGGTCTGACCCCGTCCAGCTCGGAGCTTCTGAAGGGAAGAAATTCCTCCTCGTTACACAGCTGATATCCCGCTGTCAGCTCATAGCCAAGTGGGAGGAAGCAGATACTGCCTGGTGGCTGGTGTTACGGAGTCAGTAATGGTGAGAGGAAGTGGAACCCCATCTGAATGAAAAGACACACCGGTCTGGAAGATGACTTAAAAAATTACTCGATTTTGAGCCTACGTAGCCTTGAAGACTGTACAGTTCAGTAGGCCTACCTCTTAATGAGGAGGTGGTGAATTTTAGCCAAAACTTTGATTTAATTTAATATTTTAATATTTTTAATATAATAATAATTTTAAAAAAATTCTTTGGGTTTTAAGTGTCATGTAGGGTTTAAGATAGGCACCTGTGCCTATATATTTCATATATATATAGTAAAAGGTTCTGTGAATTTTATGTGATTGTAGGTTATCAATTGTTCAGGCTGCAATAAATAAATTAATTTAATTTTACACTTGCCACATGCACAGGCAGTTCACTGAACAATGAGGTATTTCTTTCAAATACAGACTGATGCACACTCGAATCCAAACAAACAAAAGGGACTTTATGCTATTTCTGGACCATGCACCCCTGTTCCGTTTAGGACTCGAGTTTTCCATCTCTGAGAGTTGGCGGGAGTATCTCGATGAGACTGAGGTCTTTCCCACGACATTCCCATGCTTCCCCCTGTGACCGCGCAGCCGCGAGGAGCGTTGCCTGCCACGGAATGCGCTCGCGAGCGCGCTCCCCCCGTGCGCGTTCCAGAAGCGGGTCGCTGGTTGGAGCGTGCTGGATAGTCACGGGCACGTGCAGAGGGAGGGGGGACCGGTCTGTGTGTTTGGAGCGCGAGCGCGAGCAAGAGCGCAAAGGAGAAGGAGTGAAGGGAAAGGAAACGTTGGGAAAGGGGAATGATGGCGCTGACAAGTTTGGGAGTGTGATTCAAGGGAAGAGCATTTAACCGGCGCTCCAAGACGCAAAACCAGGCGGTTGGAGGTGAATCGCTTAAGTGTTTTCAACATCTACAGCTGTTTACTGTTGTTTTTTTTGCTTGTGGCTTAATTAACTTATCCAGAAGTAAATGTCCGATGCGCTAAAGAGACTTATTTGAAACAAAAGAAATGAGGGTTCTGTTTTCAGCTTAAGGATCGTTGTGGACACCGATTGTGCGTGATTGTGCACGTGGATATTTTCCTACAGTTGTTTCGGACATCGGACAGTATGTTTGCTGTCTGAAGGTTCCTCTTATGACAATAGTCATCTCGGTAGCTCCATAGCTAACTAGTGCGGGACACCTAATTTCAGTTAAGGCGTTTTCAGGAAATGTGCCTTGGTGAAAATTATTATATGGAGAAAATGCAGTTGGGCAGTATGAAGTCGTAATAGTAACTGCGAAAGTAACTTTGATTTCCCATTATAACGACAGCGATTGTTAAGAACGCGCTTATTTACTTACGTGAATCATATTCGGAAGTATGCACTCAAAATCAGTCACGATCCAGCATATTGATTGGGCAGGAGAAACAAATAGTCTTTCTGTATACTGTTGATAATAAGCTGTCTTTGTGGTTGGTTTGGTGCTTTTTCTTTTTAGATGCGCGCAGTCTGTGTAATTTGAGCAAGGGCGCCGGGACTAGCTCATGGCAGAGCTGAAGTAGGACAACGGACTGCGCATCAAACTACAACGGAACGGGAAACCGAGTTTTGAATCCAGTTTTTTTTGCCATCTCCCCAAACAGCCTGAACTTGTTCTTTTGCTTAGTTGCTCTTTTTCATCTCTGAAAATGATGAAGGCTGAGTGTAAAAACGACCGATCCCTGCGGAGCGCTTCCCCTCACAGAAACGCGTACAAATCGGACTTTCATGCGATTAAATGCTCTTTTGACGGAGCGAAACCCGACAGGGCTAGCAAGTCCTACGAAAATGGCTCTAGCGAAACTCGCGAGGACACCAGGGGGAGATCATTCGGAAACAGAGTCCATAAAATAAAGAACATATTCCTGCAGATGGATGGGCAGCAGCAGGAAACCCAAGAGGCAAAAGTGTCGTTAAAAAGTGACATGCCGCAGGTTTCTCCACCAAAGCTGCAGTTTGCAGGTAGCACACACAGAACGGGTCTGGGTAGCGTCACCAGCCCAGAGTCCCTGTCTTCAGACAAAACCACCAAGGGAGAAGATGTCGAGATTGACAAAGTTGCTCTAGCTGAGAAGTTTTCTGTGACCAGGAAGCTGTTTGAGAAAGGCATTAAAGACCCACCGCCCACAGAGAAATATTCCCTAAACAAGGTGGTGGGCCGGGCCACACTGGGTAGCATGTCAGATGAGGCAAAGAGTCCTAGGAGGTCTTTCGGCTCCTCGGAGGGCAATGTTGACGGCAATAAACTGGAGCAGAGCCCCACGGCACCGAGCAAAGGTACGCTGGAGGAAAAGGACAATGGGGAGGAAGCGAAGCAGGTGACCAGGTCACCCCTAAATGCGGGACCTATGTCCAGGAGGCTGGAGAACTTCATGGTGGACAGTGACAACGAGGAATCAAACCACCGGGTGATGGGCAGGGGACCAGATAGCCCCCTCAAGATGAAAAACGCCTGTGAGTGCTCACTGCCTTCGGTCCCATCCGGCGAAGGGTCTCCTAAGAGGACCTCCCCCGGTGCCGGCAGTCCCCTTAGAAGCCCCCCCCCTCTGCTAAATGATGTTTTTTGTAAATCTGTTACATCCCCCGTTGGGTCCAAGCCTTGTAGTCCACCAACAAAGGATCATAAACAGAGTCCCATATTCGACCGTTCAGACCAAGCTATGGATGGGCACGTTGCCCACAGCCCCACTAGGCAAAAGCCACCAGGAAAGGCCTCTTTAGTGGGTCCAGCTGGTCAGGGAACGGTCCGGGCAGAGTTAGTGGTTGTCCAGAACGAGTCATCAGAGAGTGACGAGATTGAAGATGATGTGTTTGAGGACCAAAAAGAAGAGCCAAGGACAGACTCCTCAAAAGGGAGTCCCTGCGAGGCACCTGTAAATCCTCCTTCAACGGTGGAGGTGAGCAGGGAGCTGCCAGCTGCGCAGGTGAGGCACATGGCTCACGAGAAGAAGGCTGGAGTTGGTGGCCAGCTACCGGGATCAGGGTGGGGAGCAGAGAGCCGGGTCCTGCCTGAATCACCTGGTCAGAAGGCGGACTGCAGGGAGCCAGGTGCCCCCAGGAAGGAGGAGATCCAGCCGGAGGAGCCGGCCGGCCGTAGCTTAAAGGATGGAGGGTCACCTGTCATTTACGGGATCGAGAACGCGGCCTTTGTTGACGACCGGGACACGGACCAGGAGCACCATGAGGAGGAGGAGCCCACAGTGCAGTATGAGGAGGTGCCAGGCCTGTCCGACGAGGAGGAGCATCGTCCTCATAGGAAGATCAAGTTCTCTACTGCACCAATTCGGGTATGTATTCTTTTAAAGAATTCGTTTGTTTATTTATTTTTTTAAGTAAAGATCTTGAGATTCCAGGCTTGACGCAAGTCGGTGTGCATTCTAACAGATTATATCTTGTTTCCTGTTGTAGCTGGAGTCCTTTACCTGCAGGTTTTATGCTTAGGGAGTCTGTCAAACACGTCTTTATGGATCTGGGTGGCTGTGTTTTTATTTCACTTTCTCAGTTGCACAGTTTGGGCTGGGAAGATCGGATGAGTTTGACAAATTGTTTACTGAACATGTGTCGACATTTTGGCCGGTGAACATGACGGTGGTGTTGCAAAGTTCTAATACTGATATAACTCTTAACAAGTGACATTGCTTTTGTGCTTTACACTGGATCTGAGTGAGTCATAGATTGCCGAAATGTTCAGAGGAAGAACTTTTATTTCTGGAAGTATTATAGCCATCCCTGTCCTTAACCTAGTTTTTCTTCATACATGTCAAGAGTATATCTAGGGCAGCCTAGCCTACAGCTGTATGACTCGTTAGAGGAGTGAGTGCCCCATTGTCAAATGAAGACGGCTAATGAGATGGAAGTACCAGCACTGATTTACTCCTTGACTAACTGGTAGAAACTTAAACTAGCTTTAGTTATTCATTGAAAAGCATACCATAAATTGTTTGAATGTAATTTACTTGCTGTTTGAATGCTGAAGTCAATTCCGGATGGATGAGAGGTTTTGTTTCACCTGTAAACAGCAGCATTCCTGAGTCCATGATGTCACCTGCCCGCTCTGACACCATCAGAGAAATGCAAACATAGTGCTGGTTGTGACTGTAGAGAACAGGTCGCATTTTTGTAGACCTGTCTGTCTAATCAAAGCTGAGACAGTCTGTCAATAGTGCAGGGCTGTCCAGTCCCATGCCCCGGGGTCCTGGGAGAGGTTGGTGTCCACTGTTCTGGTGTTCAAGCTAAATAACATGTGGAAGTTGCTTGTGGTGGAGCAGATCTGCTTCAGTCTGCCTCACTGGGGCACTGCTCCAGGGCCAACCACAGAGAGACTGCTCACAGTCTGCCTCACTGGGGCACTGCTCCAGGGCTAACCACAGAGAGACTGCTCACAGTCTGCTGGACTCCACTTCCTTTATTTACAGATGCAGGTTGGACATTGTTAGTTAAATTCAAATCAATGGGTTAGACTTGCTGCTTTTGTGCAGTGGTGCTTTACTAGCTTTCCTGGAAGATTGGTTAATCACTGGAGGTGTTTATAAGGACACTTGTGCTCTGCTGGTCTTGGATGTGGTCATGTCATCACTGGAGGTGTTTATAAGGACACTTGTGCTCTGCTGGTCTTGGATGTGGTCGTGTCATCACTGGAGGTGTTTATAAGGACACTTGTGCTCTGCTGGTCTTGGATGTGGTCGTGTCTGACTCTGTGTTTTGGCGAGTTCCTCAGAATTTGGACCCTCACATTATTTCAGCGTGAAGAAGAGGGAGAAAGCTGAGAGGATGTCAGGACTTGATGTTGGTGTTTTTGTTTCTGTGTAACAACATCTAGATCTCCAATGTGGAAGCTCTCTTTAATTTTCTCACCGCTGTCTGCGAAGGTGGGCTGTAAATTTGTTGAGTTCCAGTGAGAACCTGTTGCTCTCTTCTTTCATACTGGTGTCCTTCATAGTTTTAAATGGAACAGTTTTAGTCATAACCCTGGGCTTCTACTGCAACCTAACTAGGCAGACTTTGGTGGGGTGGAGTTGGTGTATTGCTCTGCAATGCTGAACCTGTGATCAGAATTTTGTCGGTTCAAACCCCAGGGTTGGCAGAGTGATACCACCATTGGGCCCTTGAGCAAGGCCCTTAACCCCAATCGCTCCAGGGACCGACCGACCCTGCTGTCTCAAGTCTGTCTGCTAAATGACTAAATAAGTTCACATTCTCAGCTGACATGTTGCCTGTTTTCCTTGTCTGTATTTGTCTGCCCATTTTGTCAGCCTCACTGCCGACGCCCGATAGCGGCAGACGGTTTGTGAAGGTGCGTCAACGCACTTGGTCTCCTCCTTGCTGTACTGTCTCTCTCCTTCTTTTTGGCCTCATCCGGAAGCTTCCTGCAGCTGACTGAAGGTTGGTGTTATTTCAGGCTCCTCCCTGAGCAATAAAAGCAGGGACGAGGAACAGTGTTTCAGTTAAGCTGTATGAGTTGCCCTAGTGGACTGCTTCCTGAAGTAGGACCTGACAGTGACCGCGTAGACCTCCCAGAAGTTGCGTGAGGGGTCACGCCTGGGTTGGGATGTGAGCAGCTGTTTGCCTTGAATGGTCAGGGCTCAGAATAACCTCCCACGAGTGTCCAGTGTCCCGCTGCAAGTGACCACTGGCCCCTTCACTCTTTTCATTGTCTTTTCTTTCCTACATCCCACTGTATTCCACTCAATAGGAAGTAACTAACTAAATGTATTGGTTTTAAGGCTCATGTTAAAGTGCTCGATGGAGGACCCCGTAGCATTTCGGATCGGAACCGTCTGCGTGGTCCAGATCCCCCGCCGGTCGAGCCGCCCCTCCCCTCCTTGCCCCCCTCCAGCGCAGCCGTGTGGCCCAGCCAGGGCTCTCTCAGGGGGTGCTTCACTCTGTCATGTGACACATTCTGGCAGAACTAGGTCTCCCAGAAACCGTGGCTGTGGGAGGGGAGCTTCGCTAAAGAAGGGACCTCTTTGTGCCGTTCGGGTACGGGGGGGGGGCGGCCCTTTATTTGGGTCCGGCCTCGTCACCTGCGCGACACGCCACCCTCGCTGGTGCGGTCCTGGATGGTTCCCACCTTTTTACTTTGAGGCTGCTTTTGTAGGACGGAGCGGAGGCTGCTGCAGTCGCCCTTTCATCGATCCCATATCCCTTTGTCTTTGCGTCGCTTCCCTCTTTTCTGTGAGAGCTTCACTTGTATCTGGTCGCAGACGGCCTCCATGTGGTCTGGAGGTCCATCTCAATTACAATTTCTCCATTTAGCAGATGCCTTTGTCCAAAGAAATGTACTATTGAAAGCAGGGTCTGTCCCTGAAGCAGTTAGGAGCCTGATGATGAAATCACTGCCAAACCTGGGATTCGATCTAGTGACCTTCTGATTATGGACACAGCGTCCTGACCACCTGATGTTCACACCGCCCCACCCCCATCTCCTGTGGCCGCGTGAGGTTCTCTGGTCGTGTTTTCACATGTGCTGGGGGTTGGTGGGTTTGGCCAGAGAAACGTCCCGTGATATTGCCTCTAGCAATTAGACTTCTGGTAATGCTGGAGTGTCTTTGTCCAGGGGCAGGGAGCCGTTTAACCGTTAAGAAGCATCTTAAGGAGGTCCTGGGAAAAAAAGAGAACCGCAAAACAAACTGAGTAGGTGTGTGAATTTGTCTCTTGAAATGTATTAATTAAACTTTAATTCAACTGAATGTCTGTTTTTTTCTGTCTGTCTGATCATGCCCTGAAAAAATGCGGCACTCGATAAATGAATAATTGGTGAGTCCAGACTCTCGGTTAGTGTGTCCAAGGTCACTCTGGCCTAGTAGGCTGTTAGTAAATCTCGCCTATCGTATGAGTGAGGGGTTCTGGGGGGGTTAATCATTACTGGTTCCTGCACCTGCCCCCACCCTCCCTATGCCTGGGCATCTCTCAGCGGTGCGTGTGACTTTCTGGGCCGTGCATAGAAGGCACTGGTAAGATTCGCTCAGTCTGCTCTTTCAGTGCCGATCTCAGATTAGGGAGCCAATACTTCATCCAAAAAACAGATAAAACAAAACCCACCCTTATTTATTTCACACTCTGCTGTCGGTTCCGTGACGCTGTTCTTTTGTTGTCCTTTTTTTAGGGGCTTTAATGTTATCAGTCTTCTGCATGCCCCCCCGCCCGCCGGCTTGCTGCATGGCCCTTCCTCTGTGTCCCCGTGCCCCCGCCCTGAAAGCTCCTGATGAGACCCGGATTAGTGTGTTTGTCTTGTGACCCCCCCTCCGGGCCCCCCGTCCCTTGTTGTTCTTCGGCGCAGCGCTTTCCACTTTCCCGTCTTTTCCGGAGGCCGGTGGAATGTGTCAGGCCCAAATTCCACGCCCTCAGTAATCAGAGAACCGCCGCCAAGACCGGAGCCCCTCCTCCGGCACCTGGGTAAACTTTGCTCCTCCTGCTCTCCGTTCACCCCATTCAGAGTTTCTCCTCCCCTCTCAAACACATTGTCCTCTGTCTCCTTCCAAAGTAACTTGTGTAGAGTACGTTTGAAATATGGATTGTGAGATTAGCCCCCCCACCCCCGGGGTACCGAGAGTGGAGGGCGGGGCCCCCACACACCACTACAGGGGTGTGTCACTTCCTGGATGGGCGGTTTAGTCACCGCTTTGCGAAACCTGTCCAACCTGTAGCTCGATGCCAAGGGTATCTGCTTACGCCTCGTACACGTCTGCTCGAGGCTGTGCTCCACCACCATTAACGCGTGACTTTTCCACCCCTGCGCCGGCATGTCTGATTCAGCCCCTGCTGGGGAAATGCAGTCAGTGTTAATATTCTAGAACAGGGTTTTTAAGCAAATAACCTTCACTCAGTTATGTACTTGTGGGAGGAAGAGCTGGTAATAAAAACCACGTCGCCCTGATTATTACTATTTACTCGGTTAAGCTAGGAGCTGTATTTAAGGTAGCATGAATTGTCAACAATTTAAAACGTATTTTAAGGTGGATCTTTACTGCGAGTTAAGGTTGAGTACCTTTCTCAAGGTTAAGGTAGGTGTGCTTGAATTGCAGTCCTCTGGCCTAATGTAAGGCTTTGTCCTCTATCATTTTTTTTCTGTCCCCTGCATCAAATTCTGTGGTTTTCGGGGAAACACGGCCGGTCCTCCCTTCTGTTTCTGCAGCCCTGAATATCTTGGCATGGCGCCTCCGTCCTGATTACAGTGCGATCCCTGGCCGGCCTCTCCCCTGATCCTCGCAGCCTGTTTTGATTTGTGGCCTTTGGGGGGGGGAGCAGCTCGCGGTACGAAATTCTCCCACTCTTTAGTCTTCCCAAAAGCTCCCGGCATGGGAGGGGGGCAGAGGATGAGTTGTCCCTCACTAGAGGAAGAGGAGTGGCATAAATAAAATGACTGTTCCCTCCGTCAGTGTATGCAGGCTGGACTTGTGTGTGTCGTAGAAGCTGAAATTTAGTCACAGTTGTTGGACCAGAAAACAAAAATCGGTTACCTCCCGCATGTCCCAGGACACCAGGAGGGATTTTTCACGTGGGAAGGCGTTTGTTTAGGTGTTAGCTTAAGAACGTCAGCCCAATTCAGTTTTTACCTTGAGGCTTATATCTCGTAGTATAACGCCAAAGCCTACTCAACGAGTCAGCTTGTAAGACCCCCCCCCCCCCCCAACAGTGATTGGACCAGACCGTTTGTCCTGTGATGCACCGGCTGTGTATATAACAGGCTAGATATTAGATTTCGGCGAATAAAAGCACATTGTTCGAGTTCACTGGAGCGTTTCGTGCCATCAGATTTTGAGCGGGGGGGAAAGATGGTTCGTAGAAAATGCAGGCGTTAACTCTGCTCTGTCTTCAAGACAACCGCACATCTCAAGCCCATGCTTTTTGTGGCTGTGGACGACTTTGTAATTTTATTTCTTGGGTTTGCAAACCAGATGGTTTATTGCATTTAAAACCTGCTAATACACAGCTGAAGCAGCATTAAATCAAGAATGGTTAGCTATTAAAAAGAAGTAATTCACTACAAGAATCTGGAGTATATTAGCCTGGTGCTAGCAGGGGTACGCAGTCTGTCCATGACACTGAAGCTCCTGTTTTTAACATTAATGACTGATTTCAGCGTAGGGCTCCTCACTCTTGTCTGCCCTCAATGACAAACTGCTCCTCTGGTCTACAGGAGACACCCAGTGGCACTGAACGAATGGGAATAAATCAGACTTCATTAAAATGTCTCTATGAACCTCCATTCTGCTTGTAACGAGAATACGTTGACTTTAATTTGCATATATTATATAGGAATTACTTTCAAAAATAAGCCATTGCAGAAAATAAATGGCAAATTGGCTTTTTTTTTACTTTTAATTTTGAATTAGTTAATGCTGATCAGTTTCTTGTATGACTGCCTGCGGATCCGGGTGCAGCATGCATGTGTTGTGTGTACAATGCTGCATTCAGCGTTAACCGTCTTCCTGTGTGCTACTTTCAGCGTTAACCGTCTTCCTATGTACTACGTTCAGCGTTAACCGTCTTCCTGTGTGCTACTTTCAGCGTTAACCGTCTTCCTGTGTGCTACGTTCAGCGTTAACCGTCTTCCTGTGTGCTACGTTCAGCGTTAACCGTCTTCCTATGTGCTATGTTCACCGTTAACTGTCTTCCTATGTGCTACGTTCACCGTTAACCGTCTTCCTATGTGCTACGTTCAGCGTTAACCGGCTTTCTATGTGCTACGTTCACCGTTAACCGTCTTCCTATGTGCTACGTTCACCGTTAACCGTCTTCCTATGTGCTACGTTCACCGTTAACCGTCTTCCTGTATCATGCTCTCACCCGCAGCCTCGTCTTCCTGTACTTTTCCATGATCTCAGTTCAGTCTGA
>JAABNX020000040.1:10599790-10611427 GCA_015163995.2 Mormyrus lacerda
GCCCCCCCGCATCCCACTCCGCCTACCATACTATTCATCAGCTACCCACTTAACGCACTTGCTTACGAAATTACTTCACGCTCTGTACTTGCATGCAACAGGAGTGCCGTGACAGCAGTTCTCCTGCAGGGGGCGGGAGAATAGGCTTGTGTTAGTATGGTAGAGCCAGTCTTTCCTACCTGAATCAAAGGTGTTGGGTTGTGTAAATGTTGGTTTATTGAGGGGAAGGTGCTTCACATTTTAAAGGTAAATCAGGCAACCATGAGATGCACGAGTTTAACATCAGGATGATTTTAATGTTTTACTTCACTCCAAGGTTGGGAAAAATTATACCTCATTCCTGAAAGCTTCACAGGATTAGCTGACGTGTCACCATCTGCATCAGTGCTGAGTAAATACTGCTTTTTAAATGTTTTATATTGTATTTTTCAAGGAATAACTTCTATAGCTATGTACAGAACTTTTGGTACAGGAATTTTGTACAGTTATTAAGAGCACTGTTGTCTTTTAAACTATGAAGGGTGATGAGGTTTTGCTGTATAATACTTTTTTTATACCTATTGGCCTAACAACTGCATAACTCAAGAGAAAAGGGGAAAAAAACTTTGTATCAGCAAAGTAGGGATCAACATTTAAGTGTAAATTTTCTACTGCGTAGAATAGCAAGTAGCACCAGATCATTAAGTACAGAAAATGCGTTTACAGGGTCTTGCTGCTTCCCCGCTAATAGTACAGAGCTGTGGATTGGGGATAAAATGATAACCTGTAGTCCAGTTTTTTAATTGGCATAATGGTATCCAAGAACACACTTCTTTGCAAGAGTCCTTTGCTTGTACATGCATTGCCTTGACGACAGAGATTGGATGTAAAGCCTTCTGTGGTATATCATGTGACCCTTCCTGACATTCCTCATTGGCCTATGCTGGTCACATGATGAGCCTGACTGCAAATGATTTCCTTTCCTGTCTTGTATCGCTTGATCAGATGGATTATTGGACATTAACATGACATTTAGACAAAGGGAGATTTTAGTTTGATCCCTCCTGCAGATTCTGCAAATACCACCAGGATCATTTTTCCCTGTTTGTTGTATATGGTAGAACAAATAAAACTTTCACTGTTGTTCAGTACCATTTCTGCTCACTCAGTTTGTCAGACAGTTACTGTTACCATGGTGTTGAAACAAGACACTGGAGTGCTGAGGTGGAAACACTTTAAAATAAAATAAACTGCCAAAATAATGCATTTGCCACCCATGAGGTTTAATAAATCACACTGAAAGACAAATTCCACCGCCTACCAATACTGCTTGTCTTTTGAGCTACAGATAACCGATGTTCCTGCATGCTGCCATCCAGCAGCTGTCATGCACCTGATTTTTCAATGACAGGAAATAAATACTGTTAACGACGCAGTGACAGGATGTGCGTCGGTCCATCCAACATTCACCATCACCCCTAGTGGTCAATATGCAACACATCAAGAAAAATCAGCATTTTACAGTAACACCAGCTTTTCAGAAGCAGTGCCAGTTGTACCGCAGCCTGTACCCTGTAACAAAATCACACTTCTTTTGCAAGTTCTGCTGAAAGTCGTCTGCTAATTCTCCAAGCTGCAATCCCACCACTTTCATGGGACAACAATGGTTGGACTGGAAACAGCTCACCAGGCAGAAAAATCACCATCATCTGTTAATATACAGTTTCATAAACATTAAAGAAAAACCACACAGCATAAAACTACACATTTATAAAAGTAGTTTAAGGCAGCTTTTTGAAGACAAGGGAGCTTAGACAAATTCAATCCATCAATTCAATTGTGCGACTACATCCTATTCTAATTCCAAGAGCAAAAAAACCTGTGGTTTAAAGGGTAAATGCTGTAAATTTTAAACACATTAAAGACCTCCAGCAGGCAAAGTCACTGTCCTCCTCGTCACGCTCTGTCTCAGAAGTGGACCCCAATCTAGAGTGATGTGAGGCCCCTGGGCTCCGTTCTGGGCGTGCACCAATCATCATTGTCATGTGTTGTGTTGTAGTGTCTCCAGGCAGATTTGTTGTACACAGGAAGCCTCTCTATCGACTCTGTGGACAGCGCCTGTGCAGAATGGATGGGCAAAAAAAACAAATTGGCGAGGAGGAAATAAATTGGGACAGTATCTGGAAACACTGGTCATATTTTTGACACAAAAACATACAAAAAAAAAAAACACTACACATTTTGCTGATAACATGTAAATTTCTGACCATTTACCCGGATGTACACGACGGCGTCTGTACCATATCCTTCCAGAGAATACAGCTTCAGGTCTCCCTGAAAGTACCTGGTATACAAGCGAGAGATGGGAAGGCCATAGCCATAGCCAGCCTGCAAACAAAATTAGCAAATCAGCAATTACATTACCCTTACAATACAAAATAGATAGTGTGTGGGTGTGTATGCAAATACAGAGGCTTACTGACTCCAATGACCCAATCGCAAGTCAAATATGAATGAATGAAATACTGTCACTAAGTAAGTAAAAAAAAAAAAACAAATAATTGTCGCCTTCGTGCTAGGCAATTATCTTAAGCTTCATCTCCAAAATAATTGCTTTCCTTTTCTCACCAGAAACAGGAGAGACACCTAGGCATTTAAGAGACATAATGGGTTGGGGGAAATTTAGTTAAACAGAAAAGGTTTATAAAAAAAAACACTATATGAGATGTTTTACACAGGTGGTAGCTACAATTGTGGGTGGATGGATGCTGCTATCGGCCGGCATCGGCGGAAGGTATCGTACGGCATACCGCTAGGCTGGGAAGAGTTCAAAATTCAGTTTGATGACTAACGATGATGAATGCGCATCCCTATTGCACTGTTGACAGTGTCGTAAGTCCGACCATTGTAACATGCAGAGCATCTATGTACTGGGTGTGGTTGAACTATAGGTCAGGTTCATAAGCGTCAATGTTCTGATTAAGAGCGTACCAGAGGGGCTCCCCGGGCAGTGTCCGTGTGGGGTAGGGGTGCTGTGGAATAGGTGTAGGTGAACAGCCTGTCAATCTTCCTTAAGGCCACGCCCCCTCCACGGTCCTTGACCTATCAGGAAACAGTCTTTACTTCCAAACTCTTACAGTCTGACATAGGTGCACCTTTACTGACCACCCCACTGGAAACAATACCTTTATAGTGAGATCTTCACTGCCAAGTGCCACCTGCACGTGGACTGGGGGGTAATTCAGGGCATCACCATACAGCTCCATGGTGGCCCTCATAGCATTCTGAAGGAGCATGCGTAATATTCAAAGTTACACCACACAGGCATTGGCATGCTTGCGTGTGTATATAGTGTGCGTGTGTGTGGGTGTTTTTTTCAGTTCATTTGATTTTTTCAAGTCATTTGATTTCCAGGGGTATAATTAATAAGTCATTACTTTAGCTAAATAGTACTAAAAACAGTAACGGTATCTGACATTTTTATTTTGTTCATTTTTTTTAAGCAAAATTAATACTTTTTGCTTAGTTGCAATTTATCTTCATATTTTCTTTCAGTTTACGTTAACAACAATAATCCTAAAGCAGACTGATATGTTTATAAGGAGAACAAGTGACATAACAGCAGAACCTACCTTAAAAAGCTCAAACATCATATGGTACAGGTGGGAGGGAACGTAGACCACCGTTACAGGTCTTCCTTTTTCTTTGGCTGCAGGTATCAGGCAGATATGCAGTTATTACCCACGGGACCTTTCTCATCGCTATTCCGTAAGAAACCATCCACCTTCCAACTAGGTCATCATGATGAAAGACCATGTACGTTACAAAATTCAAAGCTAGCACTCACCATTTATAACAGCAAGACACTCAATACCACATAAACTGGTCCAATAATCCATTTTTATTTACCATTATATTCTTCCAGCATCAACTCCGGCGAGTTCATATAATAAAGATCGCAGAGGCGCTTGCCGCTTTCATAGGCATCTGAAAAACATGGACGTGAATTTAAAGGTCTTTTAAACTGAGGGAATTTCGGTTTTACAATTTTCACATCCCTGTGTATGGAAGCAAACTGGCATCAGCCACTGTGAGACTCAGAAGAGTCACACAGCTTTTTCTATTATGGGTGAAAACTGATTGTTACAATTCTCTGGTGACACAGCGATAAAGTCATCAAGGCCGATGGAAAACTCACCTTGCACCACGTCTGCGACCCGACATTGCGGATCAATGCTTCCTATCTGTTTAGGGTGAGCTGGGTTGGCCCTGACTGTTCCACCAAAGAGCAGAGCTGTGGAGGGGGGACACACTCTAGAATGAATCAAACAAGTCTTCATCTTGACACTAACTGCCGCGTACGATATGTAATCAAATGTTCGCAAGATTACAGGTTCTTTTTTTAGCAAATTTTTTTTGGCAGCCAATTTTAATTCATGGTAACACGGAAGTAAAAGCAGGATCAGACGGTCTCTTGGAGGTTAAGGGCCTCGCTCAGGGGCCCAATGAAGGCATCACTCAGCCAACCACGGGATTCGAACTGACGGCCTCCCGATGACAGGCACAGTGTCATCACCTGCTGAGCCACCCCCCATAGACATGACTTTCACAGGACTATATAAAACAATGTTTACAACTCACAGTAAAGACAACTTCAAGCATGGGGTGGCTGTAGGTATTGAGATACAGAGCAGGTCTGGCCGGGATCAGACTCGTAGGAGGCTTTTCCACTGCAAAAAGCCCAAGACGATGTGCTCAACTCCACCTCTAAAACATTTCGGTGTCATACTAAAAGGGAAACTCCCTCAAGCTGCCCAAGTCGGCTACTTCACTTACCTCAAAGATGGGCCATGTTGCAGTATCACGTGGAACTCACTTCCAGAAATGCATTAAATCTATGTGCTGCATGATTTCTGTGTATGATAGCCTTATAAACTCTGGTTTTCTGAATTTGTCGATCCAAGTGGAGTTTTAAAAAAGGCATCTATAATTTTACAACACTAGGGGCTGTTTTCCCAGCCTGCCTTCTAAATACGGCCATTTGGTACTAGTGTTTTGGATTAAGTTTGCAAAATGTCCAAAACTCACTGTGCTGGTTCAGAAGCATCCGAATGGATATGCGGCTCATATAGAAACGATCCAGGAAGTACTGCACGTTCTGGCTGGTAACCGGGTCGATGCCGTGTAGCTCTTTGTACTCCACCACTCCCTGGGCCATGGTAGGAACCACGTCGTTATGCCGGTTCCGGATCTTTATCACCGTGTCCGTGAAACTTGGCAAAACAAACAAAGGCACATGCATGAAAAATAGATGTCGGAATGATATCCATCCATGCACAAAAATAGAGCAGTACAGCAGCCACCTACTTACTCATAAATGACTCGGTCATCATCGGCATTTTTGTCCTTAAAGTCGAGGATCTCGTCAAAACTTCGCATATACCTAAACAAACCAGTGTTCATTAGCAAGTAATGCTCTCTGTTTATGGAGACTGGAAAGGGCACTGCATTCAATCAGTAAGAATATCATTATATCATTTTAATGTCCAGAAATCCACTTCTAAATCCAGGTGTGGATCGGTAGGGTCAGGATCCAGGGCGTAAATTTGGGTGGAGCATTTGGGGTTGCTTAGGTCGCCACCCATTTAAGGTGGTCCAGGGGTGGTAGTACTTGCTGACTTTGATTACTACCAACACCCCATAATTTACGCCTGTGGTAAGTTATTAGCAAACTTACCAGCTCTGGACCAAGCGAACAGATGGTGTCTTTAATAAATTGTCCGGCAGTAAGTTTATTTCCTTCATGATGTTTGCCAATCTGACAGGCAGTTCCTGTCTCAGGAACACAAACGAAGTCCTCTCGCAGGCATTTTCCGAGCCTGCAAAAGTGAAAAGCGGGACGCGCGGCCCACTTTATTAATATCATTTAGCCTTTATGTAACCAAACGTATCAAATAGCATCAGGTGGAAACTAACCGAAATCCAAAAACTGCTTCATAGACAACGGCGACGGGGAAAACCTGGAGTAGTAATCGATATGCTTCCCAAGGGAGCAGCTGCTCAGCAGGGACCGTAAGAGCCGCATGGCGACGCGCAGCGTCCGAAGTTCAGCGGAGTGGCTCAGCCAGCTGGTCTGTGGAGATCATCTACTCAGCAGCCAAGCAGGCGATCCACAGAACGATCCTTTAAGTCTGCATCACGTTAATAAGCCCAAGGAGACCCAAACAGCTGGCGCATTTACTTTAACTAAAATGCCGCGTTTATGTCCGCACTCAATAGCTCAGTTACTGGGCAGTGAATGTAACGTCATTGTAAGCCATACGTTTGTCAACAGAAACAAATCGGTCATCTGAATATCTAAAACTAGCGTATTTTAGTTTCTGACGCTTAGGCCCACCTTTGTTAATGGAAGTGCGTGGATAGGGAGGAGACTGAATATCCGGTACTCAAACGCCAGACACCTGAACACTGCCGCCTTGTCCCCGATCCTGTGGCGCAAAGGCGTCAGGTATATGGTATTCGCCGTAAGAGGCTCAGGGCGAGTACATGCAAGTATACAATTTGTCCGACGGACTTAACGGTTTCTAGACATTTATACAGGTGACTATACCGCTGGAATTTGCAGGACCTTCGCACAAGTTTGCACCAGCAGTGTCATGAGTTTCTGTTCTTACTACGCCATCTGCTGACCACTTGCTTGATTTATTTTGCAATAACCTCCATTAAATTTCTGACTCAACGTACGTATGATTTTCAGAAATCGCCGTTATAAAGAGTATCAAAATAATAAAAAAATATTGAAATGCATTAAGTGCATTTGAATGTGTCGGCAGATAAATTCTGGGGAGATGTGTATACGACAATGATTAGTAAACATTTCAAGCATAATTAATTTATTGACTGATTTAAATAGAATACATGCCAACGCCATCAAGTATAATTCATATTTTCATTTAAGTTTATTATGGACATGATGTGATTCGGCTGTGATTTATTGATGAATGCATTATTTAATTAAAGTGCATTTCATCAATTTAGGATTTTTTTTGTACATTCATCAGTAGTTTCCCTAAATCAAAGTAGTTTTTATTTTATTATTGCTATTCAAGTGAAATATATTGGATTTAGGATGTCCTTTTGTATCTGACATATGTACTTCTACTCAACAATTACATTGCCTTTGATTTTGTGTTTTCTTGATGTTAACGTGTTACCTGTATATATACAGGTATATCAATTGAATTAATATTTCTTGTAGCAAATTCTGTTTGGCAAAAATAAAATAAATCAATGGGGTAATTTTCTGACTCATAGGGGACTAAAGCCCCTGGTAAACACAATAAAAACAACAAACATTTTGTTCCTTTATTAAGTTTCTTTTGAAAAATCCACAGCTGTTCTCAAGAGCTTTTGTAGGATATATATCCATTACATGCATCAGTTGTGACCCTTCATACATTTGAACAATTAAACAAACAAATGGCTTGACACGTGTAACTATGCTTTTGTGACATTCATGACAATCAATGTGGGGCTTTTGTGAAGCTGAACTGTGTGATTTTCTTTCCCTTTGATGTGTCCTCCATCAGAAAACATATCAATGTTTGTATAGTTGTAGTCTTTCAAATTGCACTCAGACTGAGGATATTAGTCCAAACAGATAAGAGTGAGTAAACACAGTAAGCTAACATCCATATTGCATAGCTAGTTACTTCCAAAGAGTCTGTAAAAATACTAAAGATGAATAAAAAACTGATGTAACTGTTTGCTGGCTGCTTGCTCTTTTCTGGGTCTAAGCAGGGTGTCAGCTTTTCTTTTTTTACACTCTGGAAGCATTTTGTAGGTGATCTATGCTGAACGCTGTTTGTTCAAATAACAACCCAAAGTAAAATTATTATTTTTTTGCTTAAAAGCCATTAAAAGTTGATAAAAAATAATAAAAAGCAGCTTTATACATGCAAATTCTTTCCATGTGGTAAACATCGTACCCAGAGACGAGAGTTACAGTGATAGAGGAGAACTCCTCTGTAAGCAGTGTGAATATCTAGATATGCAAACATAATACATTATAAATATCTGTTTTAAGGAAAGAATTTCCTCCACCTGAAACCTAAATGTAACATCCATCCAAGTAATAGACACAAGACAGGAGATATGCTGACAAAATGGCTGTCCATCCGTCACAGGGCTTTACACTCACACACCCTACAGCTGGATCAGATGCCAATTCCGCTAACGGCATGAACAGGGAGAGAACCTGCAAACTACACACATGCACAAAGCAGGATGTTGGGGAATTAATCACATCCTCGGAGGTGTGAGAATACATTACTAGCCACTGAACCACTGTGCCACCCGACGCCAATAACAGATAAAAATACGTATGACTAACATTTTTAAAAAATGTTTTAATGCACTTTCTCAGTGCATCCCAGACAATTCACTCAAACTAAGGAAATATTTACATCCATTCAGATAAATTTTTAGATCTGACATTAAGTCTTGTTCAGCAACAACCCAGCAGACACGGTCTCTGCTACTGAAACCTATTTTCTTTGTCTTCCTGAAAATCCTTAGAAAATAAAACACAAGTTTCTTTGGTCTTAGAAACATCCACAGAATGAAGTCTATGAGAAAATAAATACACATTCTCCAAAAATATTTAAATATATACAAATCCTACAAATCATTCATTCCATACATTTAAAAACTGAAGATTGAAAAGCTTTTACCAAAACGCATTTAAAGACTAGTGTACTTTAGTGACAATATTTTGAATTGTTATAAAAAAAATAGACCTAAATCTTTACTTTCTTTTACAGTCATTGTTTTTGTGCAAGTGTTGAGTCCCCTGAAATTGACCTCTGGAAATATTGTGGGTTTGCCTATAGTAAATTGGAGATGTCTCAATATATACCGTCAAATACTTTGGTGGTGCAAAACAGCCTCTGGCTGCGTGTGACTGAGTCTCTGGCTCCAGTCATGAAGCCAATTAGATATGAGATTAGCTTCTGTGATCATTTCAACGGTCCAATCGGCTTAAGAGTAGCTCTCATTCTCTTTCCACGTAGTCATCCATTGTTTTTTCTCTGGGGTTCCAGGGTTTGGTTCTGTTCTTTTTATTCGTACCGCTGAATATTTCGGAATGTCGATATACCTGGAACGCTTAAAAAATCCACACTGGGAAAAGAACAGTAAAAGATCATGTCAAATGAGGGAATTTTGGCTTTTCACCAGTAAAATCCATTACGAGGGAGAAAAAAAGTAAGTGAGTGAAGAATCACAGAAAAGCTGCCCTCTGGTATTTGCCCAAGATCATTGCCCCATGAGGTAAGAAAATCCCTCCAATGAAAATATACAAGGTGCCAGACTGGTAAAGCAGAGACCTAGAAACCCAAAAGAACCTCCAGGATCACTGATAGGAAGCAGAGACAACACCGTCAACCAAATAGGTGGGGGCTGCTAGGACTGAAATAACGAGAAGCCAACCAGAAACCTCCGTGTACAAAGTCAGGGTGAATCTCAATATGCACACTTGACCGCACTTGTGTTCTTGTTTACCCACTTTACGTCGTCTTCCAGTCGCCGAAGAGCAGTTCCAGTTCCCATAGTCATGAACAGAAGATCAGAGGACAGTAAACATTCGCGGATGTTGATCTTGCTCCGCCCCAAATATCAAGGATACATCGGTTGCATCCAAACGAGACCAATCCCATGATTCCTTGGGCCCCAGGCTTGTTCTTGGCAGGCAAATTCGCAAGACCGCTCTTGCCAAGACCACAAGTGTGATCTTCATGTTCCTGTTATTGAGATTCACCCTTATTCTTATGTATTGCACTTGCTGCATTATTCTCTAGTGAGATTTTACACAAGTGGAGAATTAGAGGATTTTCTATTTAAGGCATACAGTCGTGAAGCCAGTGCTTTTTCCGTAACATGCATCACTTCCTTGTTCAGTGATGCATCCCGGCAGGTACGGCAAGGTGCGGGCGATCAGCCCTTCTCTATTAAAGACCCATTTAACAACTTTAGCTATTCAGCTTATGGCCAGATGACCAGATTGATTAGTGCTGTTCATTTCAGTGCAATACATAAAAATGACACTACTGACATCTATGTAAGCAAGATAGATCAAACCCAAACAATCACCAACTTATTATTCAATCAGGGCCCCATGACTAGACGCCATTTTACATCAAGCATGTGCTCTTTGCCAAATGGCTGTGTGAGGGTTAAGCCTGCTGGTCTGCGACTTTAAATATTATATCTCTAACTAGGCATGTTACTGAAAACACGGTTCAGTAAACCTGTGCATTTTCAACATAAATTTGGGTAGTATTTCCTATGGTCAACTAGCTAACGGACCTGATTTAACAGCAATCAAGCTAAAAGCTCTTTACATTATTGTGCCAATGTAAAGTATATCCACATATGTATCAGTATACTGGTTATCAACAACATTATTATACAGTCAGTTCCGACCGCTAATGTCATCTGCCTGTTGACGAAATGTGCTTGCAGACCAACCAAGCCACTTGTATCACAATACTTTCTAGAGTAAAGATTTTCTGCCTGGACACTATGTCTAAGCAGAACTTTAGGCATCAACTGTAGTGTCTGGGACGCTGCTTGATCCAGCATTATGCTGTATATGTCATGCAGACTCAAATACCCACAAGGACATCCACGGGGGCATGGCAGTCAGGCCCTACGCATCGGCCGTGAGCCTCTCTTTGGAAACATTGAATTCAGCCTTGTGATAATGGTCTTTTTTGGCTTTCTTGAAGAAGCCACACTAAAAGGGAAAAAAGATTATTAGTCGTTAGGTCAGGCCAGTGTACGCATTCAAGACTTCTGGAAACACCAACAAGCTGGCGATGCTCCGGAAGGTTCAGTTCGAGTTGAAGACACTTCATATCATGTCAGGGCACTACTAAAGAACAAAGCGGGAAGTTCAGGTTGCTGTGTCTCCTTCTGTGGCTGCGGCCTGAAGAGTACAGTGGCTCCGAGCACACAAGGCTGACTCTGCCATTGCTTACCTTCCAGAGCAGAAAGACCAGCAGAGAGAGTATCAGGATTCCAGCCAAAATGGCCACCGGGATGACCCACCAAGGTACACCGCTATTCCTGGCCACCTTCTTCTCCGGGAAGACGGTGACTCTCACCTGCAAAAGCAGAAGCACAAGAACTGACGCTCTTCTGATCCTGAAGATGACCAGTCTTTACTGAGAGCAACTTTCAGGAATTCTCAAAACGTGTGACTGCAGAAGGAAGAAATCAGAAAGCAGACTCTCTCCTGCCAAAGGGAAAATGACATAGAAAATGAATTAGGACAGCACAGCTGTAGTCGAAAGATTGCAGGTTTGAATCCCTGACCACCAAAGTACCACTGAGGTACCCTGAGTAAGGTACCGCCCCCAAGCACTGCTGCCAGGGGGGCTGAATTAGCAAGGTACCGCCCCCAAGCACTGCTGCCAGGGGGGCTTAATTAGCAAGGTACCGCCCCCAAGCACTGCTGCCAGGGGGGCTGAATTAGCAAGGTACCGCCCCCAAGCACTGCTGCCAGGGGGGCTTAATTAGCAAGGTACCGCCCCCAAGCACTGCTGCCAGGGGGGCTGAATTAGCAAGGTACCGCCCCCAAGCACTGCTGCCAGGGGG
>JAABNX020000040.1:10649025-10675789 GCA_015163995.2 Mormyrus lacerda
GAATTCTATGCTTCCAGCTTTGTGGGAACAGTTTGGGGAAGGACCTTTTCTGTTCCAGCATGACTGTACCCCGGTGCACAAAGCAAGGTCCATTAAGACATGGTTGGGTGAGTTTGGCGTGGATGAACTTGACTGGCCCACACAGAGCCCTGACCTGAACCCCATCAAACACCTTTGCGATGAAATAGAACTGAGGAAGCCAGATCTTCACCTTCAACATCATTACTTGACGTCACAAATGCTCTTCTGAATGAATTGGCAAAAATTCCCACAGACACACTCTCTAATCTATCTATCTGAAAACAAAACCCTTTAAGGTTCAAAGATGTATCATATTAAAGTTTGATCTGCATTCCTGAGGGGCAAGAGAAGAGAACTGGCTTTGCAAGAAGGTAGCAGGACAGAGTTTGTGCCAGGGGGCATCCAGGCGCCATCATGAGAGGGAAACGTGAGAACTTATTTCAGGATTTTATGCACAATTTCATAAAAAAAAAAACCAAGCCTACAGTGAGAAAGAGCGAAGGTAAAGTCAGGGCCCCCACCCCCATCCCCACAAAATAGTATGACCCGCCTCTGATACACCCCCAGGCAGGCAATGGATTGGCGCGGTCTGGCCAGCTGCCTCGCCAAAGGCTTTAAACTGTTTGCCACAAGCAGGGATGTGCTGTTGGCAGAGCTGCTCTGCACCGCGGTGCTCAGATGGGTCTGAGAGCCAGTGAACTGAAGGCAGGGAGAGAAGCTGAGGCTCGGCGGCAGAGTGACTCCGGTGGTGCCAGAAAGGGGCAGAAATAATCAGCATTCGCTTGCTAGATTTGTTATGGTGGTAAAGTGTCAGTTTAAAGCAAAGTATTTCCTGAAGCGTTAGTCTCAAATATCATCCCCCCCCACCACCACCACCATCACAGGAAGTGAAATTCCTGCCCCATCCAGCCACTGGGAGGCTGGTAGAAACGCTCAGGCTATCAGGGCAGGAAATATCAGCCCAGTCAGAGTGAGACTGGCTACGGGCGTGGCGCTGCATGCCGCCAAATAACATGTCCGCGGGCCGAGGGCTTATCTAGTGCAGCAGAAAGACAGGGAGCAGGTTGCACGATTTGTTTGGTACGTCTGGGCTTGTTTTTTGCAAACGCATGACCTCAGCGCAGCAATCCTCACTCGGGGGACCAGGCAGCTGTGTCAGCAGATCTGTGGCTGTGGGACAAGAGGTCTGGTGCCCCCCCCCCCCACCCCACTATTCAAAGGAATCAGACTCCACACTGACTCAGACCAAGGGCGATAAAGGCTTGTTTCTTGCTTGGCGTGGTTTTGTTTGATCCTGTTCCACCCCTAGGTGAGTCACGCCATTGGGATTGAAAAGAAGGCCGTCATAGTCAGCGTGAAGCCACGAGTCCCCTGAGGTGAACCCAGCTCTGACGGCTGCACAATGCCAGGCTCCGGCCTCAATGAATCTGCAATATCGCATCCTTAGAAATGCCTCCTACCACGATTAATTTACAAGTAGTGCAGGGGAATCCTAAAAAAAGAGACAACTTACGGGGAATATTCTGCATTCAAGGAAGAGCAATCATCTCTCTGTCACACACAGTGCAGGTGAATTTGGGAGGCCCAGTGCGTTCTCAACAGACCCCTTTGCCTCAATGAGAAGGAGAGTAATAATAATATTAGTTTAGACTTTATTGATCCCTGTGGGGAAATTCTGTTTTTGCCTCCTCCATCTTGGTCCACAGGTGAGAATGACCGGGCTACTAAGGTGAGACACCCATAGCAGCCCCAAGGAGCTGGGGGTTAAGAGCCTCTCTTACAGGTCTGCAGACACGCAGAGGCTTAGCCCACTGGACCACACGCACTGCCGCACGGCCGTGAAGGTGTGTTTGGGCGACCAGGTGCACATGAGGAGCTTTTACACCTCGTCAGGGAAGATGTCTGCTCTGCACCAGAGAGACAGACAGGAATCTACATGCCCACATGGGCGATTCCACCTGGCAGTTACTGCTCTTCTCCACACTGTGCTGTGGACTCTCAAGCATTATTCCGAATATTAACCGTGTATGACAGGTGCCCCCCCCTCGCTTCCCTCCGCACCTTACCGCCGTCCTGCCTTCACGGACAGGGTTGATAATCGTGCTCTTTGGTCAGCTCGGGGGGGGCTGGGTCGCGTGACAACGGGCAGGTTGGCAGCAGTGGAGCCGCCCCTTATGGGCATGGGTGTGAAGCTGAACGGTGAGCCAGACTTCGCTCAACATTCATCATCGCATTTTTTAAAATACTATCTTTAACAGCCATGCGCTTTTCACTCTTGAAGGGGATCGTAAAAACTCTTCCAATTAAAAAAAATGTATTTTAATTATAGGACCCCAGTTAATTTTATGATGATTTACAGCAGAATAGCTTTTATGTTTCACATTCTTTTATGTCGCACAGCTAACATTTCTGTTTCTCTGAGCAGGCACAGACTAGAATATTTCTTTGTTGTTCACGAATGAAGAGAAATAACTGATTTCAACACTGCAATCATAATTAAGTAATTAAATTAAATCTAATGTTTTTTTCTGCACTTGCCTGACTCCGCAGGCAGGACCAATTCTGCCATCCTGTGGTGATTTTTGTAACTATCTCGCTTTGAAGGCAGTTCCCCGGCTGAACTGTCTACCGATTTAATTCAAAATAACTCGTAAAAAAATTTTAACTTTAAATATCAGCGTCATAGTTCATCTGATGTAAAGTTTTACATAAGTTTGAATAGAATTAAAACAGCGATGAATTCAGTTTGCGGGTGCATCATAACCACGTGGTGGCACCTAAACATGAAGAATTACCGGGTCTGAACTACAGAGAGCGCTACAATCCAACCATTTAGGGAACCGTCAGCATTAAAGGCTGAACGTTGGGTCAGGACACTGTGAGTTTACGATTTTAATATCTTGCTTGCTTGTACTGTGGTTGCTGAGTCTTTTCACATGTGTGGAATATGCGAAGGATAGATTTCATGTCAAGCTATACGTTAATTTAATACTAGACCGACAACATCGACGTATAAAAAAATCAGTAGCCGGTGTTTGCTTTGGGACGCACCTTTCCATATTTCACTTTTGTTTCCGGTTATACGTACAGAATACAAAACAGAAAAACAGAAAATGCACTTCAGCACTGAAGTAATGAAAACACTATTACTAACGCAGTTACAACCGTGAGTCATATTAGGCTCGATGCCAATTAGCAGTATGGGTCAGCCATAATAGAGGTATAGCAATCAGGACTTTGGTATGTGAGGCAATTAACAATGAACTGCAGGTACATCAGTCACAAAAACGTAAGAATTGTCTCAAAAATCACTACAATATATGTCATGAACAGAAAAATCACATCAGGTAAGAGGTCATCAAGTCATAGCTGACCAACAGCTAAACACAAAAAATACATCCTCAAAAATTCCTGCATAACCGAATGAAATTGTGAGCTTCACAAACAGGAATTTATTAAAAGCTCCGCCTTTGAAAAATGCTGGTATCTAAGGGACAATGCATGAAGAGGTAACCTGGGGCAAGGAGGACATTTCCTGGTCCCTGTGGCAGTGAGAAATGATAATATATACCTATAGTTTGATGAGTCATCTTACAGCCCTTTCCTGCATCCAAATGGCTTGGAACCAAGCCAAAGGACGCCCTCAACTCACAATCTCTGTTAGTATGGGCAGCCATCTTTTGTGAGAGATTAAGGAGAATGGTCACTCTGCATGAGTATATAACAGGCACAGGATTTCAAGACATGTTACATAGCCAGGTGTACCGTATCATCCAACCTCTTGCCATATTCCGAGATGATTGTTACCCCCTTATACACCGTTAAACAAATTCACAAGGTTCTATGAATGCCAGGATGGAGTTGAACGTCTCCAACATCTCCCCAGTCATCAGATCTAAACGGAATTGAACCTTTTTGGGAAGAGGATTTGCACCCCTCCAACCTCCAAAGGAAGCTGTGCTTCTAGAACGGCCCAAAATCCCATGACACAAAGTTCAGGTGTGGAATGACAGCATTCTAAGGGTGTTTCTGTGTTTTTGTCCAAACCCAGTAAATTCTCACCATTGCCTGCTATCAGCTATTATGCTGGGCCAGTGTTATTAAACTGGGACACTTCATGAAAATTATAAATCTGGAAATATTTACAGAATAATCTCAAAGTCTTGAATGCCTGCTTGATGTTATTCTATACATTCATGCCCCTTGAACACTATATTTTAGAGAACATAAAGTATAACTAAACACATATTAACTGCAAAGTTTAACTGTCCGATTTTGCCAGGAGTCCTGTTTTAACAACACTCACTCTAATTTATCACAGCTTGTATTATATATGAAATACAACTGATTTGCGTCTTTCGACACCTGACACATCATATGAACGCGTTTTAAACAAGATTGCAAACTGTTCTGTATTTACTGTCAGATTACCGAAACCATCTTATGGCGTCATAAACTATAACTAAAGTAAACTAAGCAGTCCACAGATGGGCGTGTTGTGATGTTCCTCGCTCTTTCGTCATCCAACTGGACACAGTTATCTTACATGCGTCTTTTTATTACAGCGGACGAAACCAACAACTGTATTCAGCAACCGCTGTCAAGCCACCGTGTCTCCAAAGTTTAATTGCAGCAGTCATAATCTTTTAAAAGGCAAACTAACTGCTCTTTATTAAAAGGTTTCTGACGCGTTTCTTAAAAAAACTCAAAATGTCCCTCGCACCATATATGGGCGTTTAAATTACATAGTTGTAATTACTTGTTTTAATAACTTTTTCTTTTAATCTTTGGAGTGTCATGTACGACATCACTCATTTTCATATTGATCGTTTATTTATTTATTTATGTACCGTAACTCATGTATAATTTAATTACGCCTTTCATACACGTTGCAATGTGTATTTTAGAATAAATATCTTATAATGCCCGTGTTTTAAACTGGCAGTACTTCGCGATTTGCCATGAGGTGGAATAAAACAGGAAAGTGTAGTTTAAAAATTACAAACGGATTTTATGTAATCTATAACATTACTTATTTTGTATTTTACTGCAGTTTTAAAAGACGGTAGGTATTCTGTGCGACCAACGTCTGTTAAGTTTTGTGAGGTATTCGCAGGCAGTAAGCGCTGGCATTTTTGTGGGTTTTAATTGCTATTTTGCGCACCTCTGGTCCCCGGACGGCTGGCGCCTCCAGTGATTAGTCTGTGTCTGTCTGCGTAGCCGGCTGCCGAGCGTGTCTTCAGCAGATGGCGCACCAGGGCAAGTCAACACTACGTGTCTTATTACAAGATTAAATATATTCCTGTTTACAATGATTAAAATCAAGCAGAACTACGAAGACGTCAACATCTATGTGTGTATAAGTGACTTAGCAAAGTAACAAGTTGAATTAATATTTGCATTTAGTTAGGGAGCAAGTATATTCCATAAAGTGCTTAAAAATGAAATGTTTATTACATTCTAGGGGAGTATCATAAAATATGGGTTATGGAATATTGTGAACAGTATAATCTGGCATCTTTTCTTTTATTTTTTTATTCTGAGACTGGTCAATAACCCTAACCTGCGAAACTAGCCCTGAGCATCTCGTATTCATTGGCTGCTTGCAGCTGACGAGTCCTGCCTCCCACGTGACCCTGGATAAATGCCCTCCCGCCCGCATCTTTGGCAACAGACAATCAGAAATACATCCTGGGGATGCCACTTCGTCTTTTTTTTGTCGGCGATGAGGATGCTCTCCAAACTTTTGAGCGGCCGCTACAGACTCGCAGTTTATTCGTTTAGTTATATGTTTGCTTAAGTTTCGTCGCGCTGTTATTACACCGTCAGCTTTGGCGATCGTAGAACATTATTTTGCTTGGCATACTCCACTAATACAATGACTGGAGTTTTTGATTGTTTAACTTCAGATATGCATTCCAGCCAGATTACCTCAAACAGTTACCACACTTTGCACAAATCGCAGGAATCTCCAACTCTACCGGTGTCGACTTCCACAGACAGCAACTATTACAACAACCAACAGACTGGACACTGCGCTGGATCGCCTTACGGGCAGCTTGGTCTTTATCAGTACCAACACACGAATGGTATAGGCAACGGTCAGTACAACTCCAAGTCCTACGACGTGGGCTTCAACACATCTTACAGCACATACGGCTCTTACGCTTCAAGCTCCTCGCCACCTCCTACGGATGCAGGTAACACTCCTAAACCCAACGTTAGATATTACTTTAAAACGGGGTGCAAATGGTTTGCGTAATGAAACGTTTTTTGTTTTTCTCTGTTCCCCATCAGAAAAAGAAGAAGGTGAGAGTGAAATCCGAATAGTCAATGGGAAGCCGAAGAAAGTCAGGAAACCTCGCACTATCTACTCCAGCTTTCAGCTGGCCGCGCTTCAGAGGCGCTTCCAAAAGACACAATACTTGGCTTTACCTGAGAGAGCCGAGCTTGCGGCGTCCCTGGGACTCACACAAACCCAGGTAAGACAAAAGAATAACGCAAACACCTAAACTATTACACTTAGAAACAAGTTATTATTTCGGAAATGTTATGATCTTTAATTAGCGGCATGCGGAGGAGTAGGCCTCTGCAACATCATATCACTTCTCTCAATTGTCACCACAAGTTCAGCTTCGTTTTATCTTCACGTCCCTTAGTTGACATACAACCACTTAACACCAATTTATAATTACGTTGTTTGCTTGTGTGTCTGTTTTGCCATTCCTGGCTCTAATCGCGTGTGCTTTTGATATTTCTCAGGTGAAAATCTGGTTTCAGAACCGCCGGTCGAAGTTTAAGAAGCTGTGGAAAAACGGAGAAATTCCCCCGGAGCAACATGTGGCTTCCAGCGAGTCTCCCCCCTGCAGCTCTCCGCCAGCTAGCATAGCATGGGATTTTCCTCCAAATCAAAGAATGAACGGTGTAAACACGGGCTTGGTTCAAAGCAGTAGTCCTCCTAATTCGACTGCTACTTCTTTCATGGCAAACTATTCCTGGTACAACTCCACGAACTCTGCAGCCCATATACCACCTAACCCGTTATTACAACACCATAACTCTGCTGTGAGTGCGGGGACTATATTTTAACACTGGGCTGAACGACTCGTGAAAAACGACAAAAAAAAAAGATTTTTACTGACCGCCTGGGTCCTTTTTTATATGGACTTGAAATTTGTAAACTCGTAAGTTCACGGCTGAGGCAAAAAACGCGCGAGTGTGACAGACTTGATGTCGGTGCCAGACTGTAAAATTTCGCCCTGCCCCGATTTTTAAGAATTAATGTTTGCGAAGTTATTTGTAAACGTCTAATGGACAATTATGCAACATTTAAATTATTGTTTTTTTGTATTTATTTATTGTGTTTGTTTTGGTTTTCGAAATATGAAAACAAGATATATATCCAGAACAGCGTGTTTTTACAATATATGCAAATCGTTAGTGGGGCGGTTCGGCGTAACATCTCAAGTAAATGTAAGCATTGCGGTAATAAACATGTAGCAGCCTTTAAACGGTAATGTTGGATTTTGAAAATGACCTCGAGTTTGTTAGCAAACATGTTTTGTATGTACCAAAAATTGTTTTTATTATATTATTTCCATATGAGGTTAAGTGGAGCATATCGGACTAGTTTGCATTAAACTTAAAGTCTTTGCTGTTATAAAATATATCTGTTTAATGTACACAATTTGTTTAACTTGCACCATGAAATTACCTAATGTGTTCTATAAAATATTATGCGTTTCCTAACTAATTATTTATTTTATTACAAAAAATGTTATTTATAGCTGTAGTTAACAATTCGAGAATGATTTAAACAAAAACATTTTGTCAAGTCTAAGAAAGGCCTAACCTGGTTAAGGTTAAGAGTGTTCTTTTACAAGCGTCGGTGATCGCTTCTGCCGATCGTAACTTTAAATCTATCCATGTCCATTTAGCCGAATTAACGCAGCATATTCAACTTTACTTTAACCTACTGTTATTCTGTACATTTACACGCCTTGTCAATTTTATGTGGCTGCAGTAATATCACTCGCCTTCATAAACGCACCATGAACTGAATGCTAACTTCAACGTCGAGCTGAATTTCTTCTTACATTAATTTTTTGTTTGGGACTGGCAATAGTGAAAAGCTTTTTAAAATGTACAAACATATAACCAGAATTAGTAGGACGGAGGATACGATGTTTGCGTATTAGTTCCGTAAAAGTATTCTCGAACAAACGTGTATAACAACCACCGAATTTATATTTCAATATTAATGTACTAATAAGAGAATTGATTTGTTTTTCTGCTAGGTTTTTTCGGTGCATATGCTGCAATGGCACGTCGATTTCCTTGGGTAGGGTCCGGAGAATGCGATGCAGACAGGATGATTAACAGACAGGACGTTGAGCCTGAGGCGCAATGTAAGAAAGAGTGGTTGAAGGCACGCAACGCGCCTTGGCATGTGAGCGGCGGGATGAGGGCGTTTTGCTGAGCGCTGCCCCTCAGACTCTCTGGAGTCACAACGCCTCTCCCCGACTTTTTATTAACTCAGCTCCGCCAAGGAAAAAAAAAAACGTAATCTTAAAAAACGCCCCAAGCAAACCAACATGGAAACATTTCTCCTACATTGGCGTTGCTTCGGTCAGCAGAGGGCTTTTGCATGGGTGTACGCAGAAGCAGATGCCTCGGCTGATAGAGGTTTGCTCCACATCTGCTCAGTGAAAATGGCAGAGGAAGAGTCGAAGAACTTAGTATTTACGCGTCGCATTTAAGCATTTCACGAGCTTACTTTCAGGTTTTCACAAAAGTGTAGGAATTCTAAAATTACAAGGACTTTAGCAAAGCAGCATATTATTTAAAATGGGGATTTGTACTAATTACAAACCTATTTGTATGATCCAAGTGTCCACTGTATCTACTGAAATTTGATTACGGTTGTATGTTTTATAATAAATAATTGAAAATCATTCATGACGCACAATAGGCCTACATGAATTGTAACTTTATATTAGTAGTAGGCCTATTTATTATATAATAATAGTATAGGCCTACATTTTATGCATAACATAATTGTAGGATGTACTACGTGCACACTTTATTTTGAAATATTTACTTTGAAGCGACAGTGTTTTCCGTGTGTATTTATATATTGTACATAGTATTTCCAGTAAGTCTAAGGTTGTTTTATTTACTCACAATGTATTGCGTGATATAATATAGCCGTAAATAAAGGGATCGTTTTAATAGAAATGAAATACTTTGCCAAAGAAAGCAGCATTGCAATCTGTTGTTACATGTATATCCTTTAGGTATCTGTGCCCGCTATGTGTTGTGTTCCCTTGAGACGCTCTAAAATGCAATTGGGCAGATAATCAAGAAAATCGCTTCAATATTAAGGGCATGTACGTGGAATTTCTTTAGCATGCAGTATTTGGGATATTCTCTGATAAGGTATATAGGCTAGAGTATTTTAAATATTAGCGAAGGATAAATACGCATGTTTTGCGTAAGATAGTTGTAGTCTCACGTTTAACGGAACGCGTTTAGCCTTGACAGTTACTGCGGAAAAGTCTGAGTGAAATAAGAAACTTGATAGCTGAATAATAATCTAAGTTAAAGGCCAATTTAAATGTCATGTGTCTACGTCTGCTCTTTCTTCTTTGCAACACGTCAGTATTACAGTTAACGGCATCCTTAAGTATCATTCTGTCAGCCAGAATACAAGCATTGCCCCCTTCCACTTCACGTTGATCATGGTAGAAAAACTGTACGTATCCAAAAGTCACCGGTAATATGTATGGTGTATTAATACGCAAAACATGCATTACGTGCAGCATGTGAAACAACCTTCTTCATTTAATTAATACTGGTTAAACCGCTACATGTTACCCCAGAACAGATCTGCGGTGATGTGGCTTTACACTTCCGGAATCCTGCAGACAACTTGAAAAATGCCATACCCCTTTGCCTAATTCGTACTCTGATCTGTAATTTCATCCACATTTGCTCTAGTTTGAGCATTCTGGCTTTCCGATCTGAAAGCCTGCAATTACTATATAATTCTTCGCAATTTTAGATGTCCTAATATGGACTGTAATTTTTGCGCAAGACAATTTCCAGCTATTTCAAGCATCAACATTGTCAAAGTTGTATGTACATAATAAATGGGAATATCAATGCATAGTTTTTAGCATAACATCTTGACTCCTCGATAATTATATCCGTTTCGAGCCTACGCAGAATTAGTCTGAATTGCATGGTAACTGCTGCTTTAAATTTTTAAAAAATTACTCATAATTTTCCCAAAGATTACCAAGATCTCGAGTGCACAGTGTCATCAACGTAATGAAGAGTAAACATTTATGCTAATAATCTGCAATTTTTTCCATCAGCTATAAAGAGAGGAAATATATCTGAAATGTTCAGTCATACTGAACAGTGCTGTTCTAACACATAGCACAGCATGGATAACAGTTTGTGGGAATCCGGCGCTCTACCAGATAACATGATTCGGATGCCACTTTCCTTACACTTTTCCTTATACGTCGCATCACTGTTACCAGAATAGGGAAGAGACTTCGCGGTTGACTGTAATTGAGATTAAGGTAAGGACGGAGCTTCATTAATTTATTAACGAAGACAGATGATTTTATTCACAATTGTTAAAGATTCTATTGGTGTGACAAGACGAACAAGGACTGTGCCGAGTTGATTTAAACTGACTGCACCTCCGTTTAAATAATACTATGGTAATAATATCATAAAAATAAAGTACTGAGAATATAAATAACAGCTTTTGTTATATTATTTCACGTTGCTGATTATGCTAAAGGGATGTCGATCATTATCATGTGTATGGAAAATACTAGACCATTATGGATGCCGTATTATGTATAATAATTTAATATCGTTATTTTTTATTTTTACTAAAATGTTAAAAATTTGAATTATTCCACGTTGACACGGGCATTGCAAGAAATAAATACTGGTATGAAATGAAGACGCAGAACAGGTGCAAATATATTTTTTTTATCTCGGAAACAGCAAAAACTATACTTCCTGCACAAACGTCAACTTTTAACATTTAAGAAAGTATTCAGAGCGAGACAATATTGCTCGTGTTTTAGTACAAAATAATATTCACAGTTATCTTTGTCTGTGAATAAAATACTGGCGGCTATATGAGAAATAATAATGTTGAGCAATTATCTGGTAGGTAAGTAATGATATTCCCTAATTTATTTTTAAATACACATAAAGGTTTTTTGTGGAATGGAAATGGAATTAAGGGATTAGAAAATAAGGCCTCTCTTGTTCCATAATTTTACCGAGCTGCCTTCATTACTTTAACATTGTGCTTTTGCTAATTTCGAACCCTCTTCCTATTGACAATACCACAGCATACACCTGCAAGCAATTTGCCGGGCTGAAATATAAGAGAACGGGGAAGAGACGGCAGATCACCTATTTCACTTTTTTCAGTGTACAGCAAATTTGTCTTTCAGTGCGCCATCTCCTTTGTTAATGCAAAAAGATTCCCTGTGAGGAGAAAATGCTCATAATTACCCTAGAGAAGGGCAACTGCATTAGAATAAATAAACCCGAAATTACTGTAATTATGTTGCGTTTGATGGGCTCGGCTTGTAATCAAGAGGAGAATACAGTGAAATAACGCTGACCCTCTCGGCTGTGCAGCTGCACGCGCACTTTGGAGTCTTTCAGAGAGACGGGGAGTGACGAAAGGATGTCATTTTTTTCTCCATTAAGAGCCGCATGTCACCCTATTTAAGATACAGCGAAATCAGATTTTTATTTACATGTAAGTCCTAAATTTAGGCCCATTTTAAAGTACTAATGAGTTCCCCCTTATGAGATTTCTTACGTTTGCGGAGTTATCACCAGGCATGGAACTCACAGCTCATATCTTTGGTTAAATAATAAACTGATTAAATATCAAAATGACTGACTAACCCCCTCATTTCAATCTAAACAATATATTGCTGGCCAAAAGCTGCCGTTTTTATCATGGAAGTTAAATCTTTTGAAACACACATTAATTACTAACGAAAAGAAATTGAATTATGTTCATTGTTAACATAAACAACTATTTTTTTTTTGAGTTAGTAAATCAAGTTAAACGTGACAAAATAACGGATGGTACATTAACTACTACTAACCGAATCACAAACCAGTATTGTTTCAAAATGGCAAAGTATGTTGTGTTTTACCATCAATACGAAAATTCGAGTTGCTTAGGAATCGGAGAACAATTGATACAAACAGCAGAGCACGTCCATTATTATTATTACAACCACAAACCACCAGTAGACATAATCTGCCGACTATTTTATCCAATGCTATAGGAAAGATTTTACCCAGTGAGGCCTGTAGAAATGGACGAAATTTCCCTTAATTAAAAATAATGGTCTATGCCAGAATGTTATGATTTATTGCAGAACATCGTGCAAGTGTTAACGGAAAACAAAAAAGCAACAATAACGAACAAGAAAGTAATTTATTCAAAGCCTTCCTTTGGAGGTACGAATTGGAGAAACCATATGAATAGATTTAAGGGAGGATGTGAAATCTGAGGGTAATTTGTGGCCTTGAGTGAAGCTTGGTGATTGCTATCGGTTTTCCACAGAACATGCCGCAGTCATTCCTACTCTGACTATGTCAGTTAAATGAAAATTCTCGCAGGCCACACAGAATGCATGTCAAAATTTGTTAATGGCGGACTATTACTTGAATTACGACTCTATTACTACGTTCAGTCACGTGCTAAAAATTGTCACTCTTTTATTATTATTAATTATTATTATTATTATTGTTGTGGTGGTGGTTGTCAAATGAACATATAACTGGGTAATAATCTTTTGTTTAACCAAGTTATCTAAGACCTCCAGGGACCAGTATTTCAATAGTCCATCTTTACGCGCGAATTCAGCGACAAATTGCCTTTAAGATGCATGCCCTGCAGACAATCAATGCTACAGCTTTTATTGACACGCGTTATTATGTTTCGCTCTTAAGTTCATTGAACACGCTCCACGTCGTCAGTCGCGTCCAGAGCACACAGAACCCTACCGATACGTTAAAATTCAGGCGCCGGTATGTACGTGTCATCGTTTCAGGTGGCGCGCATTCATTCTAAGTTCCCGCGGTCCTGGTCCTTCAGGTTTCTGTAAAAGCGCAGTTAAACCATCAACCCAAAACAAGAGCCCCTTTGAACCTCTCAGTTTTACTGATCTACATTTTAACCACCATCACCCCCCCCCCAACCAACACTCCTTTCCTTGACGAAATGCAGCCTTTTCTCGCAGCACCTGCCTCTCTTCCAATTATCCCTAAACGCACACAAGTGCTCTCTCTGCTATTCAGAGATGAAAATGGGATTTGTTAGAACTAAAAAAGGAGAAAGGAGAGCTTATAGGGACTAAATTAAAATGAAAAGAAACAAGAACTGCGATTGCTGTAGAAATGACAAAGTTCGGGGCAAAGTAGGCGCGTGGGGGGGACATGCAAGATAAAGATCAGATTGTGACACGACTATATAGTAAGTAAACCTATGAATTTTAAATGTACCTGTGAATAAGCAGGACATTTATTTGAAGATTTGGAAATATAAAGGGTTTTTCTAAAAAAAATTATAGAGATGTCCGATCGTTTCCATTTATTAAACATTCCATTGGACTTTTTATATCGCATAACTTCCTTGGCATTTCTGCAAAAGCACTCTCAGCTTCTAAGTTACTTGTGCACGCCCTATATTGTACTTGTACAGTCATAATTTTATTGTTTTGAAATTTTACACACTATATACAAAGAATTTCGTAATACAAAACAATAAATTAACGTGATCAATATAAAACTAAACTTTGCCATATAGAACGCTAAACACTGTTAAGTGAACACATTCATATTAAAAGGTAAAATCCTATTTCACAATGCATTGAGTATACACAGCCACAAACATACAAAAGCTGAATACGCCTTGTATTTATGCTTATGTATATATACACCAGTCAGCTCAATGCACGTCCCTTTCCGCTGACACAAATAGTAACAGTACTAATGTTTCCAAAACGTTCCTTAAATCTAGAAAACTTTTCAACAAGATTAGAAAATGTTTCAATATTTAAAGTATCGGGGCTTGTCCGCTGTAACAACTTTTAATATTTTTATGAGTTGATGCAGAATGAATATTATGTAGATTATTTTCTGTTATTTACTCTTTGTTTATACTTTAAAACATATTCACGTTTTAAAAATAAATAATTTAAACATACAGATTTTGGACATCAAATTTAAATAACTTAAATTAAATAAACACACGCAAACAAATACATTATGCAACCAATATTCAGAGACACACATCGCGTGTGTTTGTCTGTTTGACTTTCCACAGCAGGCCATTATATGCTTGCTGCGTTTTGACCTTGACAATTGCACAGAAAAAGAATTTATCCTTTTTAAGTACTTTCTAAAACATCACGTGTCAAACAGACTAAATCGAGTATCAAAGATGTTGGCTCTTGTGTGAAGCCATGTTGCTGTTTATCTGTCTTAAATAAGGTGTCGATCTGATTTTTCTGAGTTAGGTTACTATATAGAAATTCGTTCTCTTTGATTTCGTTACAGTTTTAAACGACTACACTTGTTAAAAGGTCGCGGAAACTAGGAAACAGCAGCTTTTAGAAACGTTTATTTCACTATCGTGTCCTTCTGCTTCTGTTCTGGGTTCAAATATGACATTCTTCTTGCCGTGCTGCGCAGATGGAGCCTGTTTAGTTTCCGTTACCAGGCTGTACTCGGAGGAGTCTGTCGGTCAGTTGGGAGCTTTGGGAATCTCCTCTGATGACATCTACGACTGGTCGCAACAGGCCAGGACGCAGGGCCGCGATGGGAAGCTGGTCCTCGATACCCTGATTTGGGCAATCCACGGCAGTGAAGTGGGCGGGGCGGGTTAAGAGTTTTGCCTTCACATGAGTTGTGGCTGCTGCATAGCTTCCTGGTGTGCGGTGGGGTACCATGAGGTGTAACTAGGAATATAGGCGCCTGGGGTGCCAGTCGACGTCTTTACGGTAGCCGTATTGTTCCAAACCGGCGCAACGGAGGGAGAGCCAGCGGAAAGTCCGCGACCATTGGCCAGTGCGCTTGTGTCAATCGTGCCTCCTCCTTGCTTCATCAGTTTCTTGAACTTTGATCGTTTGTTCTGAAACCAGATCTTTACCTATAAAGATATTACCCAGTGAGTCAAAAATGTGGATAAAAACATGCCAGACCAACTATGTGCCAGTTTGGAAAATAAACATGCATTTTAAGGATCTAAATAAATATCTCAAACATTTAAAAATGCTATAAAATAGTTTACCGTAACTAAACATAGCCTAACCACAATGCGCCACATAGAGCTATTGTTAAGTAAAGTGTCTTACATTTTATGTAATAAAAGTGACCTTTGTCAGGCCGACATATATCATACGTCAGGTTTAAATGGCTCCGAAAGAAACTTGCCTGTGTCTGTGTGAGTCCAAGCGAAGCTGCGAGTTCAGCTCTCTCTGGCAATGCGAGGTATTGTGTTTGCTGAAAGCGTCTGTTCAAAGCCTGCAGCTGCAAACTGGAGTATATCGTCCTGGGTTTTCGAATCTTTTTGCCTTTGCCGTTGAACCGTACTTCTCCGCCTTCCACGACAGTGTTTTTTTCAGTATCTGTTGCTGGGCGTGAAAAGAGCGGTAGAATTCATGAGACATCTCCACAGATTCTATTGGCAAGCAGCGAATATGAGACCGCAAGTTGTACAAGCTGTAGTTTAGGTATAATTGCCCTTAATTGCATGCATTGTTTATAACATTACGCAATAAATAATTACAGAGATGGTACCAATAATTATCATCTGGGCCGATTCTCCAATCCAGCGCTTGTTGGACGCGCTGGACAAGACACGTCGCACAATTATAGCGCCGTGGATTTAAGGAATTCAGGCATATTAAAAAAATCTTACCTGTGTCATCTAGCCGTGTCTGCGACAGTGTCGGGTTGCTTTGGTAAGACTGTACTGTACTTAAATATGGACTTGAAGAATGGCTACCGACTGAACTGACGTAAGGGTAACCCAGAGACCGAGGGAAGGATGAAGCGGCGCCGTAGGAACTATCCTGTTGAGAATGACCAGAAGAATGCAAACAGTGCATAGAGTAATGTCCATGAGACATCGACGACGGCGACATTTGTTGACTTGGTGGCCCGAATTCCATAAAAACGGTCTTTCCTGAGACAGGGCTATTAAGACTTTCTGGCATTGTAGTCATTGTCATCTCTTCTGGTTGATCTCTTCTCCTCCTTTTTGTTTTCTTCTATGATCTCAGTGAAGGATGGATCCCAATTTAAGCCGACCTGTTTTTTTCACTCTCCATTCATAAGAAAATGTAGTTTGTCTCTGTGAAAAGTCCACGCATGATGCTGTGGATCCACACAAACTCGCCTCAAAGGTTTGAATCGAGTAATCATGAATATTCATCAAGGATGGCTGCTGATTGGTCCACTCCTTCCAGGAGTGGCTCGGATTGGCTACTCCGGGGTTGAGTCCAGAGGACCTGGGAAACTCAAGAAAAACAGCAAAGCTGAGAACCAATACAGAGATTTCAGAAGTCGGCAGAGAAACAGAGTGAAGATATAGTATGGGGGGGGAGGGGGCACAGAGAGAATAAGTGTTATTTGAAATCACTTTTAAAATGGTCTTGTGTGAAGACAATATATTTTTGACATTTAAGTTATATACTTCAATTACAGGATTTTTTTTTTCGGTGGCTGCCAGCCAGCGGTTCTGCTCGTAATCACACTGTCTACTCCTGTGAACAGTTCCGTTCATTATATATTGCAGCTTTAATGGAAAGATATTTTGTCGTTTAAACAAACCTAAATATTCCAGTTAATAGCTACGCCAAATGGCCTTATTAAAAAGCTCTAGACCATTTCTTTTTTGCATAAATTGCTTACTTTTTTCGAAGTCATTAAGACATTATGATGATTTCAAATTATAATTATTAATAATCTTTCAATAACACTGCAAGCATTAATGACATGATCAGTCATTCAGTGAATTTAATTTTTTTGGGAAAAAAAAAACAAAATTGACACCAGATTTTCGCGAATTACTTTAAATTATATAGCACAAACATAGGAAAGTAATTCAGTTTCAGGAAATTTAAAATAAATGAATTAATGTAAAATTAATTAAAAACAATATGTAATGTATTGATAATAATACGAGTAATGAGAAAATTATTATCCTTAAACATACAGCCAGTGTGGGATTTGAACGATAATAAAAACAACAAATCAAGGTAATAAAGATTTTAATGAAAATGTCGACAAATTTCTAATTGTTAACCGTGGCTTGGTTTGGGAGAGTTCTCACGTGCAGATGTAGGCTATTACTTACCGATTCATTTGATTAAATTCTAGTCTCAAGTGCCCCGATCCAGCTGAAGGCAGCGCCATTAGCATAACACTGATGTTTAATTTTCATACGCATAATTAGCCATATATTTAACACTTCCAGCAGCTTGCTGTCCTCATTCACCTTTAAGTAGCAGAGAGGTCCGGGTTTGAATTGCTGGGTTTTGGCAGAATTGAATGTGTGCGGGACAGTTTGTACTGTCAGAAAACAGTTCAATATCACACGTCAACAGTGCAGAGGAAAGTGACGGCAAGGGATATGCGATATTTCTTAAAGTTGGGCACAGATTAAAATTCAAAACAAATCATAAATCCACCAGAAACCCCACACTTCCATGCTTTGCAGATGGTGTTAACTGCAAGGAATAAACAACGGACTTCCTCAAGAGTGCTCTACAAATCACAATTAAGGAAAAGGGAATTCTGTCTTCTCTATATATGCAATATGAATATTGAAATGAAATACTCGCAGAATATTCGTAAGCAGTCACCCTTCCGAACCCACAAGGTTCAAAGGTCCTCTCCGTAAAAGTACGGAATCTGTAATGTTTAAATCATCCCTACCCATTAGTTCATAGTCTAAATATAACACAAATTCACAATTAATAACACAATTAATTGTAATATTATACCTGATTTCATAGCATTCGCATATTATTATGCATATGTATTTACACAACCAATATCACACGAAAAAACTAAAGAATTCAACAACCAGTGGAGACAGACCCGGAGTGTTTGGCGTAAAGCTGCTGAATAATATTGCGTAAGATTTTAAAAAGATGTCAGATTACGCGTAAACCTACGTCTGAAATTCAGATTTAAAAAGTCGAATCGGATTCACATTTTCAAGATCAATTGAAAAGTACTATCTGGTTATTAATTGAAAGATATTATTCCATTTTGCGCATCTGTATCACAATTTTAATAAGTAAATAGGGAATCCTCTTTAATTTACTTTCATTATTATTTCTGAAAACATCACTTATGGAAGCTCCCACGGACCGATAGGATAGACATGGTGTATCTAGATGCATTTTCCTTTCAATAATTTTAAAAAGCATTCGTTCGGATGCCTATTGTGATTATTCAATACAACTAAACAACACGATGAATTATATTCACTTGCCAATAATAAGGCAGAAGTAGGAAAGGCTGACAGTCCATTAAATTTTGACCAGATACAGTACACATAAATCATGCAGTAAACCCTGCACCATAAATAACATCGCCTCACAGTAATTTGCACTACAGACGTCTCGTTACCACAGCAGTTGGTAAAATCCTCGTTGGTAATAGCATTATACCACGGTAATGTCATGATGCCAGCAGACACAGAAATAATGTTATACTAATTGACCTTAATCCCATTTTCTCAATAAAATTGTAAATGCATTTTCCATCAAAAACGTTAACTTCATTGTATGACATTTTAAAATAGTTTATGCGGTTTGATGGGAAATTGAATTCATGCGAATTTATTGACTCCTCGATCGATATTTAAGAATGTTATACTATATGTTTTTGTTTTTTATGCGATTTCTCGAAAATTTAAAACGCTGTTATGATACCCTTAATTAACAGTGAACGGCGTTTGACAACATGACTTACAGTATTATGAAATATTTTTAAACTATCACGCTCTTCAAAATTGCTTTTAAAATTCAGTATAATGACCAGCCTGACAATAAACATATGACAAAATACTGGATAAGACACGTAAAAATTACATGACGAAAAAAATGAGACAATCGAATACAAGACCATACCATTCCTGTTTATTGTCCTTTTGTGATGGCGATGCCGCACGCGTCCAGTGATTCATTTTACTTCCCCGAATCTGTTTCTTACTTTGCAGTGGAGGCAAAACACACAGAGGCACTCGTCTCTTCGACTGGCTGCTCAAACTCTCCACATGAATCACAAATTAAAGGCAGTTAAATTCCGTCACAGTGATTATCAACCTAATTACATAATTGAACTCAAAGACGCAGAACAAGCAACTTTTCGATGTGTTTATAGAACCCACAGAAAAGGACGACGTGTAATGCCTATTCTGAAATGTACGTGTGACAACAGATTTCAGCATTTGCACGGTTCAATAGAAATACTATCCACAATAAGAAAACGTTACTCTTCACCAACCCCTTTAAACTGACCAATTTCGAGCAATTTAAATCACAAATCATCTTTGAATAAAGGGTGCTTGTTTAAGCGATCCCTTGTCAACTGCAAAAATAATAATAGTAATAAGCGCAATAATTATCATCCTGAGGTTCGATGAAACTTTTATCACGGGCCCGCAGTGGAAGCGTCATGGTAATAGAGTCCCATTATTTACAACCTGATTACCGTAACTACAAACTGGGATTCACAGATGGGCGCGCAATTACCAGGCTACTATAGCTTCCTCTGGGGTTTACAGGCTGACATGTCATATTTCCCCTGTTGTCACTGGGCAAACGGTTTTAACGTTTACGAACATAAATAAACATGTGCTATCAATTCCGAGACCAGTTTGGAAACATGCGGCAGAAATTAAAATGAAACCATTTCGGAAAATTCACTGTGATTTAGATGTAAACCAAAGAATGCATGATGTCCGCTCCTGTGAGTGAATACATAGACCATCGACGACCTTTTAAAATAGTTAATCTTTCCCATTAACATGTAATGAAAGCGATTGATTTTTTTTTTATTCTTCTATGCTGCCAAAAGTTATTTATGAATATTTCTGCTTGACGGCTGATCCCTCGTTTCATGTTATTAAGAATATGATGACGACAGAGACGGCGTTGAAACAAAAATAAAATCACGGCAATTAGCCAGTGGGCTGTTTGCAGAGGAGAAAAGAGGCAAGAGGTGTGATGCGCGACTGCTATCCTGAGGTCCCATCTAAGCGAATCGGACGGGGCTTCGCCATGATGAACAGTGAATGTGTTTGATAACCAATATAGACCATATAGGACCATGCGTCTATATATACACAAATGCAATCACACATATTACTATATGTGTATTTATGTATATTCATACAAACATTTATATATGTGTGCTTGCATAATTGGGGCTCTCCAAGGCTGCATTTTGCTTCTGCACGCCTGCTTATTAGCTGGCCTGAAACTAATCAAAATTTCGTAAATGTCAATGTGAACGGAGTCCCTGCAGCTAGCGCTCAGTGCTGTGGCGCTCTGCTCCACCCTGGCCCAGGTGACGCGCCCTGATTAAACTCCGTCTATAAAAGTCGCCTAGAAAATAACATTTTAAAGACTCATGAGTCTAAATATAAGAAAACTTGCTAGAATTAAGTGTTTACTTAAAACCTATTATTTAAAGTTTTTTGATCAGCTAAAATATCAAAACATCCTCATGGGAAAACTGTAGCCCAAACAGGTACACATACAAGTCATATGACACAAATGACCCTGATGTTACTGAGATGTAGCCGTGCTAATTCAGCAGTAAAGCCCCCCCATCCTGGTGCCCCTGTCACACCGACGAAGAGCAGGACCCCAGCAGAGATCGCTACCTGCACCTGGTTGACTCCCATAGAGTCCAACTTTCAACAAGACCTAAAAACCAAAATATGGCTCAGGGTGGGCGGGGGGTGGGATGTGAGCTTATTGATGCAGTCCTCTGAGGCGTGTGGATTTCCCCCTGCTGAAAGGACCCCAGTTTTCCATATGTACCCCCCCCCCACCCACTGCTGAACCACTGAGGATGGCTTCTCAGAGAGACGGTTTGTCTCACGCAGGTCGGATGGTTCTCTCTAATCAGGAGCCCTGCGGGCTGATTTATTTAATCACAGTGAGGTAGCAGCCAGAGTGGCCAATACCAACTCGCAGCTAGGGGTGCACCTAGTGAGCGCCGCCCCCCGCATAACACAGCCACCTCTCCCCCGCGGCCCACGTCGCAATGATATGCTCCACCTTGGTGTCAGCAAGAGAAATCGGGCTAAGGTTGTCCTATAAGATCTTCAGTTACACTGGGCACCATTAAAACAACATGGCTGCCAGATTTTCAGAATTTTAATGCAGGAAGGCCTACGTTCATGATTCATGCACTCACAAAGGCTGAAGGTCACGTAAGTACATGTCACACATAATGAAAACATTTTACACGCAAACTGCCGTCCTATAAAAATAATTGTTTTGTACTTGTTTATTTGAAATCCATTAAACTGCAATATCAGTAGCTGATTAAAACAAGTAGCACGTAGTTTTAACAAACATTCTCAGATATGCACTCGTACATCATAAACACATTCTTTGCTGGTAACATTAACTTTTATTAATAATGTAAGCTTACGCCTTCGCCGTGAAAGACCTTCATTTAGACAGTCAAAGGAAATGTGTCACGTTGCAAACGATGCTTAACATTAGTCGCGACGGTGAAAACACGGCTCTAGTTCATTCGCTTTGTCGCCAGCACATGTTCCCCTGTCGCAGGAGCAGGGGAGGAGATGCTAAGTCAGCAAGAACTAGACAGGAACTCAACTCTTCCTACAGGCCTGTGCTGCTCTTGGGTGGATCATCTGCGCGAAAGTAAATGAACATCAAAACACTGTATTTTTATTAGACTATACAATTTATAACAAGTCATGAATGTAGGCGTAGAGTTATCAGGACTTACATGCATTTTATGTGGGTGCTATTTATTTCCACCCAATCTTTGTGGGACGTTCATAACGTTTTCTCCATATTAGCCACACAGCTCAGGACTGTATTTTTTCCTCCATGTTTTCAGACAGTAAGCAGAGTCTCTGAAGGGATTCGATAGGTAAGGGATCCTTCCCGCGTCAGTCTGTGGCACAAAGATGATGTCACACAGTCAGCAAGACATTCACAGGAGATACATGACTGTATCGGAGGTCTGCACGAGAGCCGTCTGTATCGGAGGTCTGCGCGAGAGCCGCAGGCCAATCTCTAAACACCACGAGCGGAATCTGATAATCAGCCAAGTCCACATACAGGTGGTCTCTGTCCACATACAGGTGGTCTCTACACGTAAACTGCTGTCTTTATTGAAAAGCTCGTGATGTTCGGTGAATTCACAGATAATGCATGTTAACATTTTCTGCCAGTTAAATGCAGGATTAGAAAGAGTAACCACAATAATGGCTACAACAGCAATAATATATTTATTTCTCCTCTATATTAAGTTTACACGATTCACACAAAGCTGGAAAAATCAATTCAAACGTGTCTCAAAGCCGATGCTGCTGCAGGCTTACAGACGCCTCACTGACATTTTGGAAGATTGTAAATGAAGGAGACACGCTGTGATCGATGCAGAACAGTCACACCTGGAACCGCAGAAAGGCTGTTATCCCGCTGCAGTTTGAGATGGAAATTAACGTCAATTAAGTGGAAAAAAACGTACGAGGCAAATGTGCCCTGTGACCATGGGAAACAAAGTTTAATTTATTTCAAATTTAGTTCAAATTTATTTCTTTTTCTCTGGGAAAATTTCCACGTCTTACTTCTGTACCAAGTTCGACATGGTTCTTCCTTGGTCCATTGTTGTGCTTGGAGGAGAATGGGAGATGTATTGATGGCTTCTGGATCTGAGAAGGACAGCTGTCTAATCAGTCATGCGTCTCTGCCTTTCAAGGGACCATAACGTCCAAAACAAGAGTGAGAATAAATACATTAAACACGGAAAATACTGTCATGGCAAATGTTTTCCTTTACATAATCTGTAATTCACAAATTTTTATCGGCAATTGCTTATTTTCATTTAAATTCAAAATCCATAAATATTGCTAGATGTTTAGCTTCAAATAGTGCAGCTTATATTTTATTTTCTGTATTGCAAATGACATATATTCAAACAGTTGCTATAATAATGATTTCAAAGCAGATGTGAAACAGAAGCATTGAGTCTGCATGCAGTAGCTTCTATACGTTTTCTTTTTTCCTGAGAGTTTCTCGCAATGCAGCAGATTCACATTTCTATGTCGAACAGGGGTATAGCTGAATTCTTCAGCCGAGGTCTTTGGAAAATCAGTAAAAAGTAATTGGGCCCAGACTTGGTGGGCAAATCGCACCTGCAAAATGAAAGGTGCTTCAGCTGGACCGGTTACTGACCTCCTGCCATCTGGAGGTACCGCGTGACCTTTCTGGGGTGGCCTACGACTGGACGCCTGTCTTGACTCAAACATGAGATTTCCCACAATTCCTTGACAGATCCAATGAACTGCTCTTAAGACAAACTAATTACACATGGAGCAGAGAAGCTTGATTGGTTGGATTTTCGCTCCAGGCAATCGCCACAGTGCCTCGTATGAATGAACTGAAGCGTTCCCTCCCAGGCAGCTCACTGCCAGAACATTTTACTGGAAAACCAGCAAGGGCAGAAAACGCGCAAAGGATGCCAAGAAAAACGCGATGTTCGGCCAGGTGAGCAGTGAAAAGGCCTGCATTTGCTGATATGGCAGAAATACACCAGGCTCCTGTAAGATCATCTTAGCATGGGCCGGGTTAAGCACACAAAATCCAAGCAGTGGTTGAACTGACCCACCATGTTTTACAATATATTACATGACACAAGTAGGGGTCTGGACGGCTCACGATCCTTCTGGAAAATGATCAGTTGTCCGACGGTTTAGGGGTCACTCTTAGGGCGCCGCACTAAATAAACATTGGCAAACGCCTCAACTGCACATAAAGAGGCTGACTGCAACACAGCATCTCCACAGTAGAGGTACAGATATTACATCTGCGAACTCCGTAAGAACTTAATACAAAACAATGACTCCAATTAAAAAATGGTTTAAACGGAATTCAAAAAAAGAAAAGAGAAAGAAAAACGTTTAACATATTTGCAAATTGCACGAATCTAAAAAGCTGGTTCGAATAACGTGAATAAACGTCCTGGAGAGTTGGGGAAACCCAGGCACAATGTAATAAAAACGAGCGAAGTGCCCCGTTGTTTGCGCAGCCCCCTTTAAAACAATGGCAGCGAACGACCCTCTGTAAATTAATTCCGTGATAAATGGGAAACATGCAAATTTCCCAATTAAGCACTTTGCAGGACGGATGGAGGCCAGCTCTCCGCTGAGCTGTCTCGCTGCCTTCAGACCGCCCCCCTCCTTTTTTTTTTTACTTTTTTTGTTAAGAGTTAAGTCACCAACAAAGACAGGAAAGAGGTCAGCACTCAGCCAACACCTGAATGCGCTCTCCGTTTTGTGTTCCCCTTGATCCTGCGCTCTGCGCCTATCATTAGTCTTAATGATGGAAAATTGTCATGTTGATACAAGTCTCTCTCTCTCTCCCCTCACTCTCTCTCTCCCTTTTTTGTATAAGTAGTAGGTGGAAGCTCCATTTATTTCAAAGTTCTTTGTGACTAAAAGCTGCAGCGGACAGTGCATTTGTGCCGGGGAGGAGAAAAAGCCTGGATGCTCTTTCCATAGTTGGGATAATTATTCCCACTGTGACCTTAATGATCCGCGCTGTTCCCGCTGCATCTCATCCGCGCGCTGGGCCCTCACCGGAGCCCCGTGGCAGGGAATATGAAAAACCCCTATAATGAAACCATTTTTTTCCTGATGGAAAAAGGCTACTGGAGCTGCACTTGCAACAAAGACGGCTCAATTATATGAGTAATTGTGATAATTTTCCTCCCATTCATGGGTCTTTCTGAAAGGAAAAAAAACAGAGACCCAAAAAAGGAAATTATTCGAACAATACGCAGTGAAAAACAGTACAGGAAAAAAGGTGAGATTTAAAAACAGTGCAGGGCTATGAATAAATATGTCAAAACGGGAAAATGTACACAGATCTTTTTCATGCACCCTTGCATGCGCACATATACAGACACGCCAAAACACAGACATGTAGAAGAGACACCCCAAAATACGCACACAAGCTGTACGCTAAACAGACATTCATTTAACCCGCCCCCCCTCCCCCAAAAAAATAAAACACACACACCCACAAAACATAGACGCACACCCAAACAAATACACAACATGTAAACACACACGCACTCACTCACAAATATGTGATCAGAGGACAACTGAAGTATTGGAGCCCAGGCCTGGAGCTGAGTGGAAATTAAACCCCCTTTCCTGCTTCCTATTGACAAATTCATCTCCAGAAACTGTGTCCTAGTTGTTAGCGATCATCTGTTGTTCCATGACAGGAAAAGGATAATTACCTCTCAGAGAGAATCGGAAGGGCTGACATGCCCTTCAGACTTATCCATGAAAGCAGGGGCTGGATGGAACACTTGAGGAAGGATTTAAAGCGTTTCACTTCGCTCACGCCGCACTTCGGGCACCGCAACATGCCGGCGGGCTGCGGCACCTCACGACCCCGGTGCGGAGAGCGATCAGAGCACCGGGCCACCTACAAAACCAGCGTCGCACTTTCTGTTTCATTATGCCGCTGGAGAGAGATGCGCCTTGACGCTCTTTGGGTTTCCCAGTAGGTGTCGGATTCAGACATTTCCTCCCCGCAGAAAAAGAATGAATTTTTCGCTTTGCGAGGAGCAACGAGCCTCTAATTTCAGTCTCGGAGGGGAAAAATCAATATGCTGCAGTAATTGCACACTACCTCTTAGCCTATGAACAAAAAGGTATATTATCATTCTGCATGTGTTCACGTTTTAGGCATTTTTTTCATTTTAAATTATACCGCTATACTGGGTTTTAGTTTATTGCAAAGTAAAAATTGATACGCACATCTCCTAGATACGTTGTATGAAAGAAAAATCTTTTTCTTTTTTTCTTTAAACAAGAACCACTTACGTGATGCTTAAATTTAACCTCGCAACAAGCGCACTGTCAAGACAAGGAGGATGTTATGCTGTGAGCCTGTAAGATAAGTCCCTTCATTGTGTGTGTCCAGTGCTTTGCTCTCATGGCACCGCTGAGCCCGATCCGATCCCCGGGTCGGCGCCGTCAGAGGCTGATTAGCGTCTCGTTTAACATTTGTACCAGCGTCCTTTTGGAAAAGGCCGGTGCAGGTTCTACATCCCACCCCCACAGAGCGCCAATTCAGCCTGACAAATCTTAACCATTGCCACATGTGCGGCTGCTGACCCCTCAGGGGGGCTGCAATCTCAAATACGTCCCCCCCCCTTCCCTGGAAAGGCGAGCAGCATTACAACCCAGTGACCCCAGTCTGCACATCCAGCAGCAATGGTGGGTCCCTGTCGCTGACTGTCATCAGCTTAATTCCAAACCTCCAATAATGCCTGTCGCTTTGCACAGCGTGTGTGTGTGTGTGTGTGTGTGTGGCCCTGAAGAGCTGTCAGACACCTAGGTAATATGGAACGCTGGTTCTGACAC
>JAABNX020000040.1:10685572-10708455 GCA_015163995.2 Mormyrus lacerda
CCTTGTTCAGAGCTGACCTTAGACGCCGGGATCACACCCTGAGTCCCACCCCTCAGTGCCATTTGGGGAGATGGTCAGTGCCAACCCGTTCACTGTGGGTTTTAACGTTAGTTAGTATGCAGTGTCAGCTGTAGGCCTCAGGGTGGGGGGGGGGCTCCAAGCCTGCCAATCTCAGGCCTCAGGGTGGGCTGTATGGGGAATGCCTGACCAACAAACCACACGGCGGGTGGAAATTCACAGGGTCAGAAGTAAACCTTGGCTTTGACGATCAGCCTTTGTATTATTTACATTACATGTTATATATAAACAAAAACAAAATACACAATCACAGACTCTGGGGGCTGCCAGGGTAGGGTGACATCATTATTGGATGAATGTAGACTGTAGGGTATTTCTGACTTACAGCCAGCCTTTAGTTTATGGGCCTCGAGGTGACATCACCATATCAGTGACGGCAGATCCATGACGGGGATTTGCAGATTCACATGTGCGCTGGGCCTGTGTTTCATAGCTATTCTACATGCGTACTTTGCTGGTTTCCTCACAGCAATTGTAACTTCAGGGAGAGCGGCAGGTAAATGAGGTTAGATGAGCAGGAACTCAATCCATATGCAAGAGTGTAGGTTTGGGTTCAACATTGGTAGGGGCCAAATCATACCCAAACCCCCCACCCCTGCAAACACACACAGACCTCCCACAATATTGTAAGGAACACCTTTGCCTCCATGGAGATAAAGAGTGTGAATTCACAAAGACCATCTGTTACAAGTCTCTATGAAGACCTCAGACAAGGCAAGAAGCTCACTATTACTCTTTATAAATAATACCTGCTAGGAACTCACACACAAGTAAATCACCCCTTCCTGTCCCGATACAGACCTCAGGCAGGGCTAGGACCTCACACACAAGTAAATCACCCCTTCCTGTCTCTATACAGACCTCAGGCAGGGCTAGGACCTCACACACAAGTAAATCACCCCTTCCTGTCCCGATACAGACCTCAGGCAGGGCTAGAACCTCACACACAATTAAATCACTCCTTCCTGTCCCGATACAGACCTCAGGCAGGGCTAGGACCTCACACACAAGTAAATCACTCCTTCTTGTCCCGATACAGACCTCATGCAGGGCTAGGACCTCACACACAAGTAAATCACCCCTTCCCTTCCCTGTACAGACCTCAGTCAGTGGTAATTCCTCCCACCCATCTCTGTGACAGGGGCATCAGTAGGGTGTATTAGGGGGGCTTTAACCCATGTTCTTCACCCCCCCCCCCAAATAAATGTACACTAATTAGTTTAAATAATGTGTTCTCATTCATTTTCATTAAAACCAGACCACCTTCCCCCAGTAAAAGCTCATCCCCCCTTCTCATAAATCTCTAGATGCTCCTGCTCTGTGCAGACCTCTGACAGCAGTAACTCCCCTGTCCCATGTCTGTGCAGATCACCGACCAACACCCCCCCCACCATGTGCTACTGTGACGTGCCTTAAAACAAAGTGTGAGTGGGGCCAGACAGGTGGGAGAACAAGCTGTGCTCTTCGGGGTCCTCGGCCGGAAGCCCCCCACCACTGGAATTCCCACCCCCCCAGGGGGTTAAAGACTCCACCCATCAAGCCGACCGCTACCAGAGCCACACAATTATGGAGACAGTCAAAGGGCACACGCCACTTTTAGCTATAACTGCATAGCTGAAAATGGCCCGACCTGCTACCCATGATCCCCCACAGGCAGAGAGTACCGGGGGGGTGTGTGGAAGCTGGGAGATGAGGGGTTAAATGTCATTTTTTTTCTTAGAACAGCGAGTTTCAAGACTCATGGTTTTACAAGATCAAATAGAGCAAGCATTAGCGGCCAGGCCATGGGTTTTACTTAATGAGCAACATTTAGTTTACTGTTAAATTAGAAAGATGTTTCAAAATATGTAACTGTGATTTACGCCGTGGATAAAAGCTAACATGACTTTCGGGGGAAATGCTGTTTCTTGCACAGACGGTCTCCACCTCCCTCCCTGTTTCACGGACGGTCTCCACCTCTCTCCCTGTTTCAGACGGTCTCCACCTCCCTCCCTGTTTCACGCCCGACAGGGATCTTTAAGGCAGAAGTTACCAGAACCAGAAAGATCAGAGGCATTCATTGGGCAGCTCCCACCACACGACCAGATGGGCGAGGGGGTGTCCATCAAACCGTGAGCACGCTGCTCTGCAGGCTGGGGGGGGGGTTTGCTGAGAAACCGGCCCCCAGGGGCCGAGCGCCGGGAAGACATAAACATCGTACAGCACACGGATTTCTGCGTGGATTCCCGGGGGGCAGGGGGCCCTGCTGACTTCTCCCCAGCTTCTGAGCTTCTCCAGAAGCCTCCAGTTTCTTTCACACCAGGAGTAAAGGCCTTGCAGGGGTGGGGGCAGGTGGGGGGGGACTGGCACACTAATAATTACTGCAGTGAAGACTGGTGGGACCTCCCCAGACATGCGAACAGCACTGCAGGCCTCAGGACCAACTGGAGATTGACCTTCATGAAAAGCAAACCAGCAGATTTTCATCTGTAGCCCACCTAGAAAAACCCATCTTTGTATGTTCTTATGTTGCACATCCTGACCCTTGAACAGTTTGATTAGGTTCCTGCTTTGTCAGAAGCCGTGTAGCTCCTGCTCCCATACTGCTCACACTCATACCTGGACATTCACTGGAAGCTCAGCCTGGCTGCACCGATGGCCACTCAGCTCCTTGACAGCTGGCATGTTTGCAGTGTGATATTTAACTGAGTTACACGCCGTGTTGGAAAACAGCATCTGCTGAATATGCAAAATGTAACAGAAATGTGACACAAATGTAACACAAATGTAACGTCCCTGGGATTCCAACTCACTGTGGTGCACTTGTTAGTACAGCACTCTACTTGCTGAGCTACAGCAACAACTGCAGTGCCACTTAAATCCAGTAAGGGACTCTAAGTGAGTGTCACCCCCCCCCACCCCCAGCCTCCACAACATGACATTGTCTTGCTAAGTCAGCCCCTCCTCAGAAGATGTCGCTCTGGTTGGCCGCCTTTGTCCCCGGATGGGCACTGTGTATATTTCATATACGCTTATGGATTGGTAGTCCAATGGGGAGGACACATTTAAAATCTATTTGCAAATATATTTATATATATATATAATTTACATATAATAATAATAGCTAACAGCAATAATTAATTTATTTATAAACACTAGATATTCCTAAACGGTCCTTCCGTGAGGTGGCCATATTGCGGTCGTTTCTCCGCATGCTGCAGTGCAGTTTCAGCTGGCTCTCCCAGCCCCCGCCTTCCGCTTTCACACTCAGAATAACACAAAGGAGGAGGCCGGCGGAGCACGCCGCTCCTCTCGGGAGCCCTGCAATTTCAGGCCGGCATTCGCAGTTGCTATGCAACTCTGCTCAGATCCCGGCACACGTGCAGCGGCGGGGCGCATGGCGAGTACGGCCCCTCCCAAACGCCCGTCTCGGAGCCTTTTTTTCACCCTGGTTCATACTTATGAACGGTGGCGTAATTTTGGAGGGAAACAGATGCTGTCTTCCTGGTAATTGGGAGAGGAGTCGGGCCGCTATTAATTACCCAGCCATGTATTTCTGTTCTGTTGGGGGGGCTGATAGCCCGACCAGTGCTTCCTGTTGTGGTTCTGGGGTGGAGGTGGGGAGGGGGGCAGTCTGCATCCCGTCCTGTAGGAGGCGACGGGCTGCAGAGTCTCCGTAATCAACGCGGGATCAGCCCTGGAGGAAGGGCCAGGGTGGGCCGGCCTTGTACTCACAGTGATCGGAAAACAAAATGGCCGAAATGATGGACGGTGCAACTCCAGGGGCCACCTGAAGGGGGTCTGCAGACCAGACTGAAACTGAAGGCGATTCTACGTGACAGCAGACTGAAGGAAAACCAAGCCGAGCGCTGGCTCACAAATCGGTCTGGGGGGGCTGGGGGGGCTGGTTGGGGGTACGTGGTGAGTCAGGAGCGAGGAGTACACTCACCTGAGCAGGAAACCACCGTGTAAAACACACAGCCCAGGCTGACTTGCTGGAGAGAGTCAGAAAACAAAACAAGAAATAACCAAAGTGTTTAGAATTCAAGCACCTGCGGATTTGGCCACGTCTGGGCCGGAGGGCTCAGCGCTGGCATGTTACAGTTCCTCACGCACGTGACACTTAGGGGAGACTCAGCCCTAATTAGCGAGCCGCATCTGGAAGATCTCAGCGGGACTCCTCGTGGGGCGGGTAGCGTTCCTGTTTACTGACTAAGCTTCGGTCCGACTGGAAAACACACGGTGGGCTTTAAAAAAAAAAAGAGGGGGGGAGGGCTAAAGAGTCAGACTTGGGGGGGGGTGCTCCACTTCAAATAAACCAGAAATGGTGCCGGATTCACTGCTTATGGTGCTGCAGGGATTTATGCTGATGCATAACAGGAATAAATTGGCCGCAATTCCACTGTTAGCACACTGGCAGAAAACACGCTTCCAGAAAGTACTTCTGCACACGACCGGATATCTGAGGATCTACAGCCTATGAAACGGTTGCTTCCTCCAAAGTATAGGCAACCTCCCGTGGGGGTCACCTGCCGCAGCCCTCTTGAGATGGTCTGCTTGAATCCTGGCCCTGCTCGCTCACTCCATTTTTCCCGGCCTGTGTATCGACCTCGATGTCGGTTTCTGCGCGTCTGGGACGAGAATCCCGTCGACGTTTATTTACCTAAGTTGACTCATAAACTGCATGATGGCCGGTCAACAATGAGGGGTAAATGAAGACAAAACAAGCAGCCCACAGAAGCAGATTTGAAACCTGACGAAATTACTACCACTTCCTACCTCCCATCACAGATATCATCTCCACCTGACCCCTGCACCCCTCCCCTATAGGCCTCTGCAGGAAAAACCTGCAATTTACTGCCTAATCTTACTGCTTTAATGAGAAAACAACATTTTGAGAGTATTTGCCCCTCTACCTCAACGACATGGCTCATTTGGAAGATTCATGTCGCAGCCGTGGTCTACAGTAAGCGCTGACGAATCGTCTCCAGTGCAGGAAGTTCTGTTCTTTGGCTCCGGGGACCATTTCCGATTCCCTGCCCCCGTTCATCATGTCACGTAACACGAGGAACATCTATGCTGCCACATGTCACACACATGTTCACTTTAATAAAGTATGTCAATTAATACTGGTTGAAAATAATTAGCAACCCCTGATGTTAAAAAAATATAATTATAATGAACGACCACCAGAGAGGGGAAAGACAAAAGCCTAATATATTTTACCTTCCTGTCTTGTCAAACCAAGACAAGGTCGTCCTATGACCGTAAAGCCAGTGGTTCATCGAGTTGTGATACAGGAAGGACTTGTTTACGTTTCCAGTACTACCAACATACATCACAGGGGACACAGAATAACAAGCAGCGTGCAGAAAGTCTTCAGTCACTGCCAATCATCACCCTTCAGCACACAAGCGTACAGGGAAAATCCATCACAATCTGGCAAAGTAAGCTTTAGAGTCTCTGTTTAATATATCAAATTATTCATTCAATGCAATTGCTCACATGTAAGATTTTCATTTTCCAAACATTATGTAATTAAAGTAACCCTGTGGGGCACACAATTATGCAGGCTACTTATACAAAACACCTGTGAATTTCAACATGCGAGCAACTTAATATGTTTAAAGAGAATAAAACCTGAAGTTTGCTCGATAATTGCCCTGCCAAAGGAAATGAATTATATAATTATTTTATATAAATCCCAGAATTTAATTCAAAGCTGAAGGAAAAAAAAATCTAAATTAGGGTCTCAGTCATTTCAATCACCAGTCATTTCAATTCAAGTTAATTTTGTATCAGTTTGACAACTGAGTTTTGGTTCACGCATATCAAAGGCTTCTCCTTACCAACTGATCAGAGGCTGTTGTCTTTCCTTTAATTAATGAAAGTTTTTTGAAAAACAGGAGAAGAAAGATTTGATTTATAAAGGTGGAAAAATTAGTCTGATATTGGTATGATATAGACAGACAGGCAGACAGACAGTTTACAGTGGCACAATAAACACATAGCAAGCAAAACGATATTTAGACATTTATAGACAGTAACAACATGTAATAGATAATAAACTGCAACAGTACAAAGAATGTCGGGGAACGTATTGCACAGAATTTCAGAGTAATGGCTCAGTAATAAATAGTATTGCAGAGTGGGTTTTATACTGATCAAATGAATGTTTTGTGAAGCAGTTCTGGTCCATTCAAACAGCTGCCCCCCCCCCCCCCCCCGTCATGACATGATTGACACTGCAAGGACAGAAAACATCATTTTTCAAACACGACAACAGCATGTAACAAAGCAGTGGGGCGCCGGGGGCCAGGTGCCATGGGAACCCTGCGGCTCGCCGGGCCGTGGCTGAGACGCCGCCAGCGTGGGGCACGAGTGCAGCGGGTTCCAGTCGGGGCTTTATTGGGCTCATTAGCATATCAGCTGTAAGATCTCAGCCAGTGAAAAGGGGGCAGTCAGCCTTTTATTGGCACGTGCAATTAAAAGATGTCAAACCAAGTCTCTCTTACAATGTTTAGTCTTGCCTGTCAGTGCGTCAAACATTATCTAAAAGGGCCTCAATTACAAGAGGAACCAAATAGAGGGCCGAGTTTGGCAGCGCTTCCGAGGCCCCGGGGTCTTACGGCGCGCGGAGACGGCCGCGGCCAATACAATGGGCCCAGAAACACGATAAGGGGGAAACCGGAGAGGCGGGGAGTGACACGGCTGCCTTTCACTGTCCTGGGAATCAAGAGAGCGCGACTCTGGGATTCCTCTGCAGCGGTATCATGTTAACGAGATCCTCCAGCGCCGGGGCGCCGGTCCAGGCTGCCGGCAAGTCTGAGCCGGAGGCTTCCAAGGCGCCATCAGGTAACAGGAGCGCAGGATAGTGCTGCCAGCAGGTGTAATCAGAGCCAGAGGTCCTCTCTGCCCCCTCGCAACGGCAAGGTGTGGCAGCAGTGAGGGAAACTGCGGTATATCGGCCACCTCTTCCAGCTGCTCACCAATCCTGGGCTTACATTTATTCTGTGACCAAACAGAGCAACAAGTTATAACACATCTCTCATTAAGAACATAAGAACTATACAAACGAGAGGAGGCCATTCGGCCCATCAAGCTCGCTTGGGGAGAACTTAACTAATAGCTCAGAGTTGTTAAAATCTTATCTAGATCTGATTTAAAGGAACCTAAGGATTCAGCTTGCACTACATTATCAGGAAGGCTATTCCATACTCCGACTACACGCTGCGTAAAGAAGTGCTTCCTTAAATCTAGCTTGAAATGTTCTCCCTGGGGGAGGCATTGACCAAATGGACACTCGGGAAGTCTCACAGAGATGGGGGGGGGCACTCTGACCACCAGGATGAAGCCTGGAATCTCTGTAATTGTGAGCCCCAGCTCTGATGGTCCTCAAAGCCGGGGAAATGTTTGTTACTGTGAGGGGAGTGCAAACATGCCGATCGTTTCTCGGGATGTCAGTGCGCTGGTCTGAGAGAAAAATGCATCAAAAAAGGAAACAAAGTGATTGAATATAACTAGTTATTTTCTAAAGCTTTATTTTCAGAGGTCCTCTGACCAACCCCTGAACAACACAACTGACAGCAGAGGGGGGAAGTTCAGGTCCAGAGAGTACAAATCCAGACCAAGATTTTGTTTCAACCAACCAAAGAGTCACATTCACAGAGTATTGTGGTTGGTTGGTTGGTTGGTTGGTTGGTTGAAAACAAATCTTGTTCTGGATTTGTTCTTTCTGAACCAGAACTTTCCACCTGTGGTTGACAGGCCCAACTACAGTTAAGGTCAGAATTATTAGCCCTGAAATCACACAAAACCCTTAATATTTCCATGGAAATGACCCTAACAGAAACTGTTAATATATACAAAGTTTGGTTAAGATATTTTACTGTCCTGAATGTTAACAAGAAAACGGAAAAATGACATGGTCAAAATTATTAGCCCTCCTGACATTTAATGGTCAATAGTGTGGCCTCTCTGTCTTACCACTGACAGCAACCTCTCCCTGTAGTTCTTAACTAGGTTGGCACATGTCTCTTGAGGTATACAAGCCCACTCCTCCATGGCAAATCATTCCAACTCATCCAGATCGCGTGGTTTTCGAGCATGAACTTTGACCTTTCCTTTAGCACCCGCCACAGATTCTCAACTGGAGTGAGATCTGAGCTCTGTGAGGGTCACTCCAGGATCCTGATTTTATGTCCTTTAAAAAGTTTGTGACCAACTTGGAGATATGCTTCGGATCATTATCTTGCCGAAAGACCCAGCAGCGACCTAAAGCAAGACTTGCAGAAGATTTCTTTAAATTATTCTTCAGAATGTCAACATACTGCTCTTTTTTCATGACCCCATGAACATGAACCAGGCTCCCAGTGTCTGAGGCAGTATAACAGCCCACAACATGATGCTCCCACTACCATATTTAACAGTGGGAACTGTGTTTTTAGGGTTGAAGGCTTCTCCCTTCCTTCTTCAAAAAGCAACATCCCTGTGCCCAGATTGCTCCAGTTTAGTCTCATCAGACCAAAGAACAGACCTCCAAAACTCATTACTATATTTCAAATGTTTATGGGCAAACTTCAGTTGGGATGTGCTGTGGTTGCAGCAATTGAGATTTTCATGGATGATGTCCTTGAAGCCCTCCACGATGAAGAGCTCTCACAACTGTCTTCCTTGGCACATCAACTCCAGAAGAGGCCAGCTCAGCAACAATCACCTGTCACCTGTCAACAATAAATGACCCGGGGATCCTTGTTGACATCTCTGATTATTTTTCTCTTTCTGAACTCTTGCACTTTTGACCAAGCCCAGGTTTGTTTGCAACAGATTTTGTCTCCTGGTGCTTTGCAACGATGCATCGTACAGCTGTTCTAGACACTGTGAAAGGTTTGGAAACGGCAGTGTAGCCTTCACCCTCACGATGGGCATCCACTATCCTCTTGCTGAGGTCCAGGCTAATCTCTTTTTTTTTTGGGCATGATGAAATTGCTTCTTACCAAAAGTGAACGTTTATCCAGCAGAGACGCGTCACGCCATATCATGACATCAGACGGCATCATGACATGCTCAGCATCCGGCCCTTTCTCTGAGCGTCGATAACCTCACGCGGCGCTTAGCAAATCCACGGTAATGAGTATCATACGATTTATCAATTTACGGCCGAGCCGCTGGGTTTCATTTTAATGTTGGGGAGAAGAGGAGATATGAAAATTAACCTCAATACCCTGATCCACCCCCCCACTCTTGGAAATGTGCAACGGCTTTCACAGATGGCCATTAAAATAAGTCCTCAGAGTAGAGGCTATGCCATCACAGAGAGGTTTTAAATTGAAAGCCATAGCATTGCTCATTAGCTTAACACTCAACATCCGCAATCAGGCAGGAGAAGAGTCACGTCAGCCACAAGGGGGAGCCCAAAATGAGCCACGGCTGCCAAACCGATTTCATTCAACACGACATATCAAAGGGAATTAACAGCTATATCCCCAACAGTGTCTTCTGAGACACTTGTGTTGCGTTTCCAGTTCAGAGGAAATCCGAGCGAGGTTCCCAGCACTGGACGTGCCAGCTGCCACACTGGTGGCTTCACATGAAGCTTTGGTTCCTACACATTCTCATAGCAAATGTGCCTTTTGGCAACCATCCACCCCAGTAAACACTCCAATATATAGTTAATGTCATAACATTAAAAATCCAGCTAGAGCATTGGGCTGTGCAGCTGAAGTCCTCTTTCATTCATTTGACGACGCCCAGAAAAAGCCTACAGACCTTGGGATTGTACATTATGGGCTTATGCAGTCATGTTTCCTCATCAAAGCCTGCAGAGAACCGCTGCACGAGTGTGGATCTGGTCATGCTAAGGCACTGATTTCTCCCAGCCTAAGAGGATCCAGGACGCTAACAAGATAGATAGCTGCTAGACAAACAGCTTGTCTGGGTCAAATGGACGAAAATAAACATCTACGAGGTAAATGATCATTCTGTATGTACACACTGCTAAATGTGCCGTTCGTGTTGGTGATCGGCTCCCCAAAGGAGCAAATTCATTAAATCTATTCAAACATGGGGGAAAAACAGAGAGAGAGAGAGAGAGAAAATGAAGGATATAGAGCTTGACCATCTGCAAACATAAAAAGCCAGAAGGTGCCACATCAGTCAGTCTTGGAAAGAAAGTGCAGCTCATTTCCTTCTATGGCTATTATAAAACAACCTAAATCTGACATGCAAATGTAAAATATGTACCCTAACAACTTTGCAGTGATACAGAATATATTTGGATTAATCTTGGATTCTGATCATACTAGTCTCAAAAAGGCAATTAAGAGAGGTAGGACAGCAGCCACCAGTTGCAGGCAGATCTGAGAGGTCCTGCTCTCCCCCAGCTGCCACTTGACAGTGTGTCACGGGTCTGGAAGCTCACGACCTCCTTTGAAAGGATGAGAGCGCCATTGTGGACGCTCGCTGTTTTCAGTGCAATTTGGCAGCTGCCTGTTCTGGCGAATTTCAAATGTTCCTTGGTGACCAGAGGCCAGCCCTACCGCTCACTCGGTCCGAAAATATCAAATTTTACCACCCGAGCCAAGCCTCTGACATTTTGTTTGAAAATCTAGAAAATGCCGGATTACTGATGCTGGTTTTTTTGTATCGCTAATTATTTTTTCCCCACTCATTACAGCCATGGAATGAAACCACTCCTCCTGGCCCTGATTATCTGATTGTTCAAAGCTAAGATTGCTGCGGGACCAACGCCTCCGAAGGCTGGGAAGGCCGTGGGTGATTCTCCACAGCAGCTCCCTGACGTGGGCTCCTTCGAAGTCGTGATTAATTTCGATTCAGCATCCCCTCCCAAGTCAAAGAAACCAGGGCACAATTTTCGGTAATTGGCACACAGATCAGGAACCGCACCTCTAAGGATCCGGGAGACGCAAACAGGGCTGATAGCTGATGGCGGAGCGATGCACAGACCGCAAACAAGCCCCGATCAATACACCCTTAATTAGCGTCAGGCTGATTACTTTCTGCATGGAAATTACAGCAGACATCCAACCTTCGCCAAGCAAAACATGGCTGAAGAGGGAGCCTCATGGACTTGGTGTTGACAGCAGAACAAAAACCACAAGACTTCAAGAAGAAATACAAGGGTCTTTTTTTAATCACTTTCAGAGTCAGTCACAGTCATGACAAGTCCTAATGGCACAAGATGACTAAGGGATATCCCATAATGCAATGTACAAAGTGTTGGTTTTCTGCAAATGCTTCAACACCACAAGACTTTCCAGGTAGCGCCTGAGAACACAAATCTCTGCGAGGAAGAACCTGCCGGCCCGTGTTAGACTGGGCTGACCGTCCCTCAAACGACACGAGCGATCTCACCCCTTCCAGGTGACTCCCAGACTGATTCCCAAAACAGTTAGCGACCGCTAGGACCTACATCAGCCGCAGCACTGGGAACGCGTACGCAAACAACCACGGAAAGGGCTCTATAAGGGGATCAGGGTGGAATATGGGTGGCGGATCTCGCATGGTAGATCAGATCCGAGCCAGGCGCTCGATGACCCGTCTGTAGTCTGATAGCAGCTCCTGGTAGCTCTTCTCCAGCTCCTGGTGCTGCAGTTCTGTGTCCATCTGGCTGATGTGAGAAGCCAGCTCCTCTGGCCTCAGACACTTCTTCATCTTCACTATCTCTCTCTGGTTTTTCTGTACACACACAAAGCGACATGCTGGTAAGACAGGGAGCGTCACTGAGATTAATGATGTAATGAGTAATGCAAGGAGCCCAGAGCCCCAGCATGTGCCATTGACCCCCCCCTGCCGACCCTGCCCCGCCCAGGGAAAAAGGGAAGGGTACTTGGTTAAATTGGAAACACCTGACCGTCCACGCCGACGTCAGCCGAGGGCCCCCAGATAACAGGGATGACAGGGAGTCTTATCATTGAACCTCAGGGGTGTTTATTTGTATGCAGCCTCACACAAGGAGCAAACTCATCTGAGTTGCTATGAGAAAGGAGGTCAGTGTATGATTTAGTTCAAGTCTTATGAATGCATGTACAAGTGCATGAGTCTGACAGGCACAGGAGCTAGAAAAGAGGAACCATAACGGATATGGTGCTGTTATCGCACAGGACCAGGAGTCCCCGTGCACAGCAGAGACCCTCGCCGCATGCACACACGCACACATGCATGCGCACACGCACACATGCATGCACACCCTAAGGACCAGACAGCATGCAGCCCCAGGAACCTGCCTCTAATAATGCACACATGGCCCAGGCAAGCGAAGCTCTGCAATCTAACCGCCGCCTCCGTTCCCAGGCCGAGAGTCGCCCCATCTGGTCTCCAGATCTCCTGCCTGTGCTCCTCCCTGTTTCGCGTTCCATAAACGTGTCCATGCCGCCGTCGGCGTTTACACCGGCTGAGATGCCGCGGCTCTCTCCAGGCCTCATTTACAATCTCAGTCCCATATCCAGACTTCATTACATATCCACGAACGCAGACGACAGAGCGCACATTCAGATCGTAAGTATATGCAAAAATCAGACACACAACATATTCAAGAACGGCCCCAAAACGGGACTGGAAGAGTCGCGAGTCCTAAAAGGACTCCTGCGTGTTACAAGGCGGCCCTGGGCATCTTCCCCCTCCCACCCATCTCGGCTGCCACAAAATGGGATTCCTTTCAAAAGCATTGTACAGTAATTTTATAGCATAATGGAAAAAGGCCACAGGTAAATACAAGTTGGGGTAGGGGGCCGCAAATGGATGGCGGGCGGGCGTTTCGAGGAAGCAAGCGGGCGGCCTAATGAAACTGCAAAAGCCCAGTAATGATGCTGGAACTAAAGCTTCCCGCGGCTGTTAAGTCCTGCCCCACGTTTGGGTTCCTTAAAGCGGCTGCGCGCGTTCCCCAAGAGCGACCCCGGTAAACGACATGCAAATTCGCCGGACACTTCTTCGTAGCCATGGGGATCAGGCGATGGGCCCCACATGAAATCTGTGGAGATCCCAGTGAGCACTGGGAGCCGGTTTACTTCTCCGTGTCTGCAGGGCCCATGTGGACAGGCAGAACGTCGGCCGAATTTCAGGGCAATTTAAATTCCAACTCCAGTTCCATTTCCTGGTTTGTACTGGAATTGACGAACACACTATGGGATGGTCCCAACCCTGGTGTGTACAGTCGACGTCACGCTCCCCATCCTGCCCTCTTGAACGCGACTAGTGGGATTTCAAAATCCAGGACTGTCCAATCATTCAGTGTTTGTGTTCTGTAACCTTGTGTGGGAGCCCATTTCTCAATTTAGGGGAGTAATAGATTTTTAAAACCGTTTTCGTACTAATATTGTTGACTAAGAATGTAGGACAGAAAAGAGATTATTAAACTGTTCAACTTCAACACACACAGGTGAGCTGCTTGCACTCTCCCACCCCCCCAGCTTAAGTCAGCAAACATACCTTGTAAGGCCCAAACAATCTCCGTTTGACCTCCAGCCGGTACGACCTCGCCTTCTCTTCGTCGCTCATGTCCGTCACTCGCAGGCGCAGGATCTCATACACGCGCCTGGCGTGTTTCTGAGGTCGACAGGGGATGAACGCATCAGAACCTGTGATGTGCATCTGATCTTTTTTTAATGGTGTGGAAAGAAACTTAAATCCAAAAATACGAATGAAACACAATTTCCAAGTCCACCAAACGCTGCAGAAATCCCACCAGTGATCAGCACTGTTATCCACAGGCAGTAAAGAGAATTAACTTAATTAGGCTTAATGAACAAGTCAAAATAGAGGTGCTCAGTCAGGAAAGGGGTCTCTCCTCTAGGCGAGACTCAGGTGCTGCGGGTACAACTGATCAGTGACTCCACACGGCCGACTGTAGGAGTGCCGCGCGGTTTGGTGCACGCGCACGTGCTTGCTCACCTTGTTTATCTTCAGCTTCTCGCGGGCCTCCGTTGCCATGGCATCACTGAAACCCTGGCTCAACTGCTCTGGGGCAAAGGATGGCAGCGACTGGCAGAGCTTGACCAACACAAAGTCTCTCAGCTTCACGTAGCTCTCAGAGGGATCTTCCGCTAAAAGCAGAAGCACCGCCGTCATTTTTATTACACGCTGTAAAGACACTCCAACCCCCCAATATTATATTAAACAAAGCCTCAGAATTGCGCCTTAAAGTTGGCTGTTGTGAGAATTACATACTTCTAAAGCAGCAGTGCGGGAATACACCTGGGAAAACAGGTGCCCAGAATACAAGTGATTCCCACGCTTGGGAGACCGGAGCGATGTGGCCGGATGGCCGGGAACGGCAGGCAGTGGGGCGGGGGTTTAATTCCACATCAGACGGCCTGCCTTCGGGGCAGTAATTCTGCCCCCTCCCCACCCCACGACCCCTTTCACCCTAAAAGTACTCGCCTGCTCTCCTTCCTCACTCGGGAAAGATGGCAAACGTAGAAACGCGCCAGCCCCGTTTTTAAAAGCAGCAGATTCCACTGCTAAAGGGACATATGATCTACACAGATGGTCCCTAATAGTGCATCAGCAGGTGCAACTAGTTTCTAGAGGGAGGGGTATGGTTTAGGGATGAATGAACGAACGTATATTCCCCTGGAAAACTATCCATTGCCCATTTCTGTGTTATGCATTGGATCTTCTAGGCTTTGGTCTTTGCTGGGAAGCAGTAGGGGGGTGGGGAGGAATCTGCCCCACCTGTGATGTCCTGCACCAGCGGAGACGTGCAGTAGAAGCGGTGCACCGCCTCTAGCAGCTGGGCCCCGTGACCTTCTCCCTGGAATGGGGGCAGCACCAGCATCTGGCTGCGTGGCAGAGCGGTGGGGATGTGTGGGGGGGGGAGTGTGTGAGAATAAAAAAGCAGGGGTTAGCAGACTTTTGAACGGCCATCAGCACTAGAGACCATCAGCGGTGGCTTTATAGCTGCTAGAGAAACACAGCAAACGCAAAACAGCCCAAAACCCTGATTGCCAAAAACAAGTACCGGCCCTTTAAATCCCAATAACCCACTGGCAATGCTCATCTAAACATTAAATAAACAACAAACCCAGGTTCCCGCTGCTCTACACTCATAATGAGTAATGATCAATTAATAAGATCACTCTCCTCATAATGATAGTTTTATTCGATTATGCCCATCAATGCTTTTTTATCACGATTTTCCAAACTACTTTGACTTTGTGCAATGTCAGTGAGAACCGGGTTTACAGGACACACAAGCCGGTGATTTGGAACAACAGAGAAGGAGATGGAGATGCATAATCCCCCCCCCAACTCTGCAAAGAAAAGGAGGGCTTATTGAAGCCCGGCAATTACCTCACGCGGGGCCGGGTTTTGTCTGGGTACACGTAGTAATTATACACTGTCATGTAGGCAGCGGTGGCGTACAGAGTCTCTCCGTCCTTATTGTACTTCTCGAATCTGTGGACGGAGCGTACAGGCGAGCAGGTCAATCGCGGCCTCGTCCCCGACGCCGGCGCATGGCAGAGGGCCGCCCTGTAGGTACACCTGCCGCAAGCTGAATGTATAATGTACTTAATTGGAGCCCAGCAACTTAGGCTGGGGGGGGGATGGGGGTCTGACCTCTTTACATCACTTCAGTCCATTTGCCCATTGTGGGCCTGAATAGAGACCAGGGCAAAGAAAACAGCGGCAGAAGCACTTTTTACTGTTTAAGCTCCATTCACCCTTTCAAAAGACAACAGCATTCAATTCAACTCCTGGCCTGGAAAAATAAGGGGGTAAAAGAGGCAGCTCTCTCTCGGCAGATCAACAATGCCCCCGCCGTTGAGGGGGGACATGTAATTAACCGGGCCTGCTAATTGGTGGCAGGGTGAACAAAAGGGGGCGCCGGTGCGAGAAGGGTGGGGGGTGATCGGGGGGACCCACACGAGGAAGTAGGTCCAGCGCTCGTCGTCCACGTCGATGAAGCTGGCTGTCTCGATGAACCACATGAGGAAGGTCTGCAGCCGTGCGTGGAATTCCCGGAAGCCAGGGCACGCCATGTCGGCCTGGGGGGGGGGGGGGGACGGTTAACGTCGGCCGGAACGGCAGCTGACTGTGCATGGAGAAGCATCCGCACCTGCAAGGGCGGCCCACCTTGTAGATCTGGTAGGTGATATCCTCTCCGTCTTCCCCACCGTGCACCATGTACGTGTGTAGCAGACTCCCAAACGGCCGGAAGTTGGCCTCCTTCTCCAATAGCGCCACAAAGTCGTCCGTGTTGCTGGTGAAGCCCGGGGGAATGATCTCACGGATCTTGCCTTCCACGTTATCGGGCTGGGGGATGCGTGTGACAGCCGCGTTAGCAGAGAGCTGGGGTGACTACGCAGCTACACCACGGTGAATCTACCGGGCAACGTCTCTAGCCGTTTTCAGCGTACTGGGCAAACAGGAGACGCTGTTTAAACCTCCCTAGAGTTTTGGACCCTCAGGAAAAAAAATAAATAAAACCTACAGAAAAAGAAGACGGCTGTAATCCCATAACCGCTGACGGACAAATGGGTTCAAACACTCCTTTACTGACAGGTATATCTCTGCCATTGTAACATTCCCTGCAATGAGAACGCAGTGAAGAAGCTGCTGTTGTTCGCCCATTAGGGTACACTCTAGGCGTGACTGACAGGCGGCACGTGGAATTAGGACAGGAGAATCCATTCCCCATGCCTCAAAAAGACAGGCCATTAGGCTATTAGGACTGTCGGCTGAGCAGAGCCGACTCGCCCCACCCCCCCCCAATACTGAAGGCCACTTAATTGAATACATTTACTACTTATCTTAAACCATGAATATGTGATGAAGCCTCCACGTATTTATGCTTCTCGCCAGGCAATAAAATTTAATGAATTAATCTGGATTTAACAAAACAGCCCCCCAAGAATGAATACAAGCCCATCGTCTCTAATAATCCTCGCCCGCAGATTCAATCGAGTGACTTGGGGGGGGGGGGAGCTCGGCCGGGTTGTTTGCATTGTATCCATTTCCACGAGGGCCTACATGAGGACACTCAGCATTTAGGCGCTAAGCTGCCCTTTCATGCCGTCCCGCGCCTCGCGATGGTCGCCGGGGTCCACGCAGCCCCACATTCAACACAGGGAAATTAAGACGAGCCCCAGACAAAATACACCACAAAAAGGCAATGAGCCGCACTGCTAATCCCCCCACCCCCCGCCTTGTCAGGCATCACCTAAATGTCCGGCTGGCAGAAATGCAGCTGCGGTAGAATGGCCCGTTGCATTTTTTTTTCTTCTTGGGGGGAGTCTGCAGGCTGGGGACAGGCAAGCAGCATCGTCTGGGGTTATTGGGACTTCAAAAGGAGGCTTCTGTGTCTTTAGGTGTGGATCTAAATTGCATTTCGGGGGCTTCTCGTGTTTGAGTAGCACCGCCAGGATGCGTGTTTGTTAGTGAAAATGATCTTAACGGGAGCAGAAAGTCAGCCTGGGAGAATTAGTGTGGCTTGATCTAAGGCGCTAAGGCGATTTATTATGGGAAATGCGGCACTAATAAAAAGGGGTGTATCTGCCCCCCATCTATGATGACGGTGTATCCCGATGGGCGGCCTACATGACACCATTAACAAACTAAAAGCAAAAAACATACGAATCTACGATTTGCATTCATCACAGCGACGGAGCACTCAAAACCCCAAAGCGCATGCCCGCATTTAACTGGAATGATCATAGAAATAAAATCAAATAGCCGATGGCTTTGACATCCAAAGGGGCTCTTCAACATTTTATTGAATTACTTTTAATATTTTTTTTGCTCCAGAAACAACCCAAGCATCCAAACCTAGATGTTCACAGGCTAAAGGGAAATTAGCACTTTTTGTAAGCGATTCCACTACCTACTGCAGGAAAAACCCCCTAAAGACGCTAAATAAGACCTTCAAAGGTCTCACAAAAATAAAATAATAATTAAGGTCTACAATGAATAAAACAGTCAGACAAGAAAGCATCAGGGCTCTAGGAAAAAGTGTAAAGCAGACAAGAAAAAAAAATACTACTATTAAAAGATAAACAAAAACATTTTTAAATCCTGAGCTGAAATTCAAACTCCTTTTTGTGGGTGCCAAGGACCAGGTGCCTGTACTACGGAGCGGGGTTACTGACTTATCAGGGTAACTTGTCAGATTTAAGGTACCACAGTTTAAATGGACTTTATATTTGTTCACTTACATTTTTCCCAGACTACCTTAAATCCGACAAGTTACTCCGATAAGCCAGTAACCCCACTTCGTAGTACATGGCCCAGGTGACTTCTGAGCAAGGTTAACAATAACCCAGACTGTAGGGGGCGCTATTGCACTCATAGAAAATAAAAGTGAGGCAACTGTGCTAGGAGGCGGGCCTGCAAATGAGATACACTGGTAGCCCCCCCCCCCCCCGCTGACCGTGCTGCACAGGCACTCAGCCGGGTGACTAATCTCCCTGCGCTCATGGGGAGCCTGAAAAGCTTACTCCTTCAGAGCTGGGACAAAGGGGGAGGGGGGGGTGGGAGTTTAGCCTCCCCTTCCCAGGGGGCACGTCGGCCTGATGGAACATGAGATCCTCCACAGTGCTGCTGGGGGGTGGGGGGGGTACAAACACCATGCAAGCCAGAAGACGCAGCATTAAGGAGAAGCTGCCTGACACCCCCACAACCAATCAAACATCCCACGCACATCTCACCGTGGCTGATTTCACCTCTGCCTTCTTACCTCCACGCAGTCAAACTTCTCAGAAACCTTCGATGTATATTTCACCTTGAAGAGTGTGTTCAAGTTTCCTGCGGTGTAGTACAACTGAATCTGAAGACCTTTATATCCAAATGCCACTTCACTGTGATAAAACAAACACACAGATTTCAGGATAAGAACAGACTTAGGGGTTGCATTACTGTAGTACTGTTTATATCCAGCTCTTGAATTCAATTTTGGAACAGCTGCCGATGCTTTTTAAAACAAATTCAATGGAATTAGTAAGAGAATGAATGAATTCTGCTATGACTATGGCAAGAATACTGCTTTCCTGATGTCAGATGTAAGCATTTTTTTCTGCCCCACCGTCCCCTGAAAGGCCCACACAGCAGCCCCCCTAACACCGCCCACTCTTCAGCACAAGTTTGACTCCAGGCTCCACCCATTCCTGTTGCCAGGGGAACCATCCACAATTCCCCCTAACTTCTTGAAGGTACAAGGCTTTATATTTTAAAACTTTTGTTCATATCCAAGAAAAGACATTCTACTTATGAAGGTGTCTAAAAAGTAAACGGTGTCCAAATTATCTAATCGCTTCAATTAGTTTATGAAGTACATTTTACAATGCAGCATTACAAATATCTGATAAAGTGACAGCTATAAATTTGTGGGGTTCTGCATAATTATTGTTTTCCTGGCTCAGTTACACTGGATGAAACAGACGTAAAACACACTTGTATGAAGATTAATTGCATGATGAGTCAGGAGACAGTTCAGGGTTGTACAGTAAGGATGCTGAGCTCTGTTTTCAGTGTAACACATTACAGCAGTGTTTTCCAATCCGGTCGTCGGGGACCTGGAGCCGGGCCACGTTTTTACTCCCTCCGAGGTAGTTTTTACCCTCTGCCAGACACCAGAATCTGAGAGGGAGCAAAAACGTGGATCAATGGTGGGTTTGAATACAAATCCAAAGCAAGATTTTGTTTCAACCAACCAGCTGAGTACTGAGTGATGGCGATTCTTTATGCTCAACTGGTTGGTTGAAACAAAATCTTGGTCTGGATTTGTACTTTCTGGACCTGAAATCTCCACCTCTGGAAACTATACAAATTAGATAAGTGTCTTCAGCAGAAAGATCTGTAAAGAATCTATGGGCTTTTGAGTTTCTGACATGACCAAAACCAGTGCGAAATGTGAGCGTGGTACCGCCCCAGTGTGAAATGTGAGCGTGGTACCGCCCCAGTGCGAAATGTGAGCGTGGTACCGCCCCAGTGCGAAATGCGAGCGTGGTACCGCCCCAGGTGAGAGGGCAGTGGGATCCCAGTGACAGAACATACTCATCTCCATACAGCTGGTGACTATACTCAGGGTGGAACGTTGTACTTTCGTCTTCCACGTCCTCGGGGAAACGCACTGCAGAGGGGCGGAGATAGGGAGTGAAATACTCTACGTAAATTTGTACAGTGTGATACGCAAGTCTTAAGAAAAAAGCTCTTGTAGACACTCCTGTTAAACTAGGCACTTTCCCTCACAACCAAGCAACATGCCAGACATCTGACAGAAATGCAAAACTCAGACGGACGTCTATGTACCAAGCTTCAGGCATATCGCTTCATTTGTGTCACATTTGTATTCGGCCAATTTCTTCTCCATCGCATTCATCCCTGAAATGCAAGAGACTGAATGTTAATCTTGCAATTTATATGTATTTGAACAGATTTTGTTTTTGATAAATATTCATGCAGTAGTTTGAAGAGAATCAAAACTAGTCTAAATAAAATCACAAGCAAGCCATTTGGGAGATGATAATCTCTTTCAGTCTAGCAGACCTATATGAGTAACGGTGGCAAAAAAAACGGCAGATTCGCACAATATTCACAAGTTTAACACTTTATATTTTCAGATCTGTCTGCCCCTTATTCTTGTTCACCCAGCTGGATAAAACGAGTCCAGCACCTTAAAAAAAGGTAAGCACCGGCTTGTTCCCTAATATGCGTCACTATCAAAGCGTCCCGTTAAAGTATGAGCATTAAAAATCTATTTAATGCACTGTCGGTGTTTCCTATTGGGCAGCAATATAAAACAACACGTGAAGACGGGTGAAACCGCTCGTTCTTAATTATAGTCTATAAGTTTACACGTCAGAGGGCGTGGTCTCAGAGCGTGGCACCGTCTCTACGTGCAAGTGACAACAGACTAAGAATCGTTTGCAGTCATAATACTAACAGCGGGATGAAACAACGTAACAGTACTAATACATCGTAATATTAAAAAATATCGCCTGCAAGAATTGAAGAAATTTTTTTTTCGAATTGACCATTTGTCCATTTTGCCAGGTTTTGTCAGCTATCCTAGTTTCCTACGAAATATAAGGAAGCTTTTTGATGAACATGCTGATTGAGCAGCAAAGGTAATAGATAGCCAGACATTTACATTCAAAGAAACAGTACAGTGGATTCGCTATTATTTTAGAGGTCTGTATTTTAAAGGTCTGAAGCGGCTTCTGTGACGCCAGCTAACTGGCTAGCTGCGTAGCCATCACTGCATCACACCAAGACAATATAAAACCCAAAACTAACCTAAAACCCTCAAGCTGGAAAATAATATACATACAGCAATCTACAACGATAACGCACTGCAAACATGACGAGAAAACTGGCAAAAGTATTTTAGCCGAAATTAAAGTTTTTTTTCTCATCCGTATAACTTACCCGCCATTTCGCTAGACTGCAGACGGGAAGCGACACAAACCGCGCGGCGTAGTTTACTTCCTATTTACTCACGTGTTTCCGTTTGCTGCCGGCGTCTACCGTAAATTCACATCAAATGCGCAACAGCGGATTATTATACTATCCACACTTGTGCTTGGGTTAGAAAAATCAAGCGAATATGAGATACCTTGAAAAATTTCATTGAAACTTTAAATTGTCCACAGTATATTTATTGCCATTTATAATATTATATATAATTATTAGATATGGTATTAAAAATATATCTTGCTTTTGTGTAATGCACTACATATAAAGTAATGCTATCTATACTCCGCGGTAACAGCACTGCGGCTGAGTGATTAGCCCTTGAAGTCCACGTCTCTGTCGACGGCTCTCGCATGTGTGCCGCGTGGGTACTCTGGATTTTTCCCCTTCCCCAGTATAAGCGGTTATGGATTGATAGTTTTTGTTTTTTCAACAATAGTACGTGCAGATAAAGTAAAAATTAAACATTTTGAATTCTGTTTTTGGTATTGTATTTGACAAAGAATAACATAAATCAGACAGAGCGGTATTAGTGTCACAACTGGATAATGTAGTCTAAATGTGAATACGTATATTTTATTATTATTATTATTTGCAGTCATCAGGGTTTTCGTAGTTATTTGAAACAATATTTATCATGAGAAGAACAACTAAGGAAGAAGGATACATTTTAATTCTTTAAGTCCATATCTGACATATTGCGTATGTCTGATATATTGCTTAAAATGCATGCCATGCAAAGAGTCTGGTCATAAAGAAATCAGAGGGGTGCCAGTTTCCATATTAATGAAAAACAACACTGAAAAAACATATTTAAAATTCTTTATTTCAAATAGGTATAGGACACAAGCAAAGAAACACAAGATGTCTCAATCAAACTCACAGGCCTATATTCAACTTCATTTCGCCCCTGTCAACAGTTTTGGAAACTAATTATTTGTGGAATCCTCCCACGAGTCAAACAATTACACAATTACTGATGGCAATGTAATCTAATCAGGCTTACAGAAAACAAAGCAAACAGATGAGTGTAGCCTGTGTAGGGCCCTTACAAGTATCATACAAACACTCAAACATTCAGTGAAAGTGGGATTTCTAGAAAGTATTGATTATTTACACAGATTCTTTCTGTGTGCACATTCCACGAGAGGTTCAGATGCTCGTGTTTCACCTGACAGTCATTTCTTCTGCATGAACTGTTTACATCGGAGCTCTGTGATTTGCTTTGTCAGGGGGTCCGATGCTGCGGCTGCAGAGATACCTGGGGATAATCCTCACAGTCCCATTACTTTGCTGTCACTGTATCTGTAACATGACGTAATGCACAGGCCCGTCGCGACAAGGCAGGCAAACCAAGCAATTGCTTGGGGCCCCGAGCTGGCCTGGGGCCCCAAGACAAC
>JAABNX020000040.1:10715982-10727333 GCA_015163995.2 Mormyrus lacerda
ACTGGTGGGCTGGTCAGTGCCGGTAAAGTATGGACCCCCCCATCCGAACGAAAACCGATATTTGCATCGGTTTTGTCCACTTGCCAGATGTGCCCTCCTTCCACGGACTGGTAGAACAGGTTTCTGTTGTACAGCGCAGTAACTTGTCATTAATGCAGTTTGGCCTATCTGTACCGAGGTTTACAAATTGCGCTTTGATTCCAGCAAAAAATAGTCTATTTGTTGATTGTAGATCATCTCCCTCGCTTCTGTTTCAGGTGCCCTGACATTTATTGGTTATCGATTCCTTTATTTTATTGGTCGTCACCCTCTTGTCTCATTTCCTTTGTCCAATCACGATGTCTGATTTTCCTCACACGGTAGCAGTAGCTGCTTCTGGTGTTTTGCTGCGGCCAGCGTTGTGTAAAATGTGTCGCGCGGGTCAAGCGTGTCATAGCTACTTCTCCATAATTATCAGGACGACGGTGCGGCGTTTTTATGCCGCGATTATTGTTGTGCCACTTTCCTGTCATTGCTGGGTGGGGGAGATTTTTTTTCTTATTGACCCGACCTCAAGATTAATAAGTGAAAGTTTTGGTGAGAAAATTAAATATTGACTTTTTGTGCTTATGACACAGAATGACACTACTTTTGCATTTTGTTAATTAGATTTATTTTCCAAGTCTGGTCCCTTAATTTCAGTAGTTTGCTCCGATTTATAATGTTCTTTTGCTGGTGAATTAGAGAGACGCTACAATCTGCCAGAGCTGTGGATGTAAGTGGTTTAAATAAGTGTTTGAGTCCGTTGTGGTGGTGTTGTTGCAGAGAATGTCCGAGACATTTTCAGCCAGACCACGGTCCACCAACACATCCCCTTCAACTGGGACGGCGAGTTCATCAGGCTGCACTTCGGCCACGACAGGAAGAAGCACCTTAGCTATCTGGAGTTCACGCAATTCCTGCAGGTGGGGGCTGTGCGGGGGGGTGGTTGTGGTTCCTGCTACAGATCAGTAGTTCTCTACTGGTTTAGCCCCAACAATTTTTTGTAAAATTACAAATGAAATGTACTTCACCAAAAAATAGTGCAGTGATAATAAATGGGCTGTTATGGGTTGGCGCCGTGTCCTGGGTTATTCCCTGCCTTGTTCCTGTCGCTTCCGGAAGAGGCACCGGACGCCCCGTGACCCCACATTAGGCACCCGACGCCCCGTGACCCCACATTAGGCACCGGACGCCCTGTGACCCCGCATTTCACAAGTGGGTAATAGTGAATGGATTGATAAACGGAATGACAAGTGCAGTGCAGTAAGAAAATGCCTTTTCACATTAAAAAAAAAAATAAATTCCACCACACACTTCACAACACACCAGTGCTGTGACTAAGGAGCGGGGGAGGGGTGATGGGGGAGGGGGAGGGGCCATGCGGACTGCAGTTACCCCCTCAGACTCATACGGGACACGTGCTGCAGCACTATGAGGTTGGTACTGGCAGGAGAAAGCGAGGATTCCAGCAGCCGGTTATTAAAATAGTGAAGCAGCCCTTTTGCGAGTCTGTACTCCTTTTATAGAGCCAGTAAACATACAGTATAGCCGCATGTGCCTGGGCTGAGCGAGAAGCCCCTTGGGCGCGGTGTCGGCCCCGGTGGCCCTGCCAGCGCGTGGCGGGCGATGGTGGGTGGCACTCGCTGTCTGAGATGATGTGAACCTCTTTATGGGGTTGGGGGATGTTTGGGGTACCTGGAGATTCTTTATCTCCAGTGTGTTTATAAGATTATGATTAAGATTGGCTTTATTGATCCCCGTTGGAAATTGTGGTGCACACGGCTGCGAGAACGTAGTGCACAGATGACCAGACATATAGTGCCGAACAGATGAAGTCTTAAGGTAGTAAACATGGTGCAAACAAATTCAAAAAGTACATGAACAAAATGAAAAATGAAAATGAAAAAACAGTGTTGGAATATGAACTAAATCAATATTAAAGATAATAAATTAGCAATGGTAATCCAGATAGCACCAGCCTTGTACTATCACAAAGGTGGGTGACATTGCTGGCAATGTCTGATTTTCATATCGGTCACTTTATCTCCATTGTTGGAAAGATGGCAGCTGAATAGTGGCTGGCCAGTGCGACGTGACCCCCCTCTGCTTCGACCTTGGTCATGTTCTCAGGTCCTCTGTGCCCCCCCCCCCTCCGTAGGAGCTGCAGCTGGAACATGCCCGCCAGGCCTTCGCACAGAAGGACAAGAGCAAGAGCGGCGCCATCTCCGCCCTGGACTTCAGCGACATCATGGCCACCATCCGCCACCACATGCTGACGCCCTTTGTGGAGGAGAACCTGGTCTCGGTGAGTGGGCCGCTCAGGTCTCCGGGGCGCTACCCTGGGGAACACCCAGACGGCAGCCCTGCCATCCGTATGCCTGTCTCGGACAAGTCGAGTCAATCACATGATTACAGTTCGGGTGAGGCTGGGAAACTGACCGTGGAACGCCTTCCAGTCCTGGCAGCAGATAATTACCAAGGGGGAAGAAGAAACACATACTGATCCGGTAATTTCTCAAGGGCTGCACTTCTGTTTCCTGTTATGAAAATGTTCAGTGGATACTTCCTTTTTAAAGAGGCACCTTGTCTCGCTCTTCTGCTTACAGCTATGTAGGTTTGCAGGTATCTTTTTGTTTTAAATTAGCTATTGAATTGATCATTTCTTTCTCAAAATGAAATACGCCTTTTCCTCCTGCTTTGACACCTCCCAGGCTGTAGGGGGCGGTACATCCCACGTGGTGAGCTTCTCCTACTTCAATGCCTTTAACTCGCTGCTCAACAACATGGAGCTGATCCGCAAGATCTACAGCACCCTGGCGGGCTCTCGGAAGGACACACTCGTCACCAAAGGTACCTGCCCTGTCACTGTGCCCGAGATGGTGTAAGATGGGAGCAATGTTGCAATTTCCCGCTAATGGTAATAGTTCTCATGTGACCTGACACCACACATCTGTCAGACCTGATTGGACGATGTTTGGAGTCTTGGAAGTGGTTCTGGATCACGTCCAGGCCAGGCAGTTTGCGTCCAAATTAAACTTATTTCCTTTACAACATCAATAATGATTCATACGTTCTTTCACAGTAGACTGGCTGTGTGGTTTGCCTTTTCATCAGCTGCCAGGCCCTGTGTATCCACTACGTGAAAAAGGCCGTCCACTCCCTATAGCCATGAAAAGGTGCTTTCCCCACCCTGATGGTCCCCCCCCCTCTCCATTTTCCCCAAACCAGAGGAGTTCATCCACGCCGCTAACAAGTTTGGCCAGATCACGCCGATGGAGGTGGACATTCTTTACCAGCTGTCCAGCCTGCACTCACACTCCGGGTAACCTGCCCCTCCTGCTCGGTGACCCTTATCTGTACTATGGTGTGTAGATCGAACCCCCCCAACCCAGACGTACTTAATATTGCTCATGTGATGCAGTCTGGGCCACCATTAACACTTCTGTTTATTGGGTGTCTTTCTCACACACTCTGTAAAAGCGGCCTCTGAATGATGGGGGTGGGGTGGGGTGGGGTGGGGGGGCTGCATCCCGCTGGCGTCCTGTGTGCCTGGGGTGGGGGGGTGTTTGGCCCGTTTCGGGCGGTCTGCGGCCAGGATTGTTTGCCTGTTTATACGCACAGCATATTAAACCCCCCAGTTAAGAGGCTGTTAAGAGGCCAGTGGAAAATGTGACATCAGTCTCTGCAAGGGATGCTGGGAAGAGCCCTAACAGTGCCCCCTTTGTGGCCCTAGGCGGCTGAACCTAGCGGACATCGAGAGGATAGCACCCCTGGAGGAGGGAGCCCTCCCACACCACCTGGCCCAGATCCAGAGACAGGTAGGTGGAACACTCATGGAGCTCCTGGCAGACAGGGGGCGCTCTTGAGTAAAGCCCCTGAAAGCTTGCTGTTACACACAGATATACACCGCGACCTTTAAAGACACAGAATTGTGTGCCTTGGTAAAGATAACCAAAACACGATTGTCAGGGAAACTCGGGTACAGGCAGTTCTCAGATGACGTAAGTAGTCTGTACAAGCTCTTGATGCAAGTCAAATTGTATGCAAGTCAGATTTACCTTTCCATACCATTCAAGACGCCATTTAAGGTATGCATTGAATGAAAAGAGTGTAAATTTACTTTACTGCTGAGATAATGTGTCTACGTAATGGAATAGGTAAATACGTTGATTACTGTGGTATATAGCAATGCATCATGCTACTGTGAACACTGAATAGGGCCTAGTAATAGAGACCCTCTCTAAAAATAGACCACCGGAATTTAAGGAAAAAAACCCCACCCACCCACACGATAACAAACTCACCCCTGAGTATCTTGCTGGTGGTGAAACTTGCTGGTGCAGGTTAGAAGATTGATCTGCCGGTCAGATTTAATAATAAATTACTAGTATACATCTCGTTAGCCAAGGTCTTTTATAAGTAGCGGTTCCACTTATCCTGTATCTTACTGGACTGTCTTGTACCGTAATATAAAATGCTGTGTCCTATTTAGATTAGCCTTGTATTTTTAGATTATGTGATTATCCCCCCCCCAAAAAAAGATATGTTAACCAGTGTATCGTGCATCTCTAATAAAACTATATAATGTTTGCTTTTTTTTAAAAATTTTTTTATGAGAAATCAAAATTTGTATAATGCATCTGTGCATCTTTATATTTTTTATTGTTCTGCATAAATCTGGATTTACTTACGTGAAACGGACATAAGTCAGGAACTGCCTGTAAATGGTCACATAAATCTCACAGACAGGCGTCATCGTCTGTTACCTCACCGCAGTGAGGAAGGACCGCTCGTAATATCCTCGCAGTAAAAGGCTGCTGTTTTTAATGCAACGTGCAGCATGAATGTGGATCTGAATTGCGTAATGTGTTCTTTCTATTTTTTTGGGTGGGGGGCTTACTAGTGTAAAGAGCCCCCGATGGTCTTTATGTTAGGGTTGGGTCCAAATGAGATCTGTTCCCCTCAAAGCAGGTGGTTAGTCCTGTAGGGACGATGGGGTGGGTCATACGCCCAGGATTTAAACGGAAAAGTCTCTGATGTCAGAAGCGTCGTGGGGGTGGGAGAATCGGGGGTGGGGGGGTCAGGCATGATAATGCAGCAGTTCCCGTGAGCCTCTCTCTGGAAGCGGGTAATTACGCGCAGGCTTTGATCATAGCAGCTTTCTCGTTAGCCGTGTGCCCACGGTGGGCTCCTGCTGTGACCCAGGCTGGGAGGGGGCGTGGCCTGCTGGTGCCTGGAGGGGTGGGCCGGAATACTGTGCGGCACTGTCCCCCGCCGACGCTGCCACGCCGGTAGGTGCTTATCTGACTGCGGAAAAGCTGAAAAGCTAGTTACAGAGTAATGGGCTTGGGCTATAAGGGGCTGGGTACATGCGGGCAAACATGAAAGATGAAAGTCGCTGCCTTACCGAAGGGGGGGGGGGGGGATGCAGTCTCACATGGGAGTTTTCCAGTGTCGTTCTGGGGGTTGATGCCCTCACCCCCGACACTGGGGCTCACTGCCTTGACGTGAAGTGCAATCACTCCTGTATCTGTCGGTCAGTAGTTAGTTGTATGGAAGTTGATTCAAGCGCACCCCCCTCCCTGATTTGAATCCTGGTTTCTCCCCCCTCCCCATACAGCAGGCCTATGGAGATATCTCCCGGCCAATCTGGCTCCAGGCAGCCGAATCTGCCTACAGGTTCACTCTGGGCTCCATCGCCGGAGGTGAGTGACACATCCCTGGGTTTTGGGGGAGTGGGTTTGGGTAACCTGAGCCGGGCAGGTCGGCGCTCTGTGATGGGCAAGGGGGGGGGCTTTCATCCCCGCCTCTGATCTGTCACCCCACATTGTGCTACCTCGTCCCCACTGGCTCCAGCCTGTCGTTGGGGTCTCATAGTGACTCATGCCTTCAATCGCTGCTGTTAGTGGGGGCTGGGGGTGACCCATATGCCCAACCCCCCCCCCCCAAGACAGACGCTGACATACCGCAGTCGGGAGGTACAGTTAGCCTTTTTGATGTCAGACAAGAAGTGACACACAGCTGTTTATGGTGCTGGGGAGCTGGCCCCGCCTACTGTGGCCCCGCCCACCCGCCATGTGGAGTCACAGCTGTCTGACTGGCTGCTTTGTTACCTTTTCTTTGATCTGTAGGCGGTGACGGTATCCTAAATCACAGGCCTGTTTTATGGACTCTATATGGTGAGCAGTGAGTGTGTGTGTGCGCTGTCCCTGACCATGTGTCCCCTGTGCCCTCCCTCGTAGCCACTGGGGCCACGGCAGTCTACCCCATCGACCTGGTGAAGACCCGCATGCAGAACCAGCGCTCCACGGGCTCCTTTGTGGGAGAACTGATGTACAAAAACAGCTTCGACTGTGCCAAGAAGGTGCTGCGATACGAGGGCTTCTTTGGCTTCTACAGAGGTAATGGTGCTAGGATCCGGGCCCTGTGGGTGCTGAGATGACCAGGCCTCAATTAACCAATAAGGTTCACCCCCCCAAATTCTTGATTGATAAGTACACCAGTGTAGGAAAATGACTTCTGTAAGTAATCGAATAGAGCATGGTGCCAACAACACAAAGGTTGTGGGTTCAAATCCCAGGAATTGTAACCCTTCACTTTACTGTAACTGGCTTTATGCCTGTCATTCCTGTGTGTGTGTGTGTGTGTGTGTTTGAGAGATCCCATTTCCCCCTCCCATACCCCCACAAGTGGCAGACCCACACAGAGAGAAACATTCCTCCCCGTAGCTGCATGCCGTGATTGGTCAGCCTATATTCCTGTCAGCCCCAGTGAATGCTGGGAATATTGTGTGCTGCTGTGCAAACCAGCCAGACCCCACCGCTGGCATCTGTGTAGCTGTCCCGGGGTCCCGCCATGACAGGGCACCCCTGGAGCCCGGCATGTCAGGGAAATCGCGCCGCGGACCTGAACGTTTCATTAGCGCAGCCTGTCGAATGAACCAGCAGCCTGGCCTGAAACCAGTCTGGGAAAGTCATTGGTTCCAGTTTAATCCCTGTATTTAAAATCGCTCAACTGTTGGGTTAATTTAAAAAAATATAAATAGCATTAATCACCTCATTTGTCTTTGTATTACCTGCCTCACTTTAGACAAAAGCTTGTGCCAAATAAATAAATGAAAATGAGTAATAAATTAGTATCACCAGAAAGTACAGGAAAAATCTGTGCGGTTTTATAGAAAAAATAAAACTTAACAATCCCTATAAAAACAAAGCTGGGAATTTGCTGAAGGAAATCCAGGCAGTGAATTAAAGCTGGCATATGCTACATTAATATACGGATACGCAGGGCTGCCTGCTCAGGACCGAAGGGGCTCCTCCTCATCATCTCTCTGGCTTTTTCCCCCCAGGTCTCCTTCCTCAGCTTATTGGCGTCGCCCCGGAGAAGGCTATCAAACTCACGGTAGGTCTCCGCCGCGCCGGGAACATGCCCAGTAACAGGCGCCCGGGAGGAAAAGCTCTGGTTATCCACTTCAGGAGAATGGGGGGGTGGTGGTTGAGAGCCAGATTCTCCTCCTGTTCTGGTCCAGCTCATTCTTTGGTGTTACTCTACAGGTTAACGACTTCGTCAGGGACAAATTCACCGAAAAAGATAACACCATCCCACTGTTTGCGGAGATCCTGGCTGGAGGATGCGTGAGTTCCGTAGGGTGGTTCTGGGGGGCTTGGGGGGCAAACACCGATCCTGGTTTTCCTTGGTGTAGAGCACGGGTAGCTAATCTTACCTGCAAAGAGCCAGTGTGTGTCTGGGTTTTTGGGGTAACCTGTAGGTCGGCTGTTCAAACCCAGGTATAAGGACCCATCAGCCGATCAGTCCTCTAATTAGTAATCTAATTAGGGAGCTGCGGCGAAAACCCACATACACACCGGCCCTTTGTGGATAAGATTGGCCACCCCTGGTGGTTTGGCTAATTTTCTCATTTTTCCCGGATGTGAAATTCCATGCTGATAGCCTTTTCCACTGAGAAGATCTGATTGGTTTTCCCAGAATAGTTCACGTTTTATCCGCCTTATGAACAAACATAGATAAAGCATGTTAAGTTCCTTACAGTAGATCGACGGTAATTAATGGGAGGCAGGGCGGGGCTGCAGGGTTTTCAGAAATGAGCGATTGCAGTTCCAGCCGCTTGTCCTCTGTGTGCTCGTGCTCACCAGCGCCGTGTGCGTGTGCTCGTGCTCACCAGCGCCGTGTGCGTGTGCTCGTGCTCACCAGCTCCGTGTGCGTGTGCTCGTGCTCACCAGCTCCGTGTGCGTGTCTCTGTTTAGGGATCCTTGTCATTTTCCAAATAGCTCTCAAGCATAAATAAATAGGCTTGACCTGAGCACAAAGTACAGTACGGTGCTGTAAAAACAGTGTGACGTCATGGGCAATCTGCAGGGGAGATCTTTGTTTTTCTGATTTCAAAGGAAATGAATGGATTTGCGCTTTGTTTTGCTGTTACGGTGAAACGCAGATAAACTGAGCCGGCTTGCTCATTCCTCAGTGCATATTATGGACATAGGTAATCATTTGCAGGTCAGAGTTGTAGGAAGGTAGAAACAGGAAGTCATCTTTCTCCATGTTGACACCCTGCGTCTCCTTGTGGGGAGTCTGACTCTAAATATGTTAGTTGGTCTCTGAACCCAACAATTAGGAGCAGAAGTTACAACCCTGAGCCGCTCTATTTTTGTCCCGGCTAAATATATACACACACGGGCTGCCTTCCATGTCGCATCCGCACGGCCCGCGTTCTGAAACGCTGCCGGGAGGGGCAGAGCCATTTCTGCTGGCGGGTGGCCTGGGAGGAAGTGGCGGTCTCACGTGGAGGCTGGGTCACCCCTGAGGTCATGACCTCTGCCAGGCCCTAATCGAAGAGAGAAGCCCCCCCGGGGGTATGGGTACAGCTGCCCAGGGCCGGCGTGATTGAGTTTGACAGCCAGGCTCGTACCAGAGGCCTCACCTCTCGGTGCTGTGTGTGTAGGGCTGGGACACACCTGCGTTTAATAATCACCACCCCCAGGATGATTTGCATGGTGATACTGCCTTGTGGTGCCCCCCCCCCCCCCACACATCACGTGACCCCCATCTGTGCATAATATCATTTCCACGCTGAGGTTGGTAAATGGAAACGTGCTTTTAGTTTGTCCGGCCTGCCCATGCACAGGGGTGTGTGTCAGTGTTGTGTGACTAATGCAGATTGCTAGGAAAGATAACTGGGGGGGGTGAGGGGGGCACAGGGGACTTATGAATGAGTCCTCAGAGGAGGTGGCCGTGCCCCCCCCAGCCGGATCCGCCCAGGCTTTTTTTGGACCGGAGCTCGGATGTTTACGGAGGGAACCTCTGCCCCGTGTGTCACAGAGTATCGCGGCAGCGTCGATTTTAGATTTTCGACGCGTGATAAATGGGAGCCCAGAGTCGAACCCTGGGGGCATTCCTGCCAGGTCCCTGTGCAGACTGGGGCGAAGGGGCAAGAGGGCTGGGGCCAGGGGGTCAGGGTGCAGGGTAGGCTGGAGATGTGGCCCTGACCTCTGCAGCCTCCGCTCAATGCCTGCTTGTTCTCCAGCTTATCAGGTCTATCTGCTACAAGGAGTGTAACAAAAAATCCTTTAATTGAGTTTACACATCCACTTTGGTCAGATTTAGATCATTATCGGCCCACGGCCTGGTAGCTTTGGCAGTGGGGTGAGTCGGTGCAAGGCTGGATGCTGGGTACTGAGGCCCTGGGTACTGAGGCCCTGGGTACTGAGGCCCTGGGTACTGAGGCCCTGGGTACTGAGGCCCTGGGTTTGTCCTGGGGGAGGAGAGAAGCTCAACCTGGACAGTCAACAGTGGAAACACGGCCAGAGCAGAGAGCTTTATGTCAGGTAACTCTCAGTGAGGGGCGACTGAGGGAAGCACCCAGAATCTGCAGTGATTAGCTGTGGAATTACATGGATTTGTGGTGGTTGATTGAGTGGATGTGGGACAGATCATGGTCTGGAAGGGGCCCCCTTCGATGTAGGCTTTTCTCACGACCCCCCCCCCCCCCACCTACCTCTCATGCCAACTCCCCCGTACTGACATGTGTTCCTCTGCCCTCTGCTGCCCCCACCAGGCAGGAGGATCCCAAGTCATCTTCACCAACCCGCTGGAGATTGTGAAGATCCGGCTGCAGGTGGCGGGTGAGATCACCACAGGGCCTCGTGTCAGCGCCCTCAACGTGGTGCGCGACCTGGGCTTCTTTGGACTCTATAAGGTGCTTACCGTCGTGCACGCGACCGGCTCACGCCGCCTTCCCGCTCGGGCACGTGACTGCGCTACACACCCAGCATACAGCCCGAACACACACCTGACTGGCATCTCAAACACACCAGCCTTCTGCTAGCAATGTGCGTCGCAGTGACAAAGCCTGAAAGTCACTAACGTGTCACAGGCAAACATCAGCTGACTACATCAGTATTAAAGATGAGTAGGGGGGCAAGAGCCCATTGTGACTGCATAGTCATGAACGTCCAACACGTAATCGGTCTGAAGTCGCATAGCTGAGGGGGGGGGAGCTTCCTGCATTTTGGGACAAAACGATAGTGGTGGGAATGTGGGACATGAGAGGGAGAGTGTGATTATGTGGAATAATGACAAAAAAAATCCCCGTAATTTACCGGCGGTTCCCCTGATGAAGACGATGATCCACAAAGCAGAAGAATGCAGTTATCTACCAGGGTCTGCCCCCCAGCCCCCCAGCCTAAGCCAAAGGAGATTCCTTGAAGAGAAGGGAACAAGATTTCTGAAAAAACGGGGGTTTGCGGGGGGGTCACTAGGAGTCTGGTTAGAGTTGGTTTTATTAGCTGTATTATTTTATTTTTTTGGTTGCCTCACCAACCTACAGAATAGTAATCGTTTGATCCCCAACAGTCATGAAAACAGTTGGTATATATCTCCGACTGTTATTGTGCTCTGTGACATGATGAACGGCATCTGCCTTGTTGATATCTGCTCTCTGGAGTGATTTGAAGCAATCAGGGACTGTAAATAAAGATCTTCCAAAACCGCTGATTAGAATGCTCCCCAGACGTGAACCGCGGACGGCACCGTCTGCCGACGGCGGCTTTGACGCCGCGCCGTGACAATCACACAGTCAACCCAAACCGGTGTTTACGCCACTGGCGGCGCGCAACGGCAAATTAGCGCGGAGATTACGCTTCCTCACCCCGCTGCCGCCGTCCGAGCGCTAGCGGGATTTCTTGCATCTGGCACCATGTGTCCTCGGCCGCCTCCTTAATGAGTAGCAGACAGTAGGGAGCTCCTCTGTACAGAGTGCATTTCGTCCTGGTGATGTGGTACCTGAGTGTGAGCATTTCGGAGGGTGGGTGGGG
>JAABNX020000040.1:10744589-10756756 GCA_015163995.2 Mormyrus lacerda
GCGCCCTTACCGACCGCCCAAAGATGTGCTGGGCGCCCTTACCGACCGCCCAAAGATGTGCTGGGCGCCCTTACCGACCGCCCAAAGATGTGCTGGGCGCCCTTACCGATCGCCCAAAGATGTGCTGGGCGCCCTTACCGACAGGAGCCTCGGGGGTGATCCCCATGCTCTGCAGCAAGGCCTCTGCCTCCCGCCTCTTCTTCTCCAGGTCCGAGTCGTCCGGAAGCGGCCCGGCATCTTTCCGCTGGTCCGCCTGTGGGAGACGCAGAGCACGGACACATTCCCACACATCCTCATTGGATCCTGCCTGACCTTCGCTCACAGGGCTCCCCCGGGCCGCCTACAAGCTGGTATCTCCTCACCATTAAAGGGCCGGTGTTGGCTTTCTAGTACCAAAACTATCGTGGGGCCAAAGCTCATTTCAACCAAACCTAGATAGACGATGGATGTACTGAAACTCTTTAATGTTTTGAACATATGTTATTTGAGGACAGTCCAAACAGACTTATCTTCTGGGATCCTACAGACCTGTGAGGGTGTGGCATGAATCAACAGATGGCACTTTTTGGGTATTATCTCAAACATCCACCTGGTGCCCATTAGCTAATTATTCAAGTATGATTGTTTTGTCTCAATGAACAACCAATTGTACTTTTAAATTCACATTCGGCACCAAAACATTCAGATGTAGAACCTGTAGTGAGACTCTAATAAAATACAAACCATCACAGTTTGGACCTGGTCTCCATTATTTTAATTGGTTTACGGCCTTGTTTCCCAATCCGGTCCTCGGGGACCCACAGTAACTCCAGGTTTTTGCTCCCTCCAAGCTCCCTGCCATACAGTCCACATTTTTGCTCCCTACTGGGAGCTGGGAGGGAGCAAAAACATGGACTGTCTGTAGGTCCCTGGGGACCAGATTGGGAAACACTGCTTTACGGTGTCTGTGAATCAACGGCATTTATCAGAGGGCTGGCAGAGGGTCTGATGTGGACCCCACACCACCCAGCCACCAGCAGGAGCTTCACCTCCTTCTTTTTCCGCTCCTCTTCTTTCCTCTTCTTCTCCTCCCTGATCTGGGCCAGGCGCTGCTTCTTCCTCTCCAGCTCTGCTTTCAGCTCACTCTTGTCCGACATGCTTGCTGTGGAAACTGCGAATGGAGACACAGAAACACCATGTTAACAGACTCTTTCCCCGCACAGCACCATACGGGAAAGACAGGAGCTTGGTCACACAGCTCAATATGAACAAGCTATTCCTAGATCTGGAACCAAAACACATGCAGCCCCGCCACCCACAAGCGCTCGTGGCGCTTACCCACACTTCGATCTCATTCGCTCGATTATTTTGCTCATTGGTCGGGGTCAGATGAAGGACTTGCGGGCACATGCTGCCATCTAGACTTTGCCAGGGGTCTTCCCATTAGCGCAGCCCCTGACCACCTGGTCTGTAAGCCTCTCTCTTACACCAAAGCCCCATTCAGGAGCCCTTTGTGTGTCCCGCTCTGTGCCGCGGCCCACAATGCACCCTTATGGAGATTATGGGCATAATCTGAAGAGTCTCTTTGTCTATTGGCTGGGAGCGTTTAGCTCACAGCACCTGACCCTTTCAACTTCCTCTATACCAACCACTTCACTGCATTTTTCTTAACTGTGAGACTTGAAACTAATTAAAGTGCCACCTCTTCTGCATTAAACACGGGCATCAAGGATGTTTAAAAACCATATATTGCATTCAGAATTTTCCTTATGTCATTGAACATTGATGAAAACGAACCATATTGCTTTTTCCGTAAGTGACAGCTGTGTGCGACTCAAAAATTAGGTTATACAAGCTGTATTCAGCACAATCTCATTCATCACTGTAGAGAGAACAGCATGCACTGACATTCCGCCAGTTTAAATCACAGGACAAACTGTTTTATGTTCGGTTTAACTGATACATACACCAGAACAAAAGGGCATAGTGTGGTCTCTTGGTAATCACATTTATTGAGACGCTGAGGGCCGTGTTAGACTCCTGCTTTCAAAAATGCAAGCGATTGGCTGAAAATGATAAAACCATCACCTCCATTGTAGGAAGATCACTTACAGCACAATGGGATAACAGTTCCTCATAATGCCTAACAAGATGAATTCAAGTCAAATTAGTAGGTTCTAAGTACCATCACAAGATTTCATATATAAATTTTTCTGCTTAATTTTCATATATGTAAAGATCTTGAAAGCAGTAACACTACAGACTATAAAGAGCAACAAACTGAAACCTGCTTAATGAACAAGCCTGAAAGATTCAAATTCCAGACAAAGGGAACCCCATTCTTTCCTTTGATACGCCAAAGTGGCTGTCTAAGTACTACTCTTACGGTCTTCTTTTCATCTTTCACTCTAGCTTAAAACTGCAGTGCCATCTTGTGTAAATAACTCTGGCAGTCTCCAGTCAAGCTAATGACACGTACGAGTGCTACCGTGTAAACAGCCTTTAAGGCGCAAAACAGACGGGCGGGCACCGGTGAGGCGCCGCCTAGCCGTGGTATAATAAATAAATAAATAACTATATACAAAAAGAGAGAAAGAAGAAAAACAATGACTTCATGAATGACGGGGCCCAGTCTGTAAAAAACAAACAAAAAAACAGTTTGCTCATCTCTGACAAAATAACATAGTATAATGAAATTTGGGTTTTACTACAGAGTGCATTGAATGACATCACTGTCCCTGTTGCTGAATGACATCTGTCACTGTTGACAACGCTGAGTAAACAGACAGAGAGACAGACATCAGATAGATAGATAGATAGATAGAGATAGATAGATAGATAGATATTCTAGTACTGCATAAAACCTATCACCTATTCATTAAACAGCGCTATAATTACGGGAACCACCATATCAGATACGTAGTGTCTTTAGCTTCCACTTAGCATTATGCTACCAAGACTAGGAATAGAAGATAAATTATAATTTATTTGCACTTCAGGGATTATCTTTTCTTCGGAGCTTCGAAGCAAATGATGGTCTGCAGCCCCACCCAAATCTCTGTGTACTGAAGGGAAATCAGTAGTGATACAGTGCGGAAAAACACAAGTTCGCCGCAAGACATGATGCAATTTGTGTTTGTCTTAAACATATTTTTGGAGATATACCCTTCCAACCACAGAATATGGAACTGTTAAGTTATTATAAACCAATTTCCCGACAATAAATAAAAGCTAACTACTTAGCAACGGCTAGTCCAGACTTAGTCAGCTTCCCGGCTATTCATTAACGAACTGCTATGTGGAAGCTGAACGGCTAAGATAAGAACAATTATTAATATCGTATCGGCAATTTATTTATCTTGAACTAACCTGAGGGAACTCCTGGAGTTTTTTTCCACAGATGAATGTCCTTTGAATAAACTGTCTGGTAGCTTTTTTCGGATTTGTTACAGTGGTGCAAAGATGGAGAGTTACGGATTCCGAAGAGGGACAAACTGCACCTTGTGGCATAACATGTGCGCGCCCTAGCGGTCCTCGGGCACTCCGCGGAAAACTTATCCTAACAAGAGCGCTAGAATATGGGCCTGGTGTACCAGTACGTCCCACCTCTGCTCTGTTTTTATGTTCTCCTTCGGTTTCCTCTCGCAGTCCGAAGACATGCACTAACGCAGATGCTACATTGCCTATAGTAGGCTATATGTGTGTGCCCCTCCGGTGAGCTAGTAACACATCCAGACTGCCCCGCGTGTTTTGGGATTGACTCCAGGCCCCTTGTAATTCATAAGCAATTAAGGAGATAAATGAATAAATGAGCTGATGATTAAAGTTTGACGAAATTCTATAGAAATACCCGCGAGGGCAGGAATAGTTGCATAACATGGAAAAGAATTGGGGTCATTTATGAACTTTGGAACATTTTACACATAACAATTAAATCAAACTGTACAAATAAAACACATGCTATTGCAATATTCCGTTATTCCTTCTACATTTTATGTGAAACAAAAGGTGTTTAAAGTTCCGTAGTGATACACAGAGCAACCAGGAAAAAATCATTTTGTGATACATTTTATCTTCTGCTTTGAGCGCTTATACGCTCTTATACAGTCCACGTGCCGCAATCAGTGTAACGTAAAATATAATTAATGTGGTGAAACGACTTTCAATCTTTGCCGAATTATCAAGTGAAGAATCTTATCGGCTTTACAAGAGAACATTTCCTCTATTCGTCATGGATATTTTAACAGTGGTCAGAATCCATGTTAATGACATGAGAAATAATCAAGACGTCTGAAACATTAGTTTTGATCAATTTAAATGGAAAAAATGTGCATTTGAATTTAATTACCCTGTCAACCGTTTTGACAAGAAATGGAAATGAAGGATTCCAGGCTGCGGATCATCAGGGACACAGTAAATGTTTCCCAGCATGACGTTCCGTAAGCTCCTGACATTGAGCACAATCCACTGTGAAGAGCCGTATCTCTCTTGTTAAATCAGCCGATCCTTTCCAGAAGAAAAACGCTGCCTGTGATGTTTTGAAACTTTTTTACAGCCCTGGAAATGAACACTAACGAGAATATGTTAAGAGAACCGTTTATAATGAAATTCTCTCTTTTCATTAACTGTTATGCTCATCGTTTGCTTTCAGCGTAAATTTGCTATTTGATATGTAGAAACCTTTTCATTATTTGCATATGTAAATGCAGAGCTCTCTCTTTTTCATCGCCTATGAAAGTGTGTATTGGACGGGGGTGGGGTATTCTATTTTCAATGCCATCAAAAAAAAGTAGTACGATCAAAGAATAAAGTGGCTATTATTTGAATATATAAGGAATATCCTATGGGACAAGATGATTATCGGGCTCGGCACCGTGAGAAGATGTGAAAGTGCTGTTGTGACGAAAGAATCGCGTGCCTGTCAATCGGAATGTCATTGAGGTAAGAGGGGCTCGTAATTACGTGTCAGACACGTTTTCCGAGGCAGGCGAATTTCAGCCCTGGGTACCTCGATCAATTAAAAAAGAAAAAAAAAGGATTTTCAACACTTCCTTCGTAAGTATCTGATTTGACCGGAAGATATCTACGATTGAATACATCAATCCATCCATACATTTTCTATACCCACTTGTCCTGTGCAGGGTCGCGGGCACGGCTGAACACACTGTTACTGAGACAAGCGATTTTTGGTAATGGTACGGGCATCTTTGAATGATAGGGTTTTCACGACCGATATTCTCTTACACCTGCATCTTCACGGGCATCGGAATGACAGGAGAATTCAACACGGTCTTAAAATGCAACACATTTTTTAACGGCCAAATATATCTTAATAAAATATAATCCTTCCCTTATTAAATCTTCTCATTTACCTCACTGAATTCACCTCTTGAGAACAATAAAGTTCAGGGTAAGTTCAAAGAGACGAGAAAATAAACATTTAATTCTTCAGACAATCTTACAGCTTTTCTTTGGACCCCACGAGTGTCTAGGTGAATGTAGATTCGCAGACGGGCAAAGGTTGTTTTTAACTACTCAAGGGCGACTGACAGCAGGTGAACATATAACCCAAAAACAAGCTGGAAAATGGCAGGTAATTCGTTTTTGCTGGTGTTAGCCACCTAGACCGAACTGTTCCTTCTACCAGCTGCATACCAAAGGCAGCGTCTCAAATGTCCAGCAGGGGGCGTTATGACAACACGTCTATTTGGATGTGCTGCGGCCCAAAGCACGTGCCCACCTCCTCCTGATCTCAATCGGTTACTGGAAAAGTAACCACACGGATCAAATTTGATTTGGTATTTGGTAAAATTACTGGTCATTGCTGGCCTAATACCCACTGGTATCTCATGTATTTCACACAGATGTGACTGAATAAAAGAGTGTTAGAACGAGCCTCATCACCACCCTGCGTCCACAGCAATTTGAATGCCAGTATGGCAGAAACAGGTTTATCGGGACGAACTTGACCTAGAGCATTTTAAAAGCACTTAACTTATAAATAAAGTATAGTTACGTGGTAGATGAATTGCATATTTATAGGGAGACATTTTGAATGAGTACGAATTACCCAATGGCGCATGTTCCTGTAGCTGGGAGTCATCTGATCCAAAGCCTCAACGCAGCAACTCTGCTGACTAAACACATTTACAAGGCAGATTCCAAAAGGTTACATTACCGTATTCACATTGGTTAACCTAGACAGTACTCAGGTTTTTATTATAAAGCACGCTCAACTGCCCAATGGACACAATGGAAGTATTTGCGTGGAATTCTACGAAAACACGTTGTGCTTGCGAACCATCTAATTTTAAGCATTGGATAGCCTATTCACATCCGGTGAATAGGCTATATAATGCAAGGCTGAGTTACATTAACTTTATAGGACGTAAACCAATTCTGGTATGATTGAATCGTTACTTTAAATATCAAAATATGAATTACAGTACTCAGATTTAGAAAGTGATATAAAAGTGCTCAAGTAGCAGAAGCCAGTTTTAAGCGTTCCATATGAACCTTTATATGAATCATAAAATTTGAGGAAATAATCAAACGTGCCACCGATTCCTTGAATAAGACTGAATTCCGTTGCGATCAAAACGATACGAATCCGGCCAGACCGGCCAGAGTCCCACGCCATATACTGTTTTGAATTGAAAACCCGGGTCAGCACAAATGTGGCAGAGGCGAAATCTACTGCAAAAGCTGCCAGAAAGGAAAGCTGAAATTGCTTGTAATGCTCCATTTCCGGCCATAAATGTAATGCGCGGCATTAAAAAGCAGACATATCTAAACATGTAAACAGAACCGGAGGAATTTCGAAGTTGTGAGTCTTCAATACACATACCATAGCCAACTCTAGGAATTTAAACCATTTTAACACCTATTTTTAAACAACATGCATCAGCTTTATACGGCATAACAGCGGTGTTCAAAATCGTATTTTAAAGACATGAACATATGGTTACGCTGTTTGTGTTCGATTTTTTGGAACTCAGTCCATTCAATTAAACACTGCATGTGAAAAATATGTATAGTATTAGGTGGCCCATGTCATGCTTAACCTTCTAGATATACTGATTATATTTTTATGGGATCACATGGGATTGTTACAACATATAAATAATACAATATGTTTTGCTATATTATCTGCATTTACTTGGCTCATTTTAGATTTCGGCTATGGATTCAGGAGGTTATTAAACGGTTTCCTGCGTGTTTTTGTTCGTTTATTGCCACTCTCATGACAGAACTGGTCTGGATAAGAAAAGAAATTTGGACCCTTTGCAAAGGTTTAATATTTATTATATCACTATATGTCAATATAAATATTATAAGTTAATTTCAACCTTGTCTAAAACTCAGTGAAGATCAGTAACATGAGAAGCACAGCTAAAAATATATACATTTAGAAGGTAAGATATGCAGTAAGTCCTCCCCTCTGGAAGCACTTAAGGAAGAGGAAGAATGATTTATAACAGGACAGTACTGACTATACCACCGGGTTTGCCTGGGGAAATGCTTCATTAGCATTCAGTCATGTTGCCATGGAGACCGGTGTCGGCCATCCTTTCGTCCTCTTTTAGAGTCACTGCCAAAACTGCAGAAAGATCAAGCCTGGTCTCATGATCCCCTCCCCCTTCCAATCGCGTCATTTTAATAACACGTCGTTATAAATTCTCTACAAAATGAAATGCTACACATTCTAACTGATAAAAGCTGCAAAGATATCCTTTGCCCTAATCTTATATACTCAGTAAAGAAATATATGTTTGTTCTTCTTGTATACATTTTGCGCTGCGGTATATATATGATTTTTGTTTGCTATCCCTGTACTGAAAACAACTTAAGACATTTTTTTGGAATTGTTCTGTTATGAGGCCTGAATTTGAAGTTGGATCTTATGTGTCTATTAAGGGGAAAGACATGAAAAAGTATCTAAAAACTCTGTGGCTTAAGGCTTTTTGGTGGATCAACTCGGCTCATATTTTAATTTCTTATTGATTCAAATATTTTTGTTGCGCATAAACTGTCACTTCATACACCATCACCCTTTTGTTAAGTTTATTAAAATGCCCGTAACAGCAAATAGGAGCAGTTACTTTTTGTTTAGATGCGCTGGTGTCCCATCCAGGGTGTAATTCTCCTGATAAAGTTAGAAGAACGATGGATGGATAGATTTTGATGATGTCATCAGATGTTTGTTCATTTTTCTGTTTCTCAAAATTGTCAAATTAATGAATCAAAATAGCCCAAGCCTGGGTTTAGTGCATTGTAGTGCCTTACACCTCCAGTGTGGGGCGTCCTTGTTCATTGTACGTGGAGTTTGTATGTTTTCTTCTGGTGTCTAAAAACATGCGGTCAGGCAGCCTGACATCTTTAAATCGCCTGAACAATGGAGCGACATTCGGTCCAGGGTGCCCCCCGTACCCCTGGTCCTGCTAGGAAAGACTCCAGGATCACTGCCACATTCCTGCCTGGATTGATACATAACCCCCTCACCTCTGAACTTTATAGGTTATAAGTTTATAATCAAGGTAATGGATACCATCCCTACTTAGGATACCTGCGTTAGAAGCTTGAATTATTTAAATCTTAAAGAGACTTTTGTTTCTGTAAACATAACACTACAAAATGGACAATCATAGCCAGAGCAAAGTGTCATATTCCATTTTCCAAAAGAAAAAAAAATTAAGAAAGAGTGTAGCCTTTATGACAAGATGTTCACACTGCTTCATATTCATTTTCTTTAAGAGACAGAAAAAAAAACATCCATGGAACTGAGCTTAATGTTTACCAAGGCAGAATGTGTTTAGTGGATCCTGCCAAGTTTTGGGAAATGAAGGAGAACTGTGCGTTCTCGATACTGTGAAAACATTCTCATTTCATTTGGCCTTACGCTGCAAAAAAAAAAAAAAGTCCCAGGAGGAATCTGTCAGCTCATGTATTGTGTTAAACTGAGTCTTGACAAGTTAAACAAAACACGTGACAGCTGCAGAAATGTGTTATTCATTTTATCTTCTGATTCTGGGAACTACTTCTGTGTAAATCGTTTTCCTTACATCAGCTGCTAACTATTTCTGCGCTTGTCCTCATCGGCCTCCTGCCTTCTAATGGATTATTTCTCATTTCACAGATATCCCTAAAAGGTCAAATGGCAAATATACAAATTTGTATTGCCTGATTTCTATATATATGCCCGTATCTATGTGTGTAAATAAGAGTGCAATAAAAGGAAACTCAGATCTTACCTTGGAAATACAAGAACACATGACTCATATACTGCTCATTACAATAATATTTGTTCTGCACGTAACCTCTAATCTCTAATCTGGTGGAATTGACCCATGCAGGTGGGATTTGGTGTAATGCAAAGGGATAGACTCATTTTGCTAAATCAGGGCCTAAGAAAAAGCCAAAATAGGCAAAATTCTTGTCAGAGGTGTAATATTTTTGTGGCTTTATTGTCATCTGCGTGATTTTTTTATTATTATTGGTACTGCAATGCAACACACTGGACAAGTGGACTGATTACACCTATAGCACAAATTGAACATGTTCACAATATGTACTCTATGCAAGAAGTGCACATTCAATAGGCCTCACACAAAGCACATCCCTTCAACACTGATAGAGTGATAAAAACAGAGAGCTATAATCAGGAGACTTTTTAAAAAATAAATATTTAGCAACACAATGGACTAAATAGAATGTTTAACTTCAGGTCACGGAATCCCAGCCCTGGTCCTTGTGATTACATGCTCAAACGACACCATGAGAAGTGATTTACTGCGCTAACAAAAAATCAATTAAGATCCAGTCCCACTACACGCTTGAGCAAAGTCCTTGTGAGGCAGAATCTCACCAGATAGCATGTGTGCCCTGGTGCATAGTTTGCTCTGTGTGGGTCTGCCGCCATTATTTATGCATCATTCAGCTTCCTGGAAGCTCCTGGTCTACCTCTACTGTTTTGTCTTTCAATGAGTCAAATCATTTTCCAGGATTTGAACTTTCCAGTGTTCTCCACAGCAGATCCTTTTAATCACTATTTGACAAATATCAAATCTCCACCAAAACATACGTCACAAACTGCTAAATTAACATGGGATTTTATCGTGTAGGCGTCTGCGTGTGACGGCTACTGGCTGTTATATGAACGATATGATCAGCCAGGAAACGTGACTCATGCTATCAGAGATCAGGCCTAACATTGTGCCCTGAATCTCAACACGCTAGTGCCTTTGGTGGCTTTCTGGCTGCTGTCGGCATGGCCTCTTATTAAAGACTGTGGTTACTGACTTACGGACAAACAGCTGCAGTCGTTTACTGGCATGTGACTGTAGAGGACTAAAAGGAGTTTGCAGCATATGTTTACAACTATAACACGTTAAGCGTCGCAGTGGGGCGGCTCTGTGTGTAGCATTGCAGGTTTAAATCCCACCCGCTATGTGTGTGTGATATATGTCTGTTGGCCTCAATAGCATGACTTTTGTCATGTATTCCAAAAACAGGCAGTTAGGCTGATTGCTGTCTCTAAATCGACCCTACTTCAGCATTTAGTGTGCATCCATGCCTTGTCGTTTATGCCACTATGGGTTGGTTCCAGGTTGTGCAGTACTGAGTAAACTATTTAAGACAGGGCTCTTCACATCTGGCCCTCGATTTCAAATTCAGGCCTTGTTTTCAGTTCTCCCAGGTAATTAGTTTAATAATTACCGATTCTCATTGGTCTGAGGCTTCTCACCTGGCTCACAGGTAAAGGAAGGCTGGAAGACCAGCAGTGCTTGGCCCTTAAGGACCGTGATTTGAACGGCGGGGTTGAATATCCCTGCCTCTCCCAACCCCGAATTGGGCAATTTAGTAGAGAAGATGAATGGACGACCATGATTTTCATTATCTTATCTTCCATTTTACTCTATTTTCTATTGCATGAATCATATGAAATGCGTGAAATCTTTAAGTCTTCTTTAATGTGCAAGAAGCACACAAATACGGCTTGGGCTACCCAATGTGAGAGCTGCCCTTAAATGATTTATCAGCCTCCATTATTTGAGACCAGAATGTGGCTCTGTGGTACAGAGTTACTTAGCAAGACCTTCACACCCAAGAGCTTCAGATACTTGCAGACTTCCTCAGCTGTATGTGTTACAGATTTAACAAAATTACAAGTTTTATTGCTGTATTTTTGAATTATAAAGAGAAGGAAAAGCTTCAATGAAATAAACAAATACTGATTAAATGTGTCCAAGAAATATGAATTCATTTAAAACGACATTGTAATTTGACCATTTAAAGGAAGAGGATCATTAATCTATGTCGAAAGGGCAACCAGTTCAGTATTTCTCGCTCTCTTGATACCAGAAGCCTGAATATAAACACAATCCACATGCTTGTTTATCGATTTATTTAATGATTCATATTCATATATTTATATATTTTTAGGTCATACACAACTTTTTTTTTTACAATGAGTTTTGTTTATTTGTTTATTGTTTTTAATCAATCCATGTTCATTTTTATATCAACACATTTTTTGGCTAATATATTTTTCCTCTTATAGACTACAAAGAAAAATAAATCTAGCAGACTGCGGTTTTTGTTGTTGTTCTGGAGAAATTGTTTGCGTTTTGATTCTGCAGGAATGGGCTATCATAAGATCCCTAATTGAACGGGGTGATTCACATCTCCACGCACTCGTGTGTCCAGCACTTGTCTGTCGTTACATCATGATTTGTAATGTGTGCAGACATCTTTTGCGGAACAGCCAGACTGGAAGCAGCTACAGGTTGCGAGGCTTCTAAACAAAGACATCAGTGTCAGAATGTCCTTTTGTGGAGAACTTTTTGTCCTGAGGTTTTAACAGAACCACAAGGGAGCCATCTGTCATGTGGTCTCCGGTTTTCTTTGAGCCGTGGAAAGTTATTGACCGCCAATGCATCTTCGGATCAAACGTCAAGAAAATATCCCAATAGCTTGTGGTGGTTCACCAAATTGTCCGCCATCACTTGATGTTTAATATTCAGCATGTGCAGTGAAATAAAGCTTTACGTTTTTGTAACTACACACCAGCAGATACCTCTTCATTATCTTCCGCTCTGCTTCCAAAAAGCATTCATTCAATTCAATTCAATTCAATTTTATTTATATAGCGCTTTTAACAATGGTCATTGTCTCAAAGCAGCTTCACA
>JAABNX020000040.1:10759502-10770144 GCA_015163995.2 Mormyrus lacerda
GGCCTGGCTGTAAGATCCGGATTCCAGTGACAGGACACGCTGCTTCACGTCCTCCATTTTACAGCCGGCCTGGCTGTAAGATCCGGATTCCAGTGACAGGACACGCTGCTTCACGTCCTCCATTTTACAGCCGGCCTGGCTGTAAGATCCGGATTCCGGTGACAGGACACGCTGCTTCACTTCCTCCATTTTTCACCCAGATTAGTCACTGCCGCCATTTCCTCTCCAAGCACCCAGCAGGTGGATGAGTTTCATGCTGATTCATGGAAGAGGGTGTGGTCTGACCCTCCTCTTCGATTGGTACCTGACAGATCATCAATACTGCATCGCAGCGGGCGTCCTTCGTTAACTCCGCAAACAGAGAACAACCTCTGGCTGCAGTGGAGCAGTGACTGGACACAGACCGATAAGTGGTTAGCCTACTGGTAAACTGGCGATGACTGAAGGGAAAATTATCCATCTGAGTGGTACTAAGCAGACAGCACTACAGAAAAATAAATAGATTGGTAAATAAAGTTATGGTTCTTTGCTTGTGTGCCCTCTTAAACACTTTTGGTTATATCCAAGGTTACATTTGACTTTAAAATATGAACATTTAGGTCTGATTTTCTAATTTTATTTCAAAAACATGGTGATATTCTCAATTCATAGGAAAGCCTGTAGCATATATGAGGTAATTTGAATTCTGTTTACAGGCTGGCTGCCAGCCAGGACTCCCTGAAAGCCATAATAGATTTTCCTCTATCTCATAATATTTAGATTCACCCTCTTAACCTCTCTTTAAGATGTAGAAATGAATGGGAATGTGTCATTCAGCACCATGCAAGTAGTATTTTAAAATATAATTTCCCACATTTGAATGCAATACTTTGCATACATTAGACACCCATGCATGTAGTATCTTGATCTATACTGTGCACTTTGAATACTTAGTTTGGCTGTTTGATGATGCGTGTTGGGATCTTTGCTTACATGGATTGGCTTACTGGCAAGTTTGTAGACTGTTTATGAGATACTCAGTCAGCAAGAGTGAAGCGTCTCGACGGGTAAACACAGAGTACTTATCACAGAATAATGTCTAAGGCAGGTGGTGAATACTATAGCATGAATAGTGTGAGAACACATCTCACTTTGATTGGTGTAATGGTTTTTTTGTCATAATACAGAGACTCCATTTCAGTTTGTTCAGAGGCATCTTAATAATACAGTGAATTTAGCATTACTATCATCCAGTATTACAGAGTAAATGTATGACTTAAGCACATTCAGTTTATAAATATTTGTATAAACACACCTCAGTGCCTCAGTCCGATTCTGATGTAGCTTATGTGTGAACAACGTGGTTACATTTTTCCGTCGTGTACTATTCTCCTGGCATAAACGTCGCAACGGCTCGTTCCATGTGGAGAACACAAAAGCACAATATGATTATGTTATGATAATATGAACTGGCCTGCCGCTCTCAGAATACAGAGACAGATGCAGCTATTCAGCTGATGAGTCCAGTTACTTCAATTTAAATGTCAGCCTTTTGTGTGGGATTTCGGTTTTTTTGGAGAAAAACAAGAGGTTGCAAGGCAGAAATGAAGGCGTTCTCCTCCACCACGCACGCACATATCTTAATGTCTTATCTATATTCTTTCTCCTAGAGTCATAGCCTCTTATTGGCCTGAGAAATACCCCCTGCTCCTTCTCAAAAGCAGATAGATCTGCCATATAGCTGCTGCCACTGTTCCTGTTTATCATTTGTATGGAAAGCAGCCTCCAGCTGTGCAGGAAAATCCTTTCTTCGGCGTTTTTTCCCCGGTCATTTTTTTTTCCAGTGTATTCGACCTGTCATCATTACTCCAGATTTTTTGTGATTTTTTTATTATCATACCTTGTTAGTACTTATTTATTATATCTAGCTTATCCAGTTCAGGGTGTTTGGTGCAGCGGTGTTGTCATTTGAACGTGGGCGGGGCTAATAACTGCATTCCAGTGAACCTCCAGTTTTGGGATGAGCAAAGGCTAAATCAGACAGTGACACCTGAACGGGCTGCATTGGACCCTGCCAGCATGTGAGACCGATCTACTTAAATCTACAAAACAGCACTTTCTTGGCAGAAAGAGAACTTAGAAGATCAGAACTCATTAAGTAGTAAAATAGGTCATCTAACCATTTTCCATAACACACAGTGTGGGTACTGTGAGTCAGGATGCTACACCAAGATATGTGCGGCACAGGGTTAGGGTAGCTCCATCACAGGGTGCATTTAAAATACATTTGGAGAAACCAGTTTGACTCAGTTGCATAGGTTTAGACCAGGGGTCTCCAACTCTGGTCCTGGAGAGCTATTATCCAGTAGGTTTTCTATTTTACTTGGCTTCTGGTAAGCCACACCTGTTCTCAGGTGAACACCAGCAACAGGTATGTTTCATCAGTAGCTCTCCAGGACCAGAGTTGGAGACCCCTGGTTTAGACTGATGGATGACACACCATGATATTGAATACATGGTGAGAACATGGAAACATCACACAAAATAGACAGAAATCAAACTTTCAAGCTGAGTCTTTAGCCTTTGCATTGAAGAAACCCTAAAAAAAACAGTATGGGACTTAAAATTGATGTACTGGTTATTCATTTACAGCCAGCGAAAACAATATAAGCTTATTCTATTGAGTTTACAATTGAAGGGTTATGCTACGTGTCAAATGGCTAAGACAAACAAACATGATCCGTGTTCCTTCTGGATGTTCTTGACAATGTATCAACTTATAAGGCTTGTCCAACTGTTCAGTTCAGTCATTCCAACTCACTGCCTGTCGTGAAGTTACTGGGTGTGACAGCTGAACCAGTGAGTACAGTGACTTGGGTAAATATGTATGTGAAAGACCTAATTTGACCCAGGTGTTATATGAGGAGTGCAGTAAATAGGTGCTCTATTAACCAAACCTGGGAGGAGGAGCACAAAGGATCCTGGGAAATTCAAAGGCCCATTGCCCATCCAATAGTACACAACCTTTGTCTTCTATCATGTCGTAGTCAAGCATAACTAAAAAGTGACTACAACGGCAAGAATGCAAACATATTAGACAGAAGGCAATAGATACACGAAGGCCATAATTCCAAAGTAGGTAATGTATTTTTAAAAGATTTGGGCAGATATTTTTTTAAAGGGCTAAATGCCACAGCATTGGTCATCTCAGCACCTTGTGTTCATGGCTGTTGTTACAGGAGTAGGATGCTGCTTGTTGATTCATGAAGCTCATGTGAGCAAACGCAGAGATGTTTGGGACCAGCTGTAAATGGAAATAGTCTCTGGGCACCACATGTTATTAGCAGGTCTGTGGCCCAGGAAGGTGAAAGGTTTCTAAAACCAATATCTGCTTTTACAATTTCCTCAAGATTTTCACTTATAGCTTGAAGTGACATAATAATCCCCAAAACGTCTTTTTAATTCCAGTGCGACATTTTATTGTGATTGTTGAACACTGTTGTAACCTTTCTGAAAGGGTAAATTCACATATTTTGGGGGCACTTTCACTTGTAATTGGATGCATTTCACTTCAGCAAACCTCAGCTCTGAATTTATTGAATTATGAAATTCTGTGACATTCAACGAAATTCTGCTCATTTATGAAAAATGAAAGACTAAGTCATTTTTGCAAAATTGCCAAAAAAAATATCTTAAAAAATATCTGCTACTAATTACTGCAAACAATGCTAATAAAATGTAAATTACCTTGGACGCCAAATGTGAAAATGTAATTTATTCATATTTAAAATGAAGTATGTTTTTCACGTGTGCCGAAAATAATGAAGTAGAATGAAGTTGAATGACAAAAATACTCTAACACAAAGGTTTAATGTAATATAATTTTTCTTGATTCATCTCCTCAATTAATACAATCCTGTGTGATTTTCATAGTTCTTAAACGGTATTTAAATATCAACATGACCTTTTCGATGAACTGTTTCAATAAAGTAATTATAACAAATTGACCTATAATCACACACAAAATGAACGCATCAGTTTTAATGTAATTCAGTTTAACTACAATATCCGTAATGAATTTTAATTCATAATAAAATTCTGTATCGTGTAACCTATTTGAACTCAAATTCTCAATTCAGTTCAGAACTGACACCCAACCCTTTATAAGCAAGCACGACCCAACTTAACTGAAGTACAGTGTAAATCTTTGAGTAAATCTTTAAAGGCGGTATTAACAATTGCGTCCGTCCCGGAGCACTGTCAAGTATTTGAGGGAAGGACATAGGAACAGTAGTGAGGATGCATTGTTTTAAAGATTACTGCTCTTGTAAGTATACCAGCAATTGTCTTAAAGTAAATTTTAGAGCTACCAGAATAATTGATGCCATGCACATTTTATAGTGATTTTTACAGCTTATTTTAGTTGAATTTGTGCTAACAAATGTATACATAGTGGGCAGCTTCCAACAGTGTTCTATGCAGATAGATACAGTAGGACACTGAAATTATATAGCAATAATGTAAGGTATGCGAATATATGCCGACGACGATGGGATACACTAGTAGACTTATTATTCTAAAATATACATGCATGTTGTTCAATATATATTCACATTTAACTTCCACAAAGAAACTTTATATACGCACACATGGTTAACAGATGGGCATGTAGTTTTACAAGTTAGGCAATAGTTTTTATAGGGGAAAACTAAGACCTAACACAGCCCTTGGTTCTTTGAGATTCGAGTGCATTAACTTTTCCTATGATAAATAACAGAAACCTCGCTGGATTTTACCCTACAACCTACAGCGTATAAATCAAAGCATTTCAAAAGCTTTGATCCAAGCATTATGAAAATATGACAGTCGTGCTAAGTAACACAAGTTGATACGTCTGATAGATGTAATGTATACGTGTGTACTATTCATTTAGAAGGCTAATCTTTGTTGACGCTGGCAGGGGTTAAGGTTACGTCATATATAACGACCAAAATGAATTATGGGTAGAATAAAACGGAGTCAGTTCTTCCCCATGTGTATATTTTTGGAAATCGAGCTACATAGTTGAAAAAATAAACGTATATATCATAGCAATTGTGTACTGTGTATAGTAATTGAATACAATAACTATAATTAATTTTATCAATATAACTTTGGGGAAATATCGGCCAAAGTTATTCTTTCTATCAATATTTATATTTTGTCTGTGGGATTTTTATGTAGGTTATTTTTAAACCTTATGTTGGAGAGTGTCCATCAGGTGTTTTTAACGACATTTCTTATCCTGTCTCTTCAGTCCCACTTCATAAGCTAGACGCGAATTTGGTGAGAATGAGTAATCTCACAATCAGTTTTTCAATGCATTTCAATTCTGCCTGAAAAGGCACCGCTGGCGAGCCCCGCACACGCCATGCCACTCCGGAGCACGACGTTTTCGGGGCGGTTTTGTCTTTCTTTTTAATTGTTATTTATTTGTTTCTGTCTTTGCCGTCAGTGGCGTTTTTCGGCCGGGCGACGCGTGACGCTGGTCGCGAAGGGATCCGCTGACGGGCTGCTTCGAGACGCACTGCAGAGGAGTGGAGAGGTATGTGTCAAAAAATAATAATAAGATTACACATTAATATTAGCTATTATGGGATGCATTCCATTTGTCGCGTCCGTGGTACCGGCCATGCGATCGCGGGGTATCGTCGAAGTTTCTTCTACCATTGATGCGTGCGCCTGTTTCCTCTTTCGTCCTTAAAAAAAAAAAAAAAAAAAGTAGCTTGATGAGTGTCCAAAGTAACAGTGGAAGTGGTGGAAGTTTGGAGGGGACGCCATCTTGGTCCCAGGTCTCCGCGTCCCCAGCACCGGGTTTGCTTTCTCAGCAGCATCCCGCAGCGCCGATGAAGGCCAAGGAAGGTATCAGGAGAATTTTGTTGCTCTTTTATGCGGCTGTTTTCTTTCCAGGGTGGAGAGTTTGTCGGGAAATCGCAGCCCCCGGTTACGCCGAGGCCATGGACAAGGTAGCTTTGCTCGCTTACTGTACTACAGTGCAGCCAGTCAGTAGGTGTCTGCTCATTATGGAGCCACCAAGACTGAAGCTCAAGAGGCCGTGCGAGGAGGAAAAAAAACGCCTGGCCGTGTTTATTTGCACGTCGGCGGGCTCGGGTGCGAGAATCGGGGCTGTCCGATTGGGGTGGGGGGGTCTATTCCAGCATTAGATAGCAGCATCAGTTCGGGAAACCGGCTCGAAAATATTAGTGCATTCCCATTTTTAATGCTCGCTAAAGATGTGCGAAGATAAACAGGGTCGTGTCTTTTGACATTATGGAGGACCCCTGGATTTTGTTTTGGGAGAGTTTTTTCATCTTTTCCGTGGATCGATTTCGCGTTGCCACCGGAGCTGCTCTTATTAGTCAGCTAGCCAACTAATAAATTGCACGTCGGGCGAGTTGATCGAGTCCAGCGACGCGGCGTTTTGTGAGCCAGCGTAGATGGCAACTAGCAACTTCCTCGGCTCTTTGGCATCATGTCGAGGACGGAATATTTTCATTGCAGTAGGATGAGTAAAGTATGCCGTACACTGAGCACATAGGACCGCTCGTCTGTGCGACTACAGACAAGGGCAACGGGCTGAGATGTTTTTAAATGTAATTTTCTTGTTCCACAGTTTAACAAGTCGTATAATATCTACGACGTAATCTGAATGTTGCATACTGCCAGCGAAGGTCTTTCATTAGGGTGGGTCATTAATGTCGGCTTCGATGCTTTTTTGCAGCATTGGCTTAAACACTTTTGTAACTAATTTAGTCTACCTTTAGGGAAATACTTTTTTGTTGCTAAAATGGTGGCGCGACATAAAACCGGTGTATTGCTGTCCGTGTCAATGTTAAGTAGTTATAGAGAGTTTGCATCTGGCGTTTTGAATGTCAGCTGCTCAACCCCGTTAATATCATTTGAAGTGATTGTGCGAAATGTATTATTTTTTCTAAGTGTATTTTAAACCGCATTTCCATATACCTGAAATATATTGATAGAGAAACGTGCAGTCAGATAGTAAAACTAAAAGAGAGGACATGTATGTTGGGACTACACGGAACACGACATCGTTGCGTCATTGTGCCGCGTGACGTCATAGCCGCGACACGGGCTTCACCAACAAAGGCGAGGGCACGTGGTCCTTCTGCACCTGGCGCACGGCATTCTTGCGTCATTGATGGATGTGGATTTGCGTTCTGTTACCACATCCTGTATGCTTGGAACCACTTGCAACAGAAGTTGTGAATGGCTACTGACATGTTTAACGGAGGTGCCTTATTGCCTTATGAAAGAGCTTCTGGATGGAGTCCAGCAACTGCAATAAAAACAAGTCTGTGTTGTATGAAGGGGGAAACATTAACAGACGCTGTCTGCTTCTGTGTGTTTGTGTATTTTCCTGGTTGTCAGTCTTCAACAGAAGCATTTGCAAGTGTGTGACATCTACTTTTTCTGATTTGCAGTTGCAACTTGGAAATTGCAGTAGAATTCGGTAAAATACTTTGCAAGTGCATTTAAGTGCAAGCACAGTTTCCTCTCTGGCATTTAAAGAAAAGCCGTGTGCTCTTTTCTTTGTAGGTCATGGAGGACACATTGATGTTTTGAGCAAAAGGGAAAAAAACGTGGGCTATACAGTAGTGATGAATGAGCTTTTCTGTTTTAGGCTGTGCGTTTGGCTGACTGCATGTCGTAAAGAGCTGCTTGCATTTAAAATAATATGCAAGTTTTTAAATTCACAGTGGTGAGACTCATTGCTTCTAAGGAACATAGTGGATTGTTTGCCAATGCTGAGACTCCTAAATTTTAAGGATCATGTAAAAGCTTAAATTGGTACTGTGTAGTGCTGATACTTCTTGCTAGTCACTTCAGTTATGTGATTTGCTCTTTTTATGTACATTCAAATTGAAATAATCCCCTCATCGGCAACATAAAGATATTTACCATCCAGAATACTGATTTGTCTGGTTGTCATGTTCACATTGTGGAAATATTTCATATTTCTTTTGCAGAAATCCATTTTGCACAACTGTTCATTTAGTACAGGGTCATCTGGAGCCTATCCCAAGATGCACAGGGTGCAAGGGGAGGGGGACACTGTGTATGGCATGAGAGCCCATTCTGGGCGGGCGCTTACACACTACGGGTGATCTAGAGATGCTAATTTGCCTAGCTGCCAACCTGGGTACACGGAGGAGGCCCCTCTGAGCGCAGGGAACACGCATGCGTGAGTGGACAGACCTGCGTTTCAAAGATCGCTTCTTCCTGTTTGTTTTTTGAATCCCTTCCTGCCATTTTCTCTGTGTGTCTTCCCAAGCACAGACGCAATTGCCTGTTGTCCTGTGGTCAGCCGCTCGACTAGCCTGGCAGTGTCAGAAAATGTCTGACTGGGCAGAGAATGGTGGGAGATGGCACCGATGCGCGGACCTGATTTGGGCCTCGTCTGTCTGGACGCCTCTTTCTGTTTTAGCAGAGACCTTTAAGGGCTTCAGGAGGGTCTTCTAAGGGATTTTTCAGCGTGGGTGGTAATAATATTATTATTTATTAGGTGGCATGCTATTCATCAAGGGCTAATTGAATCTTCCTTCACGGGAACATCTTCAGCGATCGTGCCAAGCGCACATGCGGCGAGTGCCCTTATGGAGTGCGAGGATAGAGAATTGGACTTGTGACCGGTCCGTCTGCTGGTACCATACCGGTGCATTTGCTGAATTGAATCAGGGCAGCCACCTTGTTCAGAGGTATTACAGTGGATGCCAGCTGTTTGGACCCGAGATATTATTGCGTATTAGACTTCTCTATGTATTGATCTGCCGGGGTCATTTAGTTTTGTTTTAGAGCTGCGGTGTGAAGGTAATACCAGTCCTTTTGTTTTTAATTAGTATTATTTTTGGATTTTGGGGGTGGCAATTAACCTGAGCGTAATAATTGTGTTTACCACATGGTAAGACCTGTGTGGTCAGAATGTTGGCTGTGTTAATGTTGTTTATATTTATTAAATGTAAAAATAACAAGGTTTATGGGGATATGAGCAATTTGTGTGATGACGGACAAGCAGCCATATTAAGTGTTGAGGCATTATTTAGCTTTTTTTTTTTTTTGCTAGGCTGATCTTTGACACTTTTAGGTGATTTTTGTACGTATTTTTGTTTATTCTATTATGATTGATTTTAATCTGGACCCTTTGTCATGGTGCCCCCCACCCACATCGCTGTTAGGGCAAAGTTCAGGCTATTTTTGAAACGCAAACAGGCTTGGCAGTCATAGCACGGTGCTGCTTTTAAAGGGATCCTTTCTGCGCTTCAACACTTCAGGAATCCCGCTGTAAATGCTAAACTGGTCGCTCTCGCAGCACCGAGGAAGAATTGGAAAAAAACAACTGGCCGTGATGTCTGTTTCCGGAGGAAATTGATCCTCGTCACAAAGCCGCCACAGACGGCACCTGACTTGCCTCCGCCGGCCACTGGGATGGGATGGGGGTTCAGTGATGGTCCCACAGTGAGGTTTGTGTTTGCCCAAGAGCAGCCTCACACTCGGGGTCCGCTTGTCCTCCTTCTCAGACCCATTTAAAATCTGTTGCTGGAGATTTAATGCCTGGGTGGTGTAAAAATATACCTGGGAATTTAGTGAACATTGGCCACCACTCCCCCCCCCCCCCCCCACTTAGAATTTTCAGGTTACCTCAGGAAAGACTAAAAATGTAAAAATGTAATTTCTGTAACATTATCTTTGAATAAGCTTCTGTTGGATTTGGGGGCTGGGTGATTAGAATTCGGATAGAGGCACCATTTGCTGTGAGTGACAGATGCAGACGTGCGACGTGCGTAGCACACGTGCCGTGTGATTTCAGCGCAGGTGCCGACCGTCAACGCATCCAGGTCAACCCAGGGGCCGCCTCTCCACGCGCGAAGAGTTCATAAAGATGGGCCCCCTTTGCCTTTGCTTGGCATGACTGGAATCAGATAAGGACCCTCCCCCCACCCACTGCGCTGTTGATGGGGGTGTTCTTTGGGCGAGGAGGGGGGTGAATGTGTGAATGGTGTCTTTTCACAGGGCAGGAATATTGGTAAATTCTGTGCATTTTGCAAAGTTTGGGGTCATTTCATTTGACTTTTTTTTTCTCAACTTAAATAGTCAGTGTGACGATATGCTAAGAATCAAACTTTTGTTTAAAGCACTGTTCATAGAGATGTTTGTTTATATAAAAAATGGGATTCAAGGTTTATCCTTTATATCCTAGTCAGGCTTTTTGTGCCCTAGCAATGGCTGCTTTTAATGACTAAATCAGCACCATTTGTTTATTAGGTTTAGAATTTTCTTTTGTGAGAACAAAGCTTTGGGGCAGTGAAGGCAGAGTGTCATACAGGGTTTGGCCACCGGCGGTGCGGAAGGTACACGTGAAAAGTAAAGATGTAATTTGGATGTGAGAGACTGAGAACGGAAATTAAAAGAGCCCTTTGCTGTCCAGGTCTAAGGCTGTAGTCATGGCGAGTTTGAGGGCGAAAACGGGCCAAAACCACAAAGTTATTTAATCTGCTTTCTGGAACAATGGCAAGTAAACGGAATTATTGTTTATAGTCGTGGTCACCTCACTTTCCGTCGGAACACGCCCTGGCCCCACTCCCGCTCCTCAAACCACCCAGATCGG
>JAABNX020000040.1:10772178-10786483 GCA_015163995.2 Mormyrus lacerda
CTGACGTCACACCTGAAGATACGACCTCTCCGCTTTATTATGTTATTTGCAAGTTGATCTAATGTTTCCCTTCAAAAAATGGCATCTAGTGACTTGACATCGGTTCTTAATCACTGTCTCCTGACTTCCACTCCTCCCTTCCCGTCCATCTTCAACAACAGTATTTCCAGGCAGACAGACGGTATTGAGTTGGAGGACATGACAAGTAAAATGATTCCATTTCGGTTTCCTCAAGTACAAAAAAGTAACAACTTCTGTAGTTCATTGTTTTGGTGCAGGTGGTGGGGCAAGGTGTCCAATTAAACATGCAGTCCTGACAAATGTACAGAAAACTGCAATAAAATATAAATAAATAAAAGTAATATGTAGCTAAGAATTGACATAAAGATGTGCAAATAGTAAATGAACATGCAGATAAAGGCAGCCAGGTGTACGGTACAGACAGGTTGGAGTATATGCAGAGAAGCTCAGGAAATCAGTATGAAACTCATACCTTGAGTGATTAGATATGAAAAAGTGTGCTTCACTTGGGGAGAGTGTGTCAGGAAATTTAAAGTCCCCAGCTCACTAGATCAGCGTGTAATTGGTTTGAAGGAGGTGACCCATGAGAACAGAGGTAAAATAAGCTCCACACGCAGGACTGATGCCAAATGCAAACCCTTAACTCCATATTGAATCTGGTTCATGTTTTCCAGTGGCAGCGGCATATGCCAAATCCCGTCTCGGAATCTGATCTTTGGAAGCGGATCTTTGGCATTTTCTGTTGTCCTCAGGATGCTAAGAACACTAAGGATCCAGTGGTTCTGTATGAGAGCGGCAGACAAGGGCAAAAACAGCAACAGCAGCAGAACCGGTTTCCAGCAATCGTCTGCGCCTAGATCATTGCTTGACCTGACATTTCAAATTCTGCCGTTGGCCTCATTACCGCTCAACCAATCAAATTGGCGTTGATCTCCGTCCGAAGGCAGCTATGAAAATGCCTGTATCCCACCCTGCCCCCATTTTAAAATTGTCCCTTAACCTCCCCGCCCCAGCATGAGATGATGGATTATCATTTGCAGAAAATTGTGGTGAAATCAAAATATGTTTGATTTAAGGAAACATCGAAAAGGGTCTAAATGTCAGATTTGGTGCTACACCTGTGCTTGGGGGTATCGAAGTTCACTAATGCAGTAAAGTATTTGCTTTGAGGTAATTCCAGTTAAGTGCCTTCAAGGTGTGGAGGGACTGGTTACGTGGTGCCACATTAATAATGGATAGGTGGGGATTATGATGATGTGATGTACTGGTTAAGAGTGTGGACCTATTATAGGTGGGTTGTCGGGTCAAGTCAGGGGCTTTAACCTGAATCAGTCCTGTAAAATATCCAGCTGCATTACTAGCATTCTATAATGTAAACGCATTTCCCCACAGCAAATGTCAATGGTGTGATGTTAGGAAGATGTACAGGGCCAGTAAAGCTATGAGGTCTGGCTGAATTAACCAGTCCTGCTTACTCCGAGGCTCCTGTTTTTGCTGCAGATGTTCTGAAGCATCGCAGCTACCTCAGTCCAGGGCTACGTGCTGTTAAGAGCAAGGCAACTCGTTGTCAAGGAACCACATCTGTTCTTGAAGACACATGTGCCAGTTACGCTGGACAAGCTGCGCTTGGCGTTGCCATTTTACTTATTTCCTTTCTTGGCGAACGAAGCAAAAAAAAAAAAAAAAACACCTTCAGGACTTAATGGCCTTGTTGATATTTTTTTTAAGGAATTTGGCTTATAAGATTAATTAATTGGCATATGAAGGTAGGAGACACCCTGGATTGGATGCCGGTTCCTTGCAGGGCTCACACGCACACTGTCAGGCCGCCTCCGCTGCATGTTTATGGACCGTGGGAGGAAACGTGCATAAAAACAGGGAGAACATGTAGAATGCGCAGGACACTGCAGAAGCCTGGAGGTGAAACGCCCTTAACCCCTGAGTCAGCATGCTACCTTTATGCGCTTGATCCGGGCGCAGTAAAAGGCATTGAGTTTAGCTGTGACTGATTCAGGCCATTCTCCTATCAGAAAGAAAATATGGAAAGGGATATTACAGCAATTGTTATAGATGTAATCTGTGACGTTTGGAACGCTCTGCTTTTTTTAGACGCCCTGCATGTGGCCAATCGAGTCATTTTCAGATTTTGGAACATTACTGCAAAAAATTCTGGCTGGGATTGACTTGCGGCCGGGATTGACTTGCGGCCGGGATTGACTTGCAGCTGGGAGCAGCACTTTTTAAGGTGCACTCTGGGAATTGATCTTTTAATGAGCTTAGTGGAGAATGGTAACATTTAATACCACTTCTGATTCCAGCTGTCTTCAGTTGTCCAGTACGGATATGTTCATCTTTTTTTTTTCATTTTGGTCAAGATGAATCACAAAGATGTTTATTACATCAGTTTCTGTGTGGAATTGTGGGAAAACATGGCTGTTTCAGCTTTATATCAGGACCCATCGGTGGTTCACTCTTACGTTGCATTTTGTGACTGGATAAACCATACGCCATCTGGTGAAGTAGTTTGCACTCGATTCTTAAACATCTTTTTGCGGCATCAATTTTGTCAGTGAATCCCGTTGAAGGAAGTGTGATCATGTAATCACTGTGCACTGGAGAATTTTCCAGTGTAGCCTGAAGTCCTTAGAAATGGCACTTTTTGTCTGTGCTTACAGTTTACAATTAAATGTTCTGTGCTTGTGTATTTATTTCATTTTCTCTTCAAAAATGTGTTTTCTGTCCTATGAAAAGCTGGTCGTCTGCTTTTTCTTCTGGCTAGAGCCGTTTGGCTGTTCTGCTATTGACATGTAACATCCGTGGGTCTCTCTTATGCTCCTAGTTCCTGACTAATGGACAAAACAAATCCAGCTTAGTTCAGTCTCACTGTCGCTCAGCAGGACAATAGCATTAGCGGCGGCGTAACCCGGCTCCTTTTCTGCTGAGGTGGCATCCGTCCTTAGTGCCTAGGGGCTAATAAGTCATGATCTTTTGTCCCCACTGGATATTTTATTCTTCACAGCTTGAACCTAAGCTTGTGCAGCCATCTTGCTGTCCGAGACTGGTGCTATGCTAATGCCCTCACACATCTTAAGTGCTCTGTCTGAGGGGAGAATCAGGCTACAAGCTAACGAGGACTTAATAAAGCTGTTCTGAAATTACATCTGGTTACACACCATTGGGCACATTATGCAATTACAGTTGTATTTCGTTTTCTCCTCCCTTGTGTTATGGATGATTTGAATGTGTCCTAGGAGTCACTAGACAGGCTGTGGTGTTTGGCCTTTGATGCTAATGGCCAGGGATACCCGGGTAATGTAGTTTCCTGGGAGTAGGAGGAGCATGCTGGGAAGGATTGTATGCTGAATGGGAGGGGCTATAGCTATAGGCACTGAGGATCAGGGAGCTTTGTGAGTGTGTTTCTGCCTGGAGCGTCTGGGTGTAGGAAGTGTGCAGGGCTGCTTAGAGTCACATTATTTAATAAGATTGTTATTGTCCTCCTTGCTTACTTGGATTTGATGCAATTGGCAGTAAACTTTCCCAGTAGTTCCCAATAGGTGGGGCACACTAATCTTAAGTGTGTTCACTGGGTTCAAGTGTAAAAAAGTGTTATTTTAATTTAAAGTCAAGATTTGTCCAGTTTATTTTTATTTCTGAATAACAGTGGCAGTCCTGGTTCAGGATTTAAATGATAAAAATAAAGAATTTTCAGTGAATCTCTGTGTGAAATGAATCTATATCTGGATCTTCCTAATGGGGTTATTTTCTGAGCGTGTTTGTTATGCAATGAAGGAGAAGCTCAGAAAGCTGTTAAGCTCGACATTTCATTTAGTTATCATACGTTAATGTGCAATTTTTAATGGTGCTGCGGTGTTTAAAATGAGATGGCCAGCCTGCATTTGCGTGATGAGACTCTCTGTGTAGTTTGGATGCAGTTTCTAAGTCCCCCATCCCGCATTTGGGAGGTTGCTAGGTAACGGGCTGCCGGCGAGTCGCTCAGCGAGTTGAGTTGTGTGTGTGTCAGGAGTCGCCCGTCCTGGTGGCTTTTAATGTCTCTGACGGCGATGAGCCGCCCGCAGACAGCCGCCGTTAGCCGTCATTATTAACGGAATTTGTTTTACGTCTTGGGCAGCCCCTCCCGTGACGTGACAGGCTCGCCGGTTTATTTTCGCTCATTTCGTTGGTTTGGTTCCTAGGATCCTGGATAAGCTGGGTCTGTTTCTCACGGAATCCAGGTTCAGCATCTTCTAGAGCTGTAAGCTGGCAGGGGCTCTGACCTTGAGAATGTGACCCCGCATCTCTGACCTCTGCACTCTTGTGAGCAGCTGGAGTTTCAGTGCAGTGTCACTGGCACCTCTGCATCAGTCCCCCCTGCATGCTTGCTGTTGCCCTGGCTGGTTGCTTAGGTGTCCAACTATGTCATGGTAATGATGAGGTGCTATCAGATCTTAGACATGGTTTTAGTATTATTTTTGACCTTTTATACATTTTATTGAACATAAAGCAAAGATGTCACACTATAAGCTATTCTGGTATTTGAACCAGCAACCTTCCGCCGTTTCTCTGTCCTCTACACCTGTGTGCACTGGAATCTTGTCTTTTGGCTAGTAATGACTGTCAGCAATCTGACTTGCCTGAGGTTGCCTTTGGTGGTCACAGACGCGACGTTAATCAGAGTTAGCATCGCTGCCCCTCAGCGGCTTTTGGGCCCTGTTCACGTCATGTTGGGGGTCATGTCATGCGGTCATGGCATCCGTTTAGTCGGCTGATGGCATTTCTGCCACTGTCTGGGCTCAGAGGCAATCCCACAGCCAACCTATTTATACGCCAGCAATCGTGGTGTGATTTCGGGGCTGGGGAATTCATAAAGGAATGAAACCCTCCATGGTTGTTTATTTCCTGCCCCGCTGTTCTTTGTGTGGAGCCAAGCATGCCTGTCAGGGGCTGGACCCCCCCTTGCACCAGCCAGAGTCCTCCCCAGGAGACAGGCCCTTCTTGTTCCTTGCAAGTGTGTCTGCGGAGGAAGCGGCCATGTTGCTCAGCTAGCCGCCAGTGTCGGGTTCTGGTGGGAGCCCGTCTTCCTCAGTCCACCCGGGAATTCTCCCCTGTCGGATTTCACAGCGCTGCCTCGGGCAGGAGGTGTCCAGATCACCATGGGAGGGGGAGGCTGGTTTTCATTTCTTCATCTTATTTACTCTGTTTTTTTTTTTCCGACGCCCCTCCTGATTCTCCAGTCATGTATCCTATTCACTGAAGTGGTGCTGAGTGAAAAGTTTTAAAAAGAGCCCCCCGCATATTGCCTCCATTACCCTCTGCGGTGGAGCCAGTAGCTGGTGGGGCCCCCGCTCTGTGGTCCCACACCTGCAGCCCCCTTAACTTTCTAAGCAGCCATGTAAAAGCTTAGCAGGTTGCTTTGTCTTGGTTGCATATAGTTCTCGTTGTTCTAATTAATTTGGTAAGTCTTAACCCCCTCATTTATGAACTTTGTCACACTCCTGAGGGGGCGTGGCTAGTTAGGGTTCAGATCAGTCATGGATGGATGTGTTGAGTTGATCCACCACCCTCCATTTCCAAGAGTTTCTGATGAGAGGAGACGGAAGCATGAACATGATTTGGCTGAAAGTACCAGTGAAATACCCCCCCCCCCCTTTTTACTGCATATTCATATTTGCACTGTGTACAGGGGGGCTGTCATTTATTAGCTTTTTTCCATGTTAAGTGGTGTCTTGAAGACAGCAAATTTGAAAATGAATTTGCCCTTTGGTGTCGACACGAACAGACTGTACTAATGGCTGCCGTTCCTGTTGATGTTCCCGCTGGTGGCTGTGCACGCTCACATAGTCTGCCGAGAGTCTGCGGCGCTGCGGTCACCCGCGGTCGACGTGACTCGCCGCGGCCTCACTGGCCCTCTATCTGCCCTGCCGTCGCCTTGCGCGGTCTGACTCGCCGCGGCCTCACTGGCTCTCTGTCTGCCCTGCCGTCGCCTTGCGCGGTCTGACTCGCCGCGGCCTCACTGGCCCTCTACCTGCCCTGCCTTCGCCTTGCGCGGTCTGACTCGCCGCGGCCTCACTGGCCCTCTATCTGCCCTGCCGTCGCCTTGCGCGGTCTGACTCGCCGCGGCCTCACTGGCTCTCTGTCTGCCCCGTTCCAGGTGCCATGGACGAACTGCAGAGCCTGGATCCCCGGAGGCAGGAGCTGCTAGAGGCTCGTTTTATGGGGGCCGTCAGTGGCAGCACTGGAGGGAGCACCGGCAGCACTAGTGGGGGCGCTAAGGTGGCAAGGACAATCGACCCCTCATCCCCCCCAATATCCCCCAGACAGGGCATCAGTCCTCACATTGCTGGGAGGTGTTAGGGGAGCACAGAGCAGATTTTAAAGTGAAACTGTTAATACTTTAGTTCAGTGTAACATTGTACTGAAACTGCAACTGAAATGTGCAAACGGCCGAGCTGGTACCTGAAACTTCAACCGAATGAAAAGCTGAGAAAAGCTGTTCTCACTGCTTCCCATCTCACCGTTGTCTTTCGCTTTCTAGGGCTTGACAAACAACGAATGTTCCAACCACAGTTTTGGAAGCCTTGGGTCGTCAAGCGACAAGGAATCTGAGGCAAGTCTTAATTATTCCCGTTTTAAAAATCGACCCCCCCGCCCCCAGTGAAGGTTCTCCGTATGGCATAGAAGCGGTGCCCAGATGGGGGGGTGCTTTCTGACGGCTTGTGTCTCAGGCCTTGCTGTGTGTCTCAGCTCCTTCCCGCTGTTCTGAGCGGAAATGCAGACTGGAAATGCAGTCAGGTGACCTGCGAGGCCAATGTGTGCGGGAGGCGCGACGTGTGGTTGGTGCTGGTGCCTCAGGTGGCTTATTGTTTAGGTCTGTGCCGCCCCCCCCCCTCCATCCACACTGCCAGACCTGATGGTGGAATAAATCACAGAGGAGGGTCTGGGTTTGTGTGGGTATGTTCCTGTGTGCGCGTGTGTGTGTGGGTTTCTCTGATTCTATTTTGTGCATCTGAGTCTGCTTGTAGTGTCTGTGTGTCTCTGGCTAAAGCGTTAACAGTCTTTTGTGGGAGTTTCCGAATGAAAAGATCTGCCTCCGCTCTCCTGTTATCACTAGCGTTAAAAAACTTTTGCGTTCACACTGCTCAAATGACATAGCTTACGACAACACAAATAATTAGCTTTAGCTTTTGTGAAATTGAACATACTGTATATAAGAATTGTTGTTAATGTATGTATTTTTGACATTTGCATACGTTTTTAGGAGTGGCAGATTTTTATTGTTTTTGTTGTAGCGCATTCGTACATTTTTTTTCTGATGAGCCACACCTGCTCCTGGTATTTACCTGAGAACTACTGTGGCTCATCAGAAACCTGGTAGGATAGAAAACCTACTGGATAGTAGCTCTGCAGGACCGGAGTTGGAGACCCCTGGTTTAAAGTATTTAGCAAAAGCAAAATATGCTGTAGTGTCGCAAACATAAAGTTGTACATAAAAGGAACCATCACAGCAACGGCACAGGGATCCAGAAACGTAGTCGCTACACATCCTGCTCTCTCCCCCCTTCGGTTTTAATGCACTCTTGCGTCGCTCTAATGTTCAGTGGCTGGGTAGCTTTACCATAAGCTAGAGCTGCACTTAAACAGCAAACAATTGAGACAAAACGTAAGCGAAACATGTACCAGGCAGTGAAAGTCCTGTACGACCTCCATGCTCACACGTGGCTTACTTCTGTGAAAATAAAAGCAAAGCGTTCTTCATTCCTGTGAAGAATAACCAAATTGGAGAAGAGAAAGGAAGCTATTCAGGAAAAGGTCACGAGCTAAGCCCAGTCCAGCCAGAGCTCACTGACGTATGCGTAGTGCCTATGGATGGAAGGCTAAATTGGAAGAATATTTTGCGGTACTAATCGAAAACGTATGAGTGCAGACATACCTTCTCTACGTGTGTCTGCTCCCTGTATGTCCCTCTGCTTTGTGCGTGTCTGTGTCTGTCTGCATGTGTCTGTCTGCGTGTGTCTGCTCCCTGTATGTCCCTCTGCTTTGTGCGTGTCTGTGTCTGTCTGCATGTGTCTGCTCCCTGTATGTCCCTCTGCTTTGTGCGTGTCTGCGTTTGTCTGTGTGTGTCTGCTCTCTGTATGTCCCTCTGCTTTGTGCCTGCCTGCGTCTGTCTGCGTGTGTCTGCTCCCTGTATGTCCCTCTGCTTTGTGCGTGTCTGTCTCTGTCTGCATGTGTCTATCTGCATGTGTCTGCTCCCTGTATGTCCCTCTGCTTTGTGCGTGTCTGCGTCTGTCTGCGTGTGTCTGCTCCCTGTATGTCCCTCTGCTTTGTGCGTGTCTGTGTCTGTCTGCATGTGTCTGCTCCCTGTATGTCCCTCTGCTTTGTGCGTGTCTGCGTTTGTCTGTGTGTGTCTGCTCTCTGTATGTCCCTCTGCTTTGTGCCTGCCTGCGTCTGTCTGCGTGTGTCTGCTCCCTGTATGTCCCTCTGCTTTGTGCGTGTCTGTCTCTGTCTGCATGTGTCTATCTGCATGTGTCTGCTCCCTGTATGTCCCTCTGCTTTGTGCGTGTCTGCGTCTGTCTGCGTGTGTCTGCTCCCTGTATGTCCCTCTGCTTTGTGCGTGTCTGTGTTTGTCTGCATGTGTCTGCTCCCTGTATGTCCCTCTGCCTTGTGCATGTCTGCGTCTGTCTGCGTGTGTCTGCTCCCTGTATGTCCCTCTGCTTTGTGCGTGTCTGTGTTTGTCTGCATGTGTCTGCTCCCTGTATGTCCCTCTGCCTTGTGCGTGTCTGCGTCTGTCTGCATGTGTCTGCTCCCTGTATGTCCCTCCGCTTTGTTTGTGTCTGCGTCAGTCTGTGTGTGTCTGCTCTCTGTGTGCACACTACACCGTAGCCCCTCTTCCCCACCCCGGTGTCACCGTTCTCCACTCAGACACAGAAGGCGCACAGATGCTAATGACTAACAACGCGCCAGGCACCACCTGTCGGGGGGTGTTCTACAGGGCCTAGCGCCCAGGGGGATAAGCCATACTAAGGGGGGTGGGACTCATTCAGAGTTCTGCCCCTTGTGGTTGGTGGTTTGAATGGGTATTTCATTTGTTTATTATTATTGTTGTTGTTGTTGTTGTTGTTGTTGTTATTTATTCATTATTGGTTAAATTTAGCATATTCCATGAAGCAGGCCGAGAGAGATTCGTTGTATTGTAGAAGTCTTTTACCTGCATCTTTCCACCTTAGGAAAAGTGCTCTGTCACCGACAGGAACAGCTATATCGCTGTGCGGCTTCTGAGATCTCAGAACCCTGCTGATCTCCTCATTGTCTGTTCATGGACGCCGTGGCCTGTTACTATTGACCCTCATGAAATATCTGTTTTCTGACCGACTTGCCCGGGAGTATAAAATGGCAGCCGTTTCTCTCCCCTGTACCGATCAGGTTCTAAGTGTAATGCGGAATCTCTGCCCCCTCCCCCCACCTTGGCAACTGGCCCCCTTGGTACATAAATCACTGAAGCCCATTTTCCTCCTCTTTTTCCCATGCCCCCCCCCCCCGCCTCGAGCAGGGCTCAGACGTGAAGAGAGGAAGCTCTCCTGCATACTCGGTACGTATGACTGCAGCGCTTCCATTGGCCGGCGCCGATCACGTGACCCTTTGGATCCCAACCCTCCATAGCAGACGCGAGTGAAGCAGCATGGCAGGCCGTAGCCTCCGAGGCCCGACACAAGCTCGCCTTTCTGTCCGCCAGATATTAAATTAGTAATGGCCAAATCGAGAAATCATCACCATCTAGAAAAATCCGTCTGTGGAAATGCAGTCATCCCCCCCCCCCCACCCGAGTGTCAAAAACCAAGGACCATGAGTCACCTCCAGATGGCAGGGAAATAGAATGTGCCGGATCCGTGTCGGGAAGCGGGTCAGTGGCTGCCTGTAGCCGGGGGACTCCCTCCGCTCTGTGGCTGCCGCCTCCTGCCGTCTCCCCTGCGTGTTCTTGGCGTGAATTCCTCAACAAAACTATTTGTATCCATTTTATGAGCTGCATGTTTGCCGTGCTTAGGAGTGATCCATGTGTTGTCGTGGGGGTGGGTGTTTTTCTAGTGTATATTGGTACAGGCAGGAGCTTTACTGCTTGGTACTAAAACCACAAGAACTTACCCTGCTGAGGGTCACGGAGTCTGGAGCCTGGACCCCTTCCCAGGAATCGGAGTGAGTGAGGCAGGGGACACCCTGGACAGGATGTCATGGAAATCCACTTTATATATCTCGCGCATAACTTGGCATCCGTTCCGGCTTTTGGCCGTAGGCGCGTATGGGGTCCTGTCCGCCGCTGTTGTGCGTCACGCTCGCCGGTTATTTCCATCCGGTCTGCTGGTCATGCACCTCGTCCGTGGTTCCATGTCTAAGCGATGGCCACAACCTCCTTCAGGGAGATGTTATACTCTCCTCTGACAGACCCCCGACAAGAAGCACTCCGAGTCGTCAAGAGGCAGGAAGCGGAAGGCGGAGGGTCAGTCCGAGTGTAGCCAAGGTGAGGTGCCCTCCAGCCCCCCACCAGGGCCACAGCCGGGGCCGATGGATGTGCCTTCAGTACTCACACTCTCAGCCTTCAATACTCACACACTCTCAGCGTTCAATACTCACACACACTCAGCGTTCAATACTCACACACTCTCAGCCTTCAGTACTCACACACACTCAGCCTTCAATACTCACACACACTCAGCCTTCAATACTCACACACTCTCAGCCTTCAATACTCACACACACTCAGCCTTCAATACTCACACACTCTCAGCCTTCAGTACTCACACACACTCAGCCTTCAATACTCACACACAATCAGCCTTCAATACTCACACACTCTCAGCCTTCAGTACTCACACACACTCAGCCTTCAATACTCACACACAATCAGCCTTCAATACTCACACACACTCAGCCTTCAATACTCACACACACTCAGCCTTCAATACTCACACACACTCAGCCTTCAATACTCACACAGACTGTCTCTCTTGCAGGGAAGTCCATCGTCCGAGGACCCAAAATTAGCGACTACTTTGATGTGAGTAACTTGCCGAAGGACGCTAACTCAGTGTTACTCCACCTGGTCCTCAGGGACCCCCACATGGTCTATGTTTTTGGTAGGACTGCCTGGGGGGGCAAGGACCTGTTTGAGAAACACTGCGCTAACCCGGGGGGGTGAATGTTAATAGATATACTGGCTACAGCGTCCCTGTTAGTCGGATGCGTTGATTGTGGTTACTGGCCATGTACTCTGTGGAGTTTGCTTTTACTCCGTAGCCGGCAGGTTTAGTCGAAAGGACTGCTGTGCATCTAGGGCCGTCAAGGCGAACACAATGCAAGACAAATACGAGGCTTATTACTTCTCCTGTATGAAGTGAGCATTTCCTATTTGTTTGCAACTTGCAGCTGATTTCAGGTTTGGTTTTGTGGTTATTCTGCATCACAGTGCCTGGGTGCATTTAGACTCCCCTCGATGGGCCGTCATGTGACACAGAGCACGGCCCAAAGTCTGGCTCGCTCCACACCGGAGACGGTGTCCAGCATACCTCTTTATGGCGATCTTTTTCCAGTTCCAGGGGGGGAATGGATCCAGTCCTCTGAGGGGTGCACCCCCTGTCATCCGCTCGCCCCAGAACTCACATTCCCACTCCGCGCCGGGCTCCACGGTGAGTATTCCCGGGAATGACATCTTATCATCATCCAGGAATCTTTCGGAAGAATTTCCCCCTAGAATTATAGATGTATTCCTCCTTGTGTTTGCTGGCTGTTTGTTTTGTTTTGGTCTGTAATGGCATTTATCATTCAGTGACGATGTCGTTCAGCGCCAGAATGTGGTCAGCTCTCCATACATTTCCCAGTTACCATTTCACTGTCATTGCAATGGGAGTCAATGGGACTAATGGGAAATAGGATTGGAAGCAACAGGCTTGGGGTCTGGCACTTTGAATTTCCCAGCGTGTTAATGGTTTTAAAAGCTGAGCGTTTGGCGACCCTGAAGGTCATCAGAATCAGAAAAGAATCAGAAATACTTTATTAATCCCGGAGGAAATTGCTCAAACTATAACTCATCCAAACTATATGCATTTTTTAAAATAAACATACCTTTCAATATTTGGTGTGTTTGTAACAAATATCTCTCTGTAGCCAGTAAAATGTAACCAAACGTTTTGTTTGACACATGTTCTCTCCCCCCCCCGCCCTCGTTTGTTGGCACAGATGAGACAAAACAGTTCATCTCCTACTAGCCTGTCATTTGGGGACCACATGATCCATTCTAAGCAACTGTCATTCAAATGTGTTCAGGTAGGGTCTAATTTGTTTGTTGATGTTTGTGTTTGTTTCATTAGTTTTGTTTGCAGACCTGACCCCTGTCGATTTTTGTTTCAATACAGACTGATCTTACTGTGCTCAAGCTGGCAGCCCTTGAAAGTAATAAGAACCTGGACCTTGAGAAGAAAGAAGGGAGGATAGATGATCTGCTCAGGGTGAGCGGGGGCACTAATTAGGCGGGACGGGGGCCTGCAGTGTCTTAGTGATCTTTCTCGGAGGAATAAGTGGCATCGGGGATTGACTAGTTAGGTCTGAATAAACATCCTTCACTTTAACAGGGAAGGTGTTTCCATTACATAAGAAAGAGCAGACTGCTCTAATATGATGAATAATTTGATCTGGGTGTATTGTTCGGCAAACCCCAGGCACTCCAGGGTTTTTCTGGAAGATCGAAGCAGTGCACAGAGCGACGCCCACTTTGCATGCTGAATGGCGTCATGTTTTCCTCCCAGCTGTTTCATTTAATCCTCGTCTCTTTCCACAGGCAAACTGTGATCTCAGGAGACAAATAGACGAACAGCAGAAGTTACTTGAGAAGTATAAAGAGCGATTAAATAAATGTATCTCCATGAGCAAAAAGCTGCTTATCGAAAAGGTCGGTGCTTGTTGTTTTTTTTTCTTTCTGTCTCTCATTCTGCGTTTTTTGTTGTAAATGTGAGTTACTCTCGCCTCCTGTCTGGGAAGCAGATAACTGCTGCATGTACAGCTGCCCTTGGCAACAGGCAGATGATGGCAAGGAGGGAAATCCTAACTGTGAGAGGAGGCCTCTGTGTTTGTGTTTAAAGTACAAATCCGGAACAGTTCCGGCTTGTTCTGTAGGGACGCCATTTTGAGCGAGCGGACCTTAAAATGCAAGCCATGGCTCCCGGGACAGGCACAGAGCGCCCCTTACAGGACGCAGGGGGCATGACGGCTGTCGCCTTTATGGTCCTCAGAGCACGCAGGAGAAGCAGGCCTGCCGAGAGAAGAGCATGCAGGACCGGCTGCGGCTGGGTCACTTCACCACGGTGCGGCATGGCGCCTCCTTCACGGAGCAGTGGACCGACGGATTCGCCTTCCAGAATCTGGTCAAGTGAGTGTTTTCCTCCCACTCCAGAGATCTGGCACACAGGACAGAGCAGTGAGTTTTTATCCAAAGCGAAGTGCCCGTGAGGATCAGAGAACAGGGTCAGACTGTGTCCCAGTTAGGTTTAATGGCCTCGCTCAAGGGCCCAACGGTGATATGATCAGTCTGCCGGCTGTGGGATTTGAACCTACAACCTTCCAGTCAATAACCTGCGGAGCTGCACGGTGCCCCGTCTCATTTCCTCAGTGAAGCATAGCACCTCTGCTGGATCACTTGGACTTGACCCACCCCTTAATATTACGGATTGTACTCGCCCCCCTCGCACACACAGACAGCAAGAATGGATCAACCAGCAGAGAGAGGAGATCGAGAGGCAGAGGAAACTCCTGGCCAAGAGGAAGCCGCCGCCCAGCAGCTCGCAAGCGCCGGCCGCCAACTCCGAGCCCAAGCAGAGGAAAGCCAAGGCGGTGAACGGCGCCGAGAGCGACCCGTTCGTCAAGCCCAGCCTGCCGCAGCTGTGAGCGTCTGCCTGCGCGTCGGCGGAAGGCGGTCGAAGTTTTCATACGATGGCTTGTTAAACCTTTATTTTTTGTTCCTCATGTATGAAAGGTTAAGTGTGGCTGAGTACCACGAGCAGGAAGAGATCTTCAAGCTGCGACTGGGGCATCTTAAGAAGGTGAGCTGACTGTAGATGTTTGTGCGAGACGCGTCGTCTTGACACATGATTAGGGCGGAGCTACCGTAGGAGCCCCGTGCACCACGACCTCAGCTATTATTATTCCGTGCGAAACCTGTCAGCGGTACAGACAAACGTGAAGCTCACCGCAGGGGGGGGGGGGGGGGGGGGGGGGGGGGGGGGGGGGGGGGGGGGGGGGGGGGGGG